>CM072868.1:1810000-1837500 GCA_036937835.1 Pampus argenteus | reverse complement strand
ACGTTTTCCAGTGTTTTTTTAATATAAGTTCTTTAAATGCAGAGGCCTATTTATAATCTTAATCATTATCTCATCTGAATCTTTAATAAAGATAAAACAGATCTATCTACCAGACGAGAAGATCGAGTATTAACTACGTATCTTCCTCGGCGTTGACATGTTCCCGGGTTATTTTTCAATAAAGCTTCACGGCACAGACGGTGAATCAGAGAGAGAGATAGCGCTCTGATATCAGCCCTGCCCGTCATGGCAGGAAGATGAATTATGTGTCTGGAGAGAGAAGAGAGACCCGTCAGTCCGGAGCCATGAAATCCACAGGGCCAAACTAACAGGTGGTCTATGCTTTAGTGAGTAGCTGTAAATACTAGCTGTAGACCACCTGAGCACGTCTGCAGTCTTGTAAGCTTCCGTTTATTAAGACACGTGTCCTCATTTTACTGCTACCGGGGTGTGAATATCTGTTTTTATTATAGACTTCGTTCCTCCAGCGTTGTTTTTTGCATGACGATGGTGGAAATGAGAGAAAGTTGATGTTGGATTTAATGATCCTAAAACTTTTTTACTCATTTTATCAGGTTTTATTTGATTTAATTTCCAATGACCAGATCTTTGATAGATCATATTTATTATCCAGTATTTCATTTTTATTTCCTCCACTTGAAGTGTTGATTTTATCTCTACTTCCTGCTGTTTTTTTATCATCTCATAATCATGTAGATATATTTTATCAGTCTCGCTCCATGGTTGAACAGAGCAGCTTATCTTTTCTGTCCTGCTGGTCCTCGTGTACATCTTAAACTTCTTGTATTGATGTTGCTGCTACGCTGGTTGTAATGACTCCTGCTCTGCTCTGCCGTAGAGAGTGTCGATCTAACACCATCTTCAGACCAGACCAGTTTTCCAATTATACAAAAGATTGAAGTTGAAGTAGAAAATTGAAGAATTTACACACAAAAAGAGAGAAAGAGGGAAGTGAGAACAACAACAAAATCAAAGGGTACAAGATTAAAGACAGAAGGGAGGCGACGGCGTGAGAAGAGAAAGAAGAATACAGAAAAGAAAAAACTGTTTTAGGTCAGAGCCTGACGGTCATGCAGGTAACATATCACAGGTATATACAGGTATATACCTGTATATACCTGTATATACAGGTATATACCTGTAGTAATTAGTTAAAAGTCTTTTTATGACGCGCTACGTGGCCTGACACAATCACCCCCGTCACTTCCATCACCTTCGTCACCTCTTTAACTGGTGCTTTTATAATGAAAATCTTCAACAACACTGATGCTTAGAGGATAACGCGAACGATTTTCTATATTTTTCTTATTGTCAACAAATCTCAAACCAACAATGAACTGATTAACTTGTGTTGTGCGTATATCCACATATATCCACATATATCCACATATATCCTGATATATCTTATTCCTCTGTGTGTAGATTTCTGTTTTACATTAAAAACATGCATGTGAGCCTCACTGCTGCACATGTTGGACATGTTCACAAAAACTTTATGATCCTTAATAAAGACAAAGAAGTCCACGTTATACACCTAATGAATTCCTCTGTGTACTTTTGGATGTAATGTACACATTATAAAGACGTATAAGAACAGCCAGGAGCTGTATGTGAAAACTGATTTATTAACCGTTGAAAGTGATGGAGAAGAGAGTGGAGAGAGATGGGAGCTGTGAACTAGGCCACCCTCTGAAACGCCAAGATTACTGTTAACACACAGACACACACACACACACTGTCGGTCAGGTTGTTCACGCTCATATTTTGTGTACAGATGTTAAAGTTGTGATAAAACCCACTGACTGTAACCACCCGGCCAACATCTTGCAGCTAAAGCTAAAAGTGAAAGTAGTTTTTCTCAGGACCAAACAACTTTCTACTCAGATAAGAACATCGATACTGGATGTTTCTGCACATGGACCAAACCAGAGCTGGAAGGAGAGCCAATACTGAGCTCATATCCATCAGATGGACTCAAACATGGCTCCAGTGGGATGATCCGTGTCTACTGAATGTGTAAATAAACAACTGTTTGCTGTTATGTTTACTGCTTGTTTTCAACCCAATTTGGCCTGAATATGATGACATTTGAGTTGGTTCTTGTGTTCATACCTGTGTGTGTGTGTACCTGTGAGTGTAGATCCTGTGTGTGTGTGTGTCCTATATATTATTCATGTGTCAGGCGTTGCAGGGCAGTTCCTATTTATCAACTCAGGAGTGGAAGAGAAGAGACAAGCGATGGGATTATGAAGCTCACCGTGACCCTCTGGGCTTTGTGTGTGTGTGTGTGTGTGTGTGTTTCTGTTACAGGTCTGGTCTATAAGTGCTGCAGTGTTCTAGGTCAGACTAATGGTTGAAAGAACGCCTACAGCTCTCTCCTTCTCTCACACTGAAATAAACGACGTACAGCTACTATTATCGCCTGTGGCCTTGTTGTTGCTTGAGGTAAGTCATGTTTCAGCCTGAGGCTTCAACAAATACACAACATTATACAACAAATACAGTAGCATCGTCAGGGTAGGGTTCAGTATCCCCGTGTGACTCAAAGGTCAGAAGCAGCTCTGCAACATTTCATCGTAAAGTGAGAAAATATAAAATTCTTAACTCCAGAAGACAATTCTGCCACGTCATACATGTATCATATGAATAATCTGCAGCTCAAATAAAAAACAGGTCACATTCGGGTCCCTGCTGGTCCGTCTTTATCTTCCTGCAGAGCTTTTGGTTGCTTCTGTTTTCAGTCCAATTTGTCTGTTTAATGGCAGAAGATCCCAAAACCTACTGCACAGATTCACATGAAGCTTGGTACAACAACTGAACGATTAAATCAAGACAACGATAACACAAAATGTTTCCTGTTTAAGACTTCTTTACAATGTAAAAAGAAAATAAGCCAAATCGTTTTCACTGGTCAGTATCTTTTATTCTTTTGAGTAAAGGTCTCAGGTCTGATGCTTCTGATGTACTGGCTGTACATCTACATCTACATCTTCTAAAACACACACTTACAAAATGATTAAAGTACACACTGCTTGTAGTAAATGCTTTAAAAACCACCGGTATGGTCTCTAAGGGTGCAGTAAACAATACGACTGTGTTTTAATAAATCCTAACAGCATCCTGTGAACCGTCACCACCACAGAAGCATGATGGGAGCATGCCAAGAACAGCTTTCTGAATAAAGGTGTATTAACACAAAAGCCTGCGGGGGATGAGAGCCGACCAGCAACCCGAGTGTATAATTGACAGCTGTGAGTCAGAGCTTTAGTATTAAACCTGATGGAAGCAGCTGGCAGGCTGTCAGCCGTCTGAAGACACTGAGCTGAGGGAACAGAGAGAAAAAGCCACTAATAACCCAATAATCCACCACCAGGAAGAATGTGTGGAATAAACTCGATTCCTGCAGATTAGGAAACATGTTTCTGTCCTTTTATTCTGTCTGTCTCAGCTCCTCAAAAGGCGACTTCATGAAGCTTCCAGAGGACACCAAAGTTAAACTAAAACTATAATAAATTCACATGGATACGTCCCTTCACATCCTAGACGCATGGTCCCTTCACATCCTAGACACATGGTCCATTCACATCCTAGACGCATGGTCCCTTCACATCCTAGACACATGGTCCATTTACATCCTAGAAGCATGGTCAGCGTGAGAGTTTCTCTGCATATCCTCACTTTCATCGCTTCTCGTCCTCTGAATATCAATGAGGAAAAAACAGAGACGAGAGAAACCACGAGTAGGCGGAGTGTAGGAGAGTAGAAGAAGAAGAGAGCGCTCCTCAGGTAGATGAAACCTGTCCAGGTACATGTGTTTGATACTATGGATCATTCACACTCATACTCGACAAAAATAAGCATCAGCAACACAATATAAAGTGAATAATATCTTCTTTCTGTCTGCTGTTCAGCACAAACTGACGTTTAAACTCACGTGAAAGACAAAAAAAACAAACAACATAAACAACAAAATTTATGTGCATAATAATAAATTCTTAGTAGACACAGTAGACCTATCAGTATCAGTGCTCCTGATAAGGTTTTAAAGAGTAAATCATTTCAACTGCTTAGTTTTTATGACTTTTTGAGACTAGAAACACCTTTTTTCACAAAGTTTAGTTTGTTTATTTCAAGCCAGCTGGCTGAAAGTAGCTCACTCTCTGGAGATACAGTCAGAGATTGAGAGTCATTGTCATAAAACGCAGAGAAAGATAAAAATAGAGACAGCTGGCAGAGAAGCATCGTTAGTGGGAAAAGGTCAGCGTGGCCTCAGCTTGGGTTTACTGTAGGAACTGATTACATACATGCCATCATGTCATCGTGTGTGTATATTCAGGATGGACTGCTAGTTTTATGGCTGAGCCTCTGCTGTGTATGTGTGTGTGTGTGTGTGTGTGTGGTAGAGAGCGAATGAGTGGGTGACATCTAGAGATAATGGTATCGGGTACAGATACTGTGTATACTGTGTATATTAAGTGGTGGGAGTGAATGTATGAGAGATGAACTGACTTGTGCAGATAAAAGTACAGAAACGTTGTACTCCTCATTATATGCAGTCAGCAGGTAGAAACACACTGTGGAAGGTGTCTGTAGAGGAATATAGTTTATTTTATTTACAGACACACCACAGACAGACTGAGGCTGCTGCACCGTGTGACAGTATACTGCTGAGGTGTACAGGTCTGAACTACGAGATCTCATAAAAGAGATGATCTGGCTCACATTCAGTAACGTGTGTTAATCCATCCACCTGTTGTTGAGGTATCTCACTGAGACTTGTTGATGTCTCGGATACGTTATGCTGACATAACTCCTCTAATTCGGTGTTTTGACACTGAAGGCTGAGATCTGACTTTGAGCAGGAGAGGAAATCTTTTATTTTATTTATTTTTTTATTTGATCTCCAGCTGTCATCTTCTGTACTGGTTGTTTTCTAACTGGAGACCCAACGGGACAAAGTGACATTTGGATGATGAAAAGTGATTTGATGCAGGGAGGAAAGAGACTGTCTCTCTAAAGGTCTGAGCACCGACAGTGATGGAGAAATGGAGGCAGGAGTGTTGTGAGAGATGCTTCATCATCTCAGCAGAATATGATCAGCTGTCATTTCCTTCCTTCCTTCCTTCCTTCCTTCCTTCCTCACCTATCTCTCTATCAGCTGAGTCAAAGAAACAACACCTTATTCACAGCACTGCAGTAATCTATCCCTCCTCTGTCCTGGCCTCCCTCCGTCTGTCTAGTTTTACTCTCTTTCTCTCTTCTTTAATCTCTCCAGGCAGGGTGGTAATTAGTACAGTAAGCCATTGAACACACACACACACGCACACACACACACACACACACGCACACGCACACACACTTTGACATGCACACTTTCTCACACTGTGCCTTATAAAGCCTTTCATGCAAGCACATGCACATCAGCTGTATAAGGCAGAAAGAGAAAGAGGAGCTGAAGAGAATATTAAAAGAGGTATAATCAATAAATTCATTTCCTAGTGCTGACAGAGGCTGATCTCTCCCTGGACCCATAATCCTTAGAGTGTGTGCGTGTGTGTGTGTGTGTGTGTGTGTGTGTGTGTGTGTGTGTATGAGAGAGCAAAAGAGAGTAAGCGAGAGAGAGGTGAAGGATAAAGCTGGTCAGGTTATTCTTGCCCTGGGGCAGAAATGAAAAGGAGGGAACATTGTAAAAATACAACTTCCTCTTCTGTCTCCCCCTCCCCTCCCCGATGCCTCCCCCAGAGAGAGAGAGAGAGAGAGAGAGAGAGAGAAGTGAGGAAATGTCCATCTGTTATCTCTACGCTTTGGTTGTCGACTTTTCTGCCAGCGCAGCACATCAACTGAAAACCTGAGTGTGCAAGGAAACTGAGATGAAGGAAAAAAAACAGCACAGCAGAGGAGGAGAAGGAGAGAAGGAGGAAAAAAAACAGGAGAAGGAGAGAAGGAGGTGCTGAGATGGAAACCAGCACAGTTTATACTCTGGTATAAACTATCTCTCCATCCTCCTTTCCCTTTTCTTCTTTTTTCTGGATCAGATTCTTTGCAGATGATGCAGCTGTTTTTGTAAAACTCTGCAAACGGGATCTGCAAACAGAAGGCATTTAATTTGAGTATCTAACACATCAACACACACACACACACACACATATATATATATATATATATATATATTCATCAATGCATATGTTATTTTAAACAGATGTGTGTTTTGTTTTGTTTTACACCTCTGTGCTAGTTACGTATTTCCATTTTTTTTTTTTTTACAGATTTTTCTATATTTCCATACATTATTTTACCTGCCATGTTTCCCCACGTTGCAGTCAGTTATTTTTAGGAACCAGCTGATAGAAGGAAAAGAAAACTTTTTTTTCCTATATAATTTTGAACGAGAACGTGATCTGTGGTTGTCTATCGTTGTGACTGAATCTCTTGACTTCTGTTTAACTATTCAGATATCTATTTAATCAATAATATAATCTTCTCATGTTGTTATCTGTCTGGTTTACAGCCTGTCGGTGCTGCATAGACAGCGGTTGGTGTAGCTCTGCGTCGCCTCGCCAGACTACAGGCATAATTTTAACGGTGTTGTTTTATAGTGTGTGTTGTTGAATAAAGATATGTTGCAGGTGGACGTCAAATATGCTCCAAATCAAATGCTTCATTAGTTTTAGGTCACATTTACTTCCAGATTTAAAGACTCATGTTACAAACCCTTCAGTCCTCAGACAACAGTTTGTTTGTTTGTTGTTGTTGATAGCCTTAACTCTCTGCATATAAGCAGTTAATCTGCCTAATTTTCATCTTCTAGCTTTGAGTCTGTCTTTCTCTGTATGATGGGAGCTGAAGTGATGACGTCTAATAGCTCGGAGCCAAACATCCCTGCCGGCGGAGTGGAGCGGCTTTGCTGGTGGGAAGAGAAATATCAGTTGATAGGTTCCCAATTTAAAAAAAGTTTTAACATCTTTTTAAAACCGTAGAAATGTGAAAAGTGGAAAAGCTGAGTCAAAGCAGGACCATTTCATCTGTAATGCATAATATGTTCGGCTGAACTGTGCTCCCCCTGCGGCATGGGCGGCAGTGATAACTGCAATGATGGTCACTGAACTTCTGAAATTTTCATTGCCCCATTTGTCATGCCATTATGATAGGGCAGCAGCAGCCTGGAGGGAACCGGCTGCTCCTGACTGGAAGATCAGTGGCTGAAAAAAATGAATGAGGAGTAACCTCCTCCTCTCCCCTCCCACCATCCCTCGACAACTTCCACGATGAACCCCAGAGCTGCTTCTCCACAACCTGCAAACTGCAGCTGCTTCAGTTCATACAGTTAATGCAGTTCAGCGGTATTGGACAGCTCCCAGATGTGAATAACAGCAGGCGTGCTTGACTTTCTCTGGTAAGATAAAGGTTAGAAAAAGGCTGTGCACAGTTTGGCTGAGCCATTTAGGGGGAAGCTGACTACACCCAGATTTTAATGAGGGCTCGGAGAAGGTGGAGTCTTTGAATCAGAACTGGTAAGATAAACAGCATGTAAACGGATGTGCAGCAGAGATGAGACTCAATAAAGCAGGAAGCTTCAGCGTTTGTGAGGATGCTGCAGGTCTTTGTTTACCTGTTGCATGTTAAGAGTTAAGTTAAGCATTCAGAATCCAGACGTCTTAAAGGACTCATGTTGCTGTCGCCTTTTCGATCAAACTGCCTTTTCTTCTCAACTAATCCAGTTCATGTCGGGTGCCTCGGTGCTGCCTCAGCTCGCTGCTGTAGCTTCTCTGGCTGCGGAGGCGGGTGGGCGTCATGAGTCTCGTCTATTACGGTGTACAGTAAAGAGGCCAATAACTCAGCCAGAGAGCTCCACTTGTGTTGTAAAATGTTTTGCACTTAAAGTCAAAGGTATAAGCACTGCCACTGTAAGCTAAAATGGGTATTTCTACTTGAGTCATGGATTATAGGGGAGACCAGAAAAGCCACAGGAAAAAAAGCTGACTGTCTGTTCAGGCGAGGATAAAGTTTCTGTACAGGAAGCTCCAGGTAACCAGCGCTGGGCTGTTAGTCAAATGGCATTTATATAACGCTTTTCACCTCTAACATCCCTTTAAAACCAGGCTAATAAACTTCTGGCCAAGAAACCACTGAGATGTCATCATTGCAATATGCTAAAGAAGTGTAATCTTACATTTAAATGACTCCACCTTCCAGCTCCACCCATTTTCAACACTAGACTTCACCATAGTCGTAAAGTGTAGAATTAAACACTTTCTTTGGTTAAAACTTGTCCAGACTGTAATCACGGCACCACCCAGTCTTTATTTGTTTGTTTGTATGTTGTTGTGGATGATTGCTGTTCTTGTTTTATTATAATATGCACTGATTTTAAACTGTAACGTCATTTTACATCGGACAAAATAATAAATAATAAATAAAATAATACTGGAGGCTAAATGATGAATTTTGCTGTTTTTGAAAGTGTTTTTAAAGCTTTTTCTTGTATCTGCTGCAGTAACAGATGAGTCTGATGAGCAGACACACTCCTCTTCATCACATTTCATGGACATACTGAATAGTGCTCAATCGGCCTTCATCACCGGCAGCTCTACTGGAGCAACTGTAGGGTGTAAACGCTGAGCTCAAAGGGAACAACAACAGCTGGTATGAAAGAAAGAGGCGGTGATTTTGTTTCACTTCCCATCCTCTGATTTTCTCAGCCAAGCGAAGGATTCAAATTGTTGACCTTTCGAACACATGAAGCCTACATCTCAGAGCCTTCGGGCGACCGCAGTGGAGTTAAGAGAAGAAGAGAAAGGCCCAGACGTGCCTGTTGTAAATAGATGCTATGAAAAACATATGAGAAATGTATAGTTCTCCTTATGTGTTCATCGTTACACACACCAGGGCTAAAAAAGATCAAACTAAATGTCTCAACTAATGTCTTTCTTTCTTTATTTATTTTATTTTTTTCTTGACAGATAAATCTAAAATGGATTTTCAAGGGTCACTGTTAGACGGCTTCATTGTAATGGAAGAACATTTGCCCGGTGCAACAACGGTGTGACTCATTTGTGTGTTTTTCATAGTTTTTGGACAACAATAAAGCTCCATGGCACAGAGCAATAAGATCAGGCTTTAGATACGCAGGCGATATGAAAAATCAACATGACAAATGTATATAATATCACCAAACTGAGCCTTCAAAGATATTTTTATCACATGGAGGACAGAAAATGTTAACTTTTTATTTCTTTTAACTACGACCAGGATCTTACAGATGTCGGTACAGACCCCTCCCCCCCTGACCTGCTGACGATCAGGTGACCTGAAATGATCCATTTAGATGCTTCACACTCAACCAGGTGCTCCCGCCAATCAAAGGCTAGAAAATAGTCACTAGAGTGCCTTTGGTTTCTGGTTAAAATGAGAACTGAACACATCTGTGAGCCCTCCAAATGCTTGGTAATAACACTCATTCATACATCCTGAATAATGTTGCTAGGTTACAGAGCTGGCTGATGGGACGTCCAGTGGTCCCTCAGTATCGTGGGATGATAGAGGGTCCGTATACGCAACCACATGACAGCCGGACCCTGAAACGTGCTCTGAAATCCACGTCTGATGATCAGGATGTGCAAATCAAGGAGGATTCAGGTTTGGAGATGAAGCGTCAGGGACGTTTCACTCATTTTCTTCTTCCTCGTGGGCTCATGGGAATGTGTGTATGTGAGATATCTGCTAATAGTTACTTTCTACTGCACAGTTTACCCACTACTACACAGGTCTGTGATTGGCTGCTGCATTGATTCTTTCCCCTTTGGACATTTTTCTGATAGTCTGAAAATAGCAGAAAATCATTGATTCACATTACGTCATTAAATTCAAGGTTAAGCCAAAACACGATCGATCTCACATCAGGATGCTGAGCTGGTCCACGGTTCAGATACTGAATTAACTTGTTTTATTATTACTGTTGTTGTCTTTTTGTATTTATCGTTGGGGATTTTATTCCATGTTATTTGTGTTTTATCTTAATGCTGATTTTAATATCCTGATATATATTTTATCAACCACGTAAAGCACTTTGTAACTTCATATTGGGACGTCTGTGGCTCAGACATAAAATAAGTAAACAAACATAAGTTTATTTATACTGATAAGTAATAAATATCTGATTACGCTCCGTATTTATAATAATGATAATTCCATAATTGCCGTATTTTTCACAACTGCAGGAAGCTACAGTATCAAGCTGATAGTTAATCTGATATTTGTTGTTGTTTTTCCTCCACTTTACTCATCATTTGTTGTTTACTGAGCTGCTCAAATCAAAAAACAACAACAACAACATCAAAAAAGTAAAAACAAAAACCCCAACAACCTGAAAAACCTTGAAACAGACAAAGACCTTGTTGATAACTACCCACACAGGGAGGATGTGTGTGAAAGAAAAACAGACGGAGGCAGGGAGAGAAACCACACACACACACACACACACACACACACACACAGAGACACACACTCACACTCACACTCACACACACACACACAGACACACACACACACACACACACACACAGACACACACACACACACACACACAGAGAGACACACACACACACACACACACACACACACACACACACACAGAACAGAGAGACACACACACACACACACACAGAGAGACACACACACACACACACACACACACACACACACACACACACCCTCTACTTACTTTTATCATGTAAGAATCATGTTTTGCATCTCACAAGTACAAACGCACAAACGTGTGAATACATAAACACAACCTACAGGCCTAAAGGACAAATAGACTCAGAACACAAGTAAATTATAAAATAATAAAAGTTATACACCCCAGTCAGAATATAGTCCTGATATCTGCACGTCATATAATCTATGGTGATGAATGAAAATAATCTCAGTTTAGTCACACATACACACCCTCTCTCTTACCGGTATATGAGTATATCGTCGGTGGAGCTGTTGTACTGGATCTGGTACATGCGGACCCCTGGTATGTGGTTCTGTGGGGGCCATCTGATGGTAGCAGAGCTGGACGTTAGATCCGACACGCTGACCCTCTGCTGGTCGGAGCGGGCGTGGCCCCCGCTGACGTTGGACTTGATGGATGTGGGGATGTCTGAAGGTCCTGGGTCGGGGTCCACTTTGGGATCAAAATGTGGCGAAGGGTTGACGACTAACTCAACGGGAGCTGTGGCCTCCCCGGCTGCGTTAGACGCTATGCACGTAAACTTTCCAGAATCCTAGAAGTCAGCGGACGAGAAGACGGACTTTAATTCTTGCTTTTGGCTTCTTATCTTCCCAAACGAAAACTTTTATGTACCGAAATATGCATCTCACAACAGTTGAACAACAGTTGAACAAACATTTATTCTCGTATCTCAGTAAAACAAATGGAGCTTAAGCTAGCAGCTAACCAGCTGGTGTGACTATTTGGCTGCCAAAAGCCAGTAATGATATTTGTTCGTGATGTTCTACTTTAATAACTTTTGCATCAAGTCATTCAGGTGTTCAAAGAGTGTTGAATAAATTCCATATCTTACTCTTTATGCAGTTATTTCACAATGAAAAGGTGGTGCTTTAAATAATAATATTAAAGCTGTTCTCTACCTTGACGGAGGCCTTGAGGATGTCCAGCGAGCCGTTCTCGTAGCAGATGGTTCTGGACGTGTTGCCGATGAGTTTTCCATCAGGACTCACCCAGTGTGTCGAAGGTTCGGGATCGCCGATGGACTTACAGCGCAGGCTCACCTCCTGACCCTCCATCACAAACATCTTGGAGGTGTGACGAGTTATCATCGGTGGTTCACAGACAAACTCCTCCTGTCAGACGACCAGACAGCGTTAGTCACTGTGATTATTAATAGCTGCAGAAAGACTACAGACTAATCAACGATAAGTGTCCTCTTATCAAAGGACCTGTTGATTAGTTAAAGACCTGCTGAGTTTTCAGTTGAAACAAACCAACAGCCAACGTTACAAATGAGATATAATACTGATTTAGAGAAAACATGTCTGAATGCGGCTCCTGATTGGCTTCCAGCAGAGTGTTTTTCTAATAGTGGAGTTTCAGATGGAGTTCACGTGTTTGCACATGAAGATTAAGTGATCTCAGAGTTTTTAAAACCCACCCACTGGCACCAAAGCCTGTCTAAAGCCAGCCAAAACCCTGGTGGAGAATTACTGCACGCCGAGCGGGGCCCTCTGAGGCTTACCAGGGCTTACTTGTCATTCCCACCACTCAGTGCATCTCCAAAACCTTTTTCTGGGTGCTTCTTTGGTCTTGTTACCAGCAGAGATGATTGCTGACCCGATGATTGCTGGGCTGCAGCTTCAAATAAACCACTAGTACCTTTCAGTCCTGAATTACTTTCTAACCTTCAATTGCTCCTGTGAAGCTGACAGTAAAAGTCTGTGATTGAGCTGCTGTGAGTGTGAAAGACTCGTTCAGTCTACTTATTGATGAATAAAATATGTTTATTATTTCCTCATAACTAGTGTCACCTTTTCTGGCCCTTTTGTGAGAATTTAGCCTCTTCGATTTTTGACTTGTCTGGTGCAGATGCAATAAGCAGCGCAGCAGCTTTCATTGATTTCAAAGCAGGAATTCCCTTTAGTGGCTGATGGCTCCTGTCTGACCTCTGATGGATGTAGTGGAGACTCACTTGTCCTTGCAGTCAGAAAGAGGCTATTAACTCTCCAAGTATTAATATGCCCAGACACTTTTGTGACACAGAGGTCTCTGGACCGACCTCTTTACAAGGTTAATCTTCTTATAGTGATCCTACAGCAACCGTCTGAAGGAGGTCTGCGCTATTACTCGAGGTGAGGCAAAGGTCTACATTATCCTCTCTAAGATGATACCAATTAATCCCATCTTTATCTCATAGTGCTCCTCCACTTACCACCGTAGCTCTCAAACAGCTCGGGGTCGGTTCCTGAAGAGCTCCAGGTGAGGCAGAGCCTTCGGTGTCATCCTCTTTAAGGTAACACCTAATTCTGCTGTTATCTCTGCCGCTAGCAGCGTAGCGTTATTCTCCTCTGAAAGTATCCCAGCAGGTGTTTATCATCTCACAGCAGAGTGCAGCAACGGCACATCTGCAGCGGCTTTGTGATGTCGTACGAGGCCGTAATGGATCATCAACAACAATAAATAACAACAACGCTGGAAAAACTCTACCTCAGGAGGAGATTATTTTTGTTCAATTGTAATCCATTAGATGTTTTATTGCTCTGCATGCTTGTATCTTATTTCTATATTATTATTTCATTTCTTGCGTATTATTTTAATAAACTGATAAATACATTTTGTGCATGTGAGTGAAGGTCAAACATAGGACCAGGTCTGTTTTATCTTTGCCTCTTATGGATTTATTTAATCCTACACTTGATTATCTTGGTGGCTCAATAAAACACATCCTGCTGTTTTCTGCAGCTCTACTACTGTATATGATAAAAGGCAGAAATGCATAATAAAATATCATGGTTGCATATTAAACTCCATGACTCACCACTGCTCTGTGACACCAACCATCTGCTCAAATGTCCTTGAGAGAAAAAGTGATTTCATATCCGCAAATAATAAAAATGAAGACAGCAAAAATATAAAAAAAAAAACAAACAAAAATTCTTTCCAAAGAGGAACCTTTTGTTGGTCTTCGTAGCAGTTTAACGCTTCTATTTTTCTTATTTTGACTCATAAATCTTCATTTCTATGAACTTCACCATGAACACACTTTGGGTTGGTTAACTTTAGCGATGGTCAGAGATGGTCTAGACTCCGAGTAACCATGGCAACAATACCTTCAGCTTTAAGTAACTGTCAAAATAAATGAAGGCTCTAAAAGGCACTTTTGCACCGTGTGACAAAGATGTCGGAGTCCGGTCCTGATCTGACCTTCAGATATAAAAACACATTAGACTTGATGAGAAACGTCACTTGCTTATCATCATTATTTTCATATACTGGAACACCTTGTGCGTTACTTATGTTTTTATAATGTTATTAAATGTTAAACACCTGTAATGACATGATAATACGATTGGAGCGTCACAGTAGTTCTGCAGTAACTTCAACAAACCTCTCTAATGGTCCAAAAGTATTTGCCAGCCAGGTCTTTAGGTGAAGCACACGTCTCCAGGTCGTCCTCCCTGGTCAGCCTGCGGAGCCAGACCAGCTCACAGTTACAGTGGAGAGGATTCCCACCGAAACTCAACACCAGCGCCGTGAGCGGAGACCCCTTCATCTTAGCGTACACTGGAATTCGCAGGAACAACGGGTCGGGAGGAATCTTCTTCAGCTTGTTGGATGTCATGTCGAGTCTGGTGAAGGAGACACAAACACAGGATGTGATCTGAAGGATCAGCATGTGGTGGACAACGAAGGACGATTCGTGAATATAAGAAATGACACGAATCAACAATTAATTATTCTAAAAACGTTCAGCAGCATATGTGGTCCAGAATCACCTCAACCCTTTAATATCTGTTTTGAATGAATTAATAGGTTAAATAAGTGAAACCTACTACTAAAAAAACTACAAAATAAGATAAATGCCAACATGAACAAATGTAAAATCTCTCCTAAAAACAGAAAAGGGAAAGAAAAAATATAATTAATCAGTCAATAAAACGGTCAGTCAGTGAAACAATTCATTATTGTGTTAGAGCAGGAGGTGGGGGAGGAGGTGGGAGGATGTGGGGGGAGGAGGAGGTGGGAGGAGGTGGTGGGAGGGGTCAAGTGTTGGCTGGGCGGTTGATTAATTAGTCTGAATCAGACAGCCATGTGTAAAGGAGACATAAAAGAAAACATCTTAAAACCGTTTCCACAACTTTCACTTTTAAAATGAAAAAGATGCTAAAAAAACATTATTTATCTTTTTATCCAACTAAAGATGTTGATGAAGTTCAATCACATAAAAACAAATTAATTCAACGTTTTTTTTCCTTTCAATCAAACTTATTTGAAAACATGCTGGTACTTGAGACACTTTCCTTGGTTGAACATGAACATGTGACATATGTCAAACCGGTTCAAGGTTCTTATTTACTGTTTTGCTTCGCTCACAACAAACTAATAAACAAAACGAGGCCTTTTTTTATCCATTTTTGTTGAATTTTCTGTTGATTATTCATCGTGACGGGAAAATCAGTTGAGTATCAAAGGTCGATGAACCAAAGAGAAATGACAAAGTAATTATGACAGAAGGCAGGTAATGCAATAAATGTGTTTCAAAGTAATAAATAATTGTTTTATATTCACAATGATCCCAGATCGGCTCCTGAAAATGAGAAACCTGCAGACAAATATAACCAACTCAACAGCATAATTTACTGTTTGATTCAGTTTCAGGGCTCCTGTCAGCAGCAGGTGGAGACCAAACCAGAGCTCAAAGGAAAGTGAATATTGGGCATTCAACATTCACCAGGTGGACACTGATGGTACATAAATGTGAGACTTTGAGGTTAGACTCACTTTAAAGACCAAAAAAAAAGATTCATAAAGAAGGTAAAATCTATTTATAAAACCTTCTTCAGCAGAGCATAAACATGCATCTGCATGAGCGGAGCTGCTTATAACTGACTGACATGTAGAAAATATCTAATTAAAGCAGCAGTAGACGGAGCAAGTTGAAGGTAATTCACCCACATAATAAATCCCACTTCATCAGACGGATGCAGAGCTCCAACGGGGGACAAATATTACAGACGGCTTTCTTTTTTAGTTCAGTGCAATTTTCTCACCAAAACATTGGACCTGATGACTGGTAATAATAATGTGGACTCGAGCGTTCGCTGCGGTCAGCAGCTGACACGAGGAAGTGTATTTTCCCTTAAATATTCAACAACAACGATGACTAAACAAGAAGTTAATAACCGTTGAGAGCAAACGAGCATGTTGCACTTTACAAATTTCAATTATTTTATTTCATGGGCAGCAGCCTCGTGGTGCAGGTATTAATTTGTGTGTACAGAGTTGCAGCTGGTCTGTAAGGTCTGTGTCTCCAGGGGAAAAATGAGCCATTACAGCATTTTTAATAAATGCATAAATTTATCCGGAGCCACGGCAGGTTTTTCTTCTCACACATCAATGAATGTTGGTCATTGGGCCATAAATTGAAATTGATTACAGTTAATGGGGTTCAAACATTATTTTATTTTTCCAGTAGAATAAAACTACTCAGAGGACAAATGCAGCTATATACTGTATAGTAGGAATAATCATCTGTCTGTGTGAACGTGTGCAAACACTCACATATATTCCAGATATTTGAGTATCTGCTGTCTGGAAGTCAGTGAAGGTTGTAACATTTACCATCATCCACTACCGACGTGCCCCCGGGCAGATGCTGAGCCCGCAGCTGCTGCGGTGGAGCTGCGGTGCAGACCTGGCCGATCTGGGCTTCTCCCAGCTGGGTGAGTGTGGAGCGAGCTGCTGCTGCTGAGCAGGTGTTTGCCTGCGAAATAAAATGAGCTGCCAAAACCCAACTACCCTGAAAGCAAAGCCTGGTGAGAAGAGATTTGCTCTCATTTCAGTTCAGCTGTATCCCTCCTAAAGCTTTAGCTCGATGTCTAATTTGTTTTAAAATCAATTCAATTTAAAAGCAGCTCATCCGATAGAGTAAAACATACTTATTAAATGATTTATTTGAATTTCCTTTTAAAGACTCACAAGACAGAAGCGTCAAAGATTTTTAATGATTCTTTTAATCTGCGTCCTTTTTTTTTGTCTAAGTTCATGTTTCATGTTCATGTTGCCTCATCATGTAAACGCTGACAGATGCACGAAGACAGAAGATACGGAGCAACATTATCAACCTATTAGAGTTTTGTTTGCGTCAGTCTGACATTTAAAAGCTGAATATTCACTCTCATTGAGCTCTGGTTTGGTCTCCATCAACTCTTGATGGAGATCTGTCTCTCTTTTCTCCAGCTAGTCTGAACGTCTGTCTGCTGTTTGCTGCTGGCAGGTTCAGCGAGTTGATCAGAGCTTGTTTGATGGAAATGTTTCCTACTCCGGGTTGGTGAAAACCGCTGAGAATACATAATACAGTAAATGTGCCGTAAAACCAAAACAAGGCACAAAAAGATCCATCAAGATCTAAACAAGGCTACGTCTCTCACATACTGAGAGATGCAGTGTTTATCCATCTGATGCTGCTGCTATCACGTGACCCTCACCTGGCCAGTTTATGCAGGTTGGAGAAGATTCCCTCGGGGACGCTCTCTATGAGGTTGTGGTCGAGACTGAGGGTGTTGACGCTGACCAGCAGGGCGATGGTCTCCCAGGGGATGTCCACCAGGTTGTTGTAGCTTAGATCCAAGTCCTCTAGTGTCTCCAAGAAGTCCTGCACAGAGGGACAGAGACAGAGACAGGGAGCAGATTATCATCGGCTTTAATTTAAACAGAAACAAACAAAAACAGCCTAAAAAGCCTCAGTGTGCTAATAGTCAGGTTTATATGGAGAGATTGAAGTAGAAAAGGAAAAGAAAAGGAGGAACAACAGATAAAGAAATGGAGATCTATTAAACCTGTAAACACTGTCCTCCATACAATGAGTCAGCAGACATTACAGAGAAGAACAGAGATAACAGCCTGTTGATCTGCCAATGTGTTGTTGTCATTGCAGTTATTGTTCTCATAATTCACACAATCAGGACACAAAGGAAGTCACAATAACTCAATTATCATTACAATAACCGGTGCTGAACAAAAAGAGTCTCATTAACGACAAAAGAAACGAACAGAGCAGAAAATTAGATTAAATATATATATACATACATATACATACATATAGATATACATACAGGTGAGAGTTTTCTGATCTGAGTTCAGAGTTAAAATCTACTCGATGCTCCTCATGTTGGGTTTTCTGTTTAATCTAAATAGAGAAATAATATATATTCTGCACAATAAAATAAAAGTCAACTGTGAGAGATGAAGACATTAAGGGTGGGAAGACAGGGTGATACATATATATATATATATATATATATATATATATATATATATATATATATATATATATATATATATATGTATATAATGAAGTTCAGGAGGTCTGGTCCATTAGTGAGTTCAGGGTTCTCGTCTGTCTCTTCATAAACGTCCTGCAGAGGTCTGAGGTCCTCAGGGGACACTTTAGTGTCGGACTTTTAATGAGCAGAGAAAGGACGACGTCATTTAATGAAGAGAGGAACGCGGTTTATTTCAGCAGCAGGTTATTAAGAGGAGGCAGAGCGGCTGGTTCTGTTGGACCTCCGAGTCGGAGCCTGAAATGTCATTTTCACTCAGCATTTGACCCGCAGCGCTGCAGCCAGACCGACGGGCTTTAAATGACTTGGCAACTTTTTTGGCTGATGCGGTGTATTTCTGAACGCTCGGGGGATGAATCAAAAGGTTTGTTGGCAGCACAGATCTCAATTTGTTGAGTAAAAAATAGTTTGTTTATGTAGCATAGAGGAAGTTTGCCAGTAGAGTCGGTGGCAGCAGGATAAGAATATTTTCAATTCAAGCCCTTCAAGACAATTTTACCTCCTTGATCCAAATTAGAGCGTGATTTTAGTCCATTTTGATGGCAATTAGTTGATTATACAAAGAAATACAAGCCAAAACTCAATATGCAGCACCGCAAACATTAGTTTCCAATTGAAATTATAATTTACAACTGACGAAGGCCTGAGGGTAATTGGGTAATTTTGTCTAACAAGATTTATTTAACTAACTAAATAGTGTGGTACAATTTCTGCATAATATTCTTTTTAAAAACATAAAAATCTAATTAACAAAGTAAAAATGAGAGAAAGAGAAACTTCAGTCTACAAGATCAAAAACAGCTCTTATATATGGCAGCCCGCAAGGGTCATAATTTGCATTAATGTCTCAAATAACTGAACTTTAATGGATCATTTTTGATACTTCATTGTTTCACAGACTTTAAGCAGCTTTGGTTTAAATAAATGAAATTTTAATGTGAATAAAATTCTACAAAGTACTGCCTTTGTGTTTCATTATAACTCAGTCTGATCAGTACTTGTGTGTGTGTCATTTACATTTACTTAAGTAGATCTGAGTACTGAAATACAAGTAGTTAGTTAAGTAGTGGTAGTACAGGTACGGCTGTAGCCATAGTAGTACATACAGTAGAAGTTGTAGTAGTGGAAGTAATAACTTTAAATATATCTTCAAATATCTTCACTTAAAGCTGCAGATTTACTATCAACATGCTTTAATGTGTTTGAGTTCAAGTTTATTTAATATTTAATGGTCATATCCGTAAGATTAATCAAAATATATAATATATATAATATAGATCAAAATAAACGTAGCGTAGTTCTTAAACAAATACAGTATAAGTGCAGTAAAAATGACCTGAGTACATTTAATAAACACATTTCAGACACATACTGTATACACACATGCAGAGTCCATCACAGGTAGAGTATTCGTACCTGAAAGGCTCCCTCTGATATGCTGTGCAGCTGGTTGTTGGCCAGGATGAGGTGCCGCAGGTTAACCAGACCCTGGAAGTGGGAGTCGTCCAGGGTGGTGAGGCGGTTGGCGTCCAGGTGGAGAGCGTGGAGATCCTGGAGGTCGGCGAAGGCGTAGGGTCGGATCTGACTGATGGTGTTTCTGCTCAGCGTCAGATGAATCTGCAGAGAAACATGAGACAGAAACATAACACGGGATCCTCTTTTTTTCAAAGCGCTACATATTAATGTCACGCCAGCAATAAGGTTTCACTTTTATCAGCTGGAGGTCAAAGGTCAGAGTTAACTGGACATAACAGAGATTCATTTAAGGACTTCCAGCAGGTTGGACACTCAGACACTGTGGGGATTATACCAGGATGTCCTTTAAACACCAACCTCCACCCTTCTTTAATAATAATACTAGTAATGAATACTAGAGTACTGCAGGTCATGTACAAACTGCTAAATACTTTGACTGTACCAGGAATTGCAATGAGTGTGAAGATGCAGAAATCAGATGCAATCAACACCCATACATGTGGTTATTTCCCATGATGCCTCATGTGTGAACTCCAGCTGTGGCAGGCGTCTCTATTTAATGTTTAAACATGAAGATGTTGCTGTGTGAACGTCTCTTACACGATGACAGTGGAATTAATCCATAAAACATCACAGATTTCATCTGAGTCAGTATGTGGAAGGAGCGCGTTTAAAACTCTCCTCACAGGCTTCAGTTTACTGAGGTTTGTTTCCAACATGAAGAGCCGAGCAGTTTTCTTCCTGACGTGTATTTATTTATTCCAGCAGTTGAATTCAAGTGATGGATTCTTATACTTCAGTGAATGATGTCTTGATACTGTAGATAAATAATATATATATATATATGTTATATATGTTATATCTTCTGCTTACACCTGTGTGTTTCTGCAGGTGGAGATAACAGCTGGTCAATAATAAAGTAAAACACGTATTGTTATTGTTTGCTGGATGTGTCGAACTTTCAGCCTCACTAAAGGACTTAACTTTGATGGGAACATGTGTGTGTTTTGTGATTTTCTGTCTGTTATGATCCCTGCAAGTCAAAACCAGACTGCTGTAAATCATGCAAAGATATCCCAGGATATATGAATATAGACCTGGATATGTGCATCATGCATGCTGGATATCATGTTTCTTTTCAATTTAAAATGCTTCATATAGAGAACATATGTTCCATCTTCCATAAACAACAACACAAAAACAAATGTGATTGTTGACTTAAACAAAACAACAAAACAACAGCACAGTTGGATCACAAATCAAAGTAAACATAAATGGCTGCAAGGTAAACAAATAAATAAATAAATGATGAGGGTTATAGCGGACTGAGCTCTGACCAGGCTGGACATGTTGGCAAAGTCGCGGTGTCTCAGCGTTGTGATGAAGTTGTCCATCAGCCTCAACTCGGCCGTCTGGCGGTCGATGTTGGGCGGGACGAAGAGGAGGCCCGTCTTGGCACACAGCACTGTGTAGGACGGCAGCAGGTTCTGGCAGGTGCAGCGCTTCGGACACAGCATGGAGGGGGAGCAGGAGGGGAGGGAGGACAGGAGCACGAAGACGAGGAGAAGGAGGAGAGGACAGACCAGCGAGGACACAACATCCATGGTTACGCTCCTGCTGCAACACAGAAAAGACAAACGGGAGCAGAAGTCAGTTCATGCAGATATTCATGTTTCCTCCTTTAAGATCAGAAACAGACGTCCTCATGTTGAGTGATTATAGTAAATGTTTCATGAGTGGAGGCAGCAGGAGGAGGAGGAGGAGGGGGGGGGGGGGGGGGAAGAGGAGGAGGAGGAAGAGGAGCAGGAGGAGGAGGAAGAGGAGGAGCAGGACGAGGAGTAGGAGGAGGAAGAGGAGGAGGAGGAGGAGCAGGAGCAGGAGGAGGAAGAAGAGGAGCAGGAGGAGGAGGAGGAGGGAGGAGGAAGATGAGGAGGAGGAAGAGGAGGAGCAGGACGAGGAGTAGGAGGAGGAAGAGGAGGAGGAGGAGGAGGAGGAGCAGGAGCAGGAGGAGGAAGAAGAGGAGCAGGAGGAGGAGGAGGAGGGAGGAGGAAGATGAGGAGGAGGAAGAGGAGGAGGAGGAGGAGGAGGAGGAAGAGGAGGAGGAGGAGGAAGAGGAGGAGGAGGAGGAGAGGGTCAAGTTAAGGAGCTGTTTTTTACGTCGTGGCTTCCTGTGGAAATGAGTCTAAACCAGCTTCTATACATTCACACTGATATTGATTTATCTTCTTATGTTCAGCTCAGCAGCTGTTGAATAAATTCATACAGAAAAAGAAAACACTCACAAGCAGGAATGACATATGCATTCATGCATGCGTGTGGACTCCCACACGTACACGCTCTAAAAAACAAACAAACAAAAACCCCAGTTGAGTAGAGACAGAGCCGTTATTTACCTGCTGAAATATTAAAACCAGGCTGCGACTCGACTGGCGCGCGGTGCAGGACGGGAGCCAAATATGAGGAAGTAGCGTAACGAGATAAATTCAGTGGAAACTATCAGGAGGATTCAACCCAACTGAGACTGAATGCGTGTGCACACGATGGGAAGAGAGCAGAAAACACTTCACTAAAACACTTGACTGAAACTGTTTTCTTCTTCAGATCGTTTTCACTTTCTTCACAAATGAGAGAATATTAGGACGAAGTATATTTATACTTTCCAATATATGTGTGTTGCTCTTTGAGAAAGGACCAACTGCAGGTTGTTTAACAGGTGCACTCAGATAAAGTGCTTTAGATAATCTGGAAAAATATAATCCGACTACTCGTATTTGGTGACTTCAGAGATTTATTCTTTCAAATGTCATCATGTTCTCAGATCTCAGCTATCATCTTTTACAATTCATGTTATTATTTCCACAGAAAATTGAAATAAACTGGATTACTGGACATCCACGCGTGTCTCCAGGACGATGCTGCATTGTTTTTGTTTATTGCTTCTTCTATTTAATCCTCACCGCAGCGTTTCACTGTTCATCTGGGTTTTAAGACAGATTTGTGAAAAATTGTGAACTTGTCAAATCAATAAATAACAAAATAACAGTAACAATCAATAAAAACTAAAAGTTCTGACGTGGATAATTTGGTGGGAGGATTTAGGAGCGGCGTCTCCGAGGAACACTCGTGCTCTGAGATTTCATTTGTTCAGTCATGCCAGCTCAGCGTGAGAAAATTGCAAAGCAGCTCTTTCAGACTACACGCTCTCCTCCATCTCTGTCGCCCTCTCCTCCGCCTTTTCATCACTCTCTCCTTAAGTCAAAGTGTTTCTACTTTCAGTTGCATCGCTCCCTTTTTCCATCCCTCCACTTATCTTTCCGCCTGCACCCTCCTGTCACCCCTCGTTTCCATATGAGTTTGTCTTTTTCTTAAACTCTTTCCAGCTGTTTCCTGTCATCTCTCTCTCTCCTCTGACATCCTCCTTCTCTCCTGTGAATCCATCACTCTCTTCGTCTGTCTGAATCGCTGCTGTTATCCATCCCTCCGTATCCGTTTTCCACTTCCTGTCTAGATAAGATCATTTATTCTTCGACCTCTCTAAATATTTTCATGCTCCATCCTTTATTTTTCTATGCATCTCTCCCCAACATCCTCACCTGCTTCTACCTCCATCCTCCGGACATCTCCGCCCTCTTCTATCTATCGAGCTCTTCTCATCATTTTCTTCTTCATATTTAAAACTACTTTAATAATAAGTGTACATGAGTTTTCCCACATAATGAAATCTATGTACAATGTAGACAACATTACATATTTTAGATGATGATGAAACGTATGATTGGAAGTTGACTCGTTGTTGTTTCTGTTTATTTCCATGGCAGCAGTATTTCACTTTACGGTACTGGGCAATGTAAAGACTTCTAGTACTACTACAGAAGTACAATGACGTCTGGGTCATTTTGTATGAAAACAGCAACAGTATAAACTAATAGACCCAGATCAAGGTCATTATTGGAAACCAGATTAGTTGAATTAGGAAATATAGTCAGAATTTGTGTTAAAAATCTTTCACAGATGGTTAAAAGAAAAACCTTCACACCAACACCAAGTGTTGTTTAACGACCTTCTGGGTTTTTCAGAGATCACCTTGTATATTTTAATCAGAAAAACAGATGTTTGGCTCTGTGACTTGAAAGTAATGCTGCACGTGAGGCCAAAACTTAAACACGCAGACACACCTACGGACCAATCAAAGCGACCGGCGTGTCTTTACGCTGCGGGAGTAACCTGGAGCACCTGGAGAAATCTTTGGACCTGAATAGATGAGTCACGATCAGTGCCTGTCTCGTTCAAGACCTCGAAATCGATGCCCGCGTCTCTGATTGTCTCTGATTCAAACAACTGAGCCAATCAGAGCTTTGAGGGAAGAATATGTCACAGTTTGATTAGCTGTAGGCACAAACTCAACAAAGCTGTTCAGGGTTTGGGAACATCATAGTTTGGGTTCAACTTGCTACGTTTAAGTAACGACGTCTGCAGCAGCGCCGCTCACAGAGATAGCATCTATTTATTATACTAATATTAAAACATTTATAGGGTTTACAGCCAATAAACTGCCAACAAAGGAAGCAGAAGGAATAAAGTACATAAACAGAGCAGGAAGGTCAACGAATGAGAAGATGTTTGTTATTTATAGACAGAGACAACGCGTCTTATTAATATTATCGTCTGTCTTGATGCATATAAATTTATTCACATACTAAAAAGCACCCGAAGACACACACGAACAAACGGAAACACAGTCGACACACAGTTGAGGGGCCAGATCATTATTTCAGCTCACAGACTGAGATGAACAACAACAACAACAACAACAAGTCGACACAAGGAAGGAAGTGAGATGAGCCGAGAGATGGTCAGATTTTAAGATGAGGTGGAGATAAAGGATGGAGAGATGGAGGAAACAGAGGAGAGGAAGAAGGAAAGAGACCGGAGGACTTTAATGAAGAGACGGTGAGAACGACTCCAGGAGGAAACAAGAAAACATCATTTATCTTACGAAAGTTACATTTCTGACCAGATGGTGGAGATGTTGCACTACATCAGTCGAAACGTGCACACACAAAAAAATACACGCAGACACACACACACTCGAGGCTGAAGCCAGAGAAACAGAGACAGACAGCAAGAGGACTGAAGGAGGCGAACTAGGGACAAATACTTCTTATGTAAATAAGTCATTATTAGCTCAGGATTACCTGCTGCTGTCCTTATCTCAAACACACTGCTCTGATATACACTGAACTAGCCCTTTAACAGCAGCTTGCATACAGAGTGAACCAGCAGATACAGTAAGTATATGAGAACTTTTTAAAATGTTAGTAAAATATATCAGTAACATGTTTTCCTACATTACCTTGCTGCAGATATGTTGAGGCATGTATGTATTACTGTGGTATATTAGTATATACATCTTGGTCTCCAGAGGATGAATCACAGTTATGATCCCTGACTTGTCCATCCAGGACAGGACTGGTGGTTGTGAGTGAGACGTCTCAGCATCTATTGATTCTATGTAATATGGTACAAACATTAATCTCCATAATTGTGTCAAATTTGAATTTGTCCAATGATGAAATAATTACAGCTCCTTGATAATAAAAAATGATTTTTTTATTTTACAGACTGATCACAACGTCTCACAGCAGGAGATAAGAAACGGAGCTGCCGCATCAGGCCTGTCTCTCTGCCTGTCTGTCTGTCTCTCTGCCTGTCTGTCTACCTGTCTGTCTGTCTCTCTGCCTGTCTCTCTACCTGCCTGTCTGTCTCTCTGCCTGTCTGTCTACCTGTCTGTCTGTCTCTCTGCTGCTTGAATGATGCATTTCAAATTGGATTAGAATCAGTAAGACATGACATCCACAGGGTCGACTACTGATGGTGGAGCAGTGCTGGTGCTTGTATGTATGTATGTATGTAGATGTATGTGTAGATGTATGTATGTAGATGTATGTGTAGATGTATGTAGATGTATGTGTAGATGTATGTATGTAGATGTATGTGTAGATGTATGTATGTAGATGTATGTAGATGTACGTGTAGATGTATGTAAGTAGATGTATGTATGTATATGTATGTGTAGATGTATGTATGTATGTATGTAGATGTATGTATGTAGATGTATGAGATGTATGTGTAGATGTATGTGTAGATGTATGTATGTAGATGTATGTGTAGATGTATGTATGTAGATGTATGTAGATGTACGTGTAGATGTATGTATGTATATGTATGTGTAGATGTATGTATGTATGTATGTAGATGTATGTGTAGATGTATGTGTAGATGTATGTATGTAGATGTATGTGTAGATGTATGTATGTAGATGTATGTAGATGTACGTGTAGATGTATGTAAGTAGATGTATGTATGTATATGTATGTGTAGATGTATGTATGTATGTATGTAGATGTATGTGTAGATGTATGTGTAGATGTATGTAGATGTATGTGTAGATGTATGTATGTAGATGTATGTGTAGATGTATGTGTAGATGTATGTATGTAGATGTATGTGTAGATGTATGTGTAGATGTATGTGTAGATGTATGTAGATGTATGTGTAGATGTATGTGTAGATGTATGTATGTAGATGTATGTGTAGATGTATGTGTAGATGTATGTATGTAGATGTATGTGTAGATGTATGTATGTAGATGTATGTATGTAGATGTATGTGTAGATGTATGTATGTAGATGTATGTGTAGATGTATGTATATAGATGTATGTGTAGATGTATGTATGTAGATGTATGTGTAGATGTATGTGTAGATGTATGTATATAGATGTATGTGTAGATGTATGTATGTAGATGTATGTAGATGTATGTGTAGATGTATGTAGATGTATGTGTAGATGTATGTGTAGATGTATGTAGATGTATGTGTAGATGTATGTTGTTACTGAGGTCGTCCTGGGATGAAACCAGAACTGAAATAATAACTTTGACATTTGTAGTAATGAAATGAAGCGTTGAAACATAACCTGACTCAGCACTATGTCCTCTGATTCACTGCATGATGAACAGATAATACCACTGAACAACATGTAAGATTCATGTTTCATCAGCCTTTAAAGAACACTGTTACCTACCTGACGCCCCAGACAACAGTGTGTTAATGTTGGATGTTTCATTATTCGACAAAGATCTTGTGTTTGGGTTGAAAACGAACATGAATGTGAACATGTAGTTTCTGGACCTGAGCTGCTGTGTATTAGAAACCTCTTAATGTGAGTATATGTACTGCAGAGAACAACCACATCATCTACCGTCAGCCACCGGGAGGCTCCTCAGAAACACTCCAGGTTTAATAATAGATTGCAGTGATTTATTTCAAGCTATAGTGCAGCAAAGCAATCGTCTCCACAGCTAACTAAAGCACCAGCGATTCTCCACAGTTCAGGACTGCAGCCTGAGATTTATGGTTCATCCTGGTGTGATTTTCTGATAAGATTTAGCAACATTATTTAGCAGCAAGCTCGGAGGTCTCAAACTGTCATGTTTTCTCTTTTACTACATGAATGCAGTACAGTAATTATAGATATGATGCAAAACCTCCAAACGATTCAAACCTGTTTTCAGCTGACGAGTGAATTTATTTCTGTCTTTGTCATCCATCACTGTCAGTTACAGCAGCGTCATGTTAATGGTTTGCATGTATTTCATGTATTTATATTTAAATGTCATTTCATTTCTGTTATGAACATTACAAGCTTCATACTTCAAATGTGAGCTGTAATCAATATCACTCACCATTTACACCAACAGGAGGCGCTCACATTTAAACCTGTTAATCATGTTCTCAGTCATCACTGCTGACGGATCAGATTATGTTTATATTGTTTACAAATTATTGACTATTTAATTTATTCATGATAGAAATGTGATTGACTACATTAATCATAGTCATTTCTAATCAGATATATCATTCCTGAGCCATGTGGGG
>CM072868.1:1635000-1805000 GCA_036937835.1 Pampus argenteus | reverse complement strand
TCATTGTTTTCAGAGGAGAAATGAGCAACGTGTGGAATAATCTGCCAGATAGATGCATGAAGGTACCGGCTCCTCACTGCCTCCTCCTCTGATGACGACGCTCACCACTGGAGGTTGTTGTTGGGACAGCGTTTTTGATTTTCACATTTAGATTTGGCCAAGCGACTCCGTTTCCCTGCTTAACCTCTGATTCGTTCACTCAGTGAGAAATATTGAACAGCTGATCGCCGCCTGGTCCGTTTGCTAAAAGCCAGGAAACATGCGAGCTAAGAGAAAAGAAATGAAACAGTTTGCTCTTTTATTCTGAAAACTGAAGCCTCTTCATCAACAGCAGCACTAATCAACACTCTCACACAGTGTGTGTGTGTGTGTGTTTGTGTGGATGCATGCTGAGTAATTATGCAAATGTGAGTGTGCACATGCATGTTCATGTTTACTTGTGTGTGTCTCTTGAGTGAGCTCTTCAGACGCAGGAGGAGGTGGAGGAACAACAGGGGAGAACTGAGGCGATGAGAGGAGGAGAAGAGAAGAGGAGGAGGTTAGATAAATCACAGACGAGAGCGATAAGAGGGGGTGAGACGAGTGGGAGACGAGAGGAGGAGAGGGAGGACAGAGGAAACAGAAGTGCACTGAGAAAAGAGGAAGAGAGAGATATGAGAAAAGCAGCAGGAAAGCTGACACCTCAACACTGGTGCAGTACATCCTGTACTCAGCAGCGAGATGAAAAGCAGAGGGCAGGCTGGAGTACAGAGAGACAGACTGTGAGATAAACTGATTACAAGACGCACAAAAGGGAGATTATTGTGTTATTATTTGTTTATAGATGCTGATGTAAAGTCCAAGAATGCAGGAGTGTCTTTACCAGAAAAAACAAAGAGTCATAAATCAGAAAAAGCAAATGCAGATGTAGAGCTGCCTGGTGGTCCCATATTACTGCATGTCTGTTGGGATATATGAATATATAATTAATATCTGACATCATAACACAGAAATTCACAAAAAGCTCAATACGTCCCTTCAGTTGCAACAACGTGTTCATCAATACGTTGTAATTTCTCTAATCGGCTCCAAGCAAATTGAATCTTTAACAACAACAACAACAAAAATATATAGTATAATATTTAAAAAAGCTTAATCCATAATCCATAGTTACACTATCTATAGATCTATATCTGTAGGATATGAGAGCTTTTGGCAGTGGGAGTGTTTGTAGGTTTGAGTCCGAAGCTCTTAGAAATGAGGTCAGAGTGAAAGTTTAGACGTTAAAAGACACAACAGACAGTTAATAGTCAGCAAGTAATTCTGTCTAAACTCAACTGCTGATAACAGTCACTGATAAATCATCCAGTTAGTCACGTAGATACGTAAATAAACTCGATGAATACGACAAACAGCAGACAGAGAAACGGTACAGACGTGCAGAGCAGCAGACACTGCCAGCCTTAATCAGCCTAAACAGCCAGAGAGCTCGGCCGAGGTTGAGACAGCTGCAGAGAGAAAATGAATCCAACAGAGCGACACGCCGTGGAGGTAAAGAAACAGCAGCAAGCAGCGGCAGAGCCTCACACGCCGTGGAGGTAAAGAAACAGCAGCAAGCAGCGGCAGAGCCTCACACGCCGTGGAGGTAAAGAAACAGCAGCAAGCAGCGGCAGAGCCTCACACGCTTCACGCTGCAGCAGCGGTCTGATAAATGACTCCAGACCTGCAGACCTCCAGGCTCAACCCGGTACTAACAGTCACTGAAATGTCACTGCTGCGTCAGGCCTGCACTCAGACTGAATGTTAATCATTTATTATCTGATCATATTGATAAAACAACAACAACCCCTTACAGAGGAAACAGGAAATAAAGCTGTTGATGAATCATGAAGAAAACACAACGCTCAGGTCATGGAGCTGCAGCCTCTCCCAGCATGCACTGGGTGGAGGCCAGAAGACACAGAGACACAGAGACACAGTGCAGTGTGTTTGGACTGTAGGTGTGGTTCAGTACATAGAGAAACCTGCTCCTAAAAGCCAAAATAAATAAATAAATAAATACACAGTTTAGAAAATTGCTTGTTTTGGCTTTTAATCATTCTTGAGGTTATTTAATGAGATTCTGGAGAATTATGACACACAACAACATTTAGACCTGTGTTCAAGTTGGCTGTTTGCTGTTATTAAGTGGTCCTCCACCTGGTGCCTGAACAAGTGTTTGATTAATGAAGTGAGATCACTAATGTGACACCTACCTACTGCTGTCAAAACCGAAATATAAGAACATACCTCCATTTACCAGCAGGGACGTCGTATTCATGGTAGAAATAAGGAAAACATAACTTTTATAATTATATATTATATTAGTTTTTGTTAGCAAGCAGCAGTGGAACAAACGCCTGTGAAGAGTCTCCAGGTTATTCTCGTCTCTTTCTGGTTCATAATGTCACCTACTTTCTCTACAACTCAGTGTATCTGCATATTTCTACATGTACATATGAGTAGGTGGATGATTGTTTGCTTATATAATGAACTGATTAGTTGATTTGCTAAATGAAACGTGTTGTTCAGCCTTCACACTCTCACACTGAAATATGTTAAACTGCAATCTTCAGCTTCAGTGATTTGGAGCCTCCGAATACCTGAAAACGTGTTTCACTTTAACTTAATGAACTAATCTGAGTTAGTTTAATGCGGTTTTCATGTTCAACACCTCATTTCCTGACTGCTTCAGCTGCAGCAGTTCAGGAACCAAACTCGGTTTATGTCTCCATGTAAATAAACTGATTCTGATTCAACTTATCATTCATACACATGTCCCATGTTTGTCACAGCCTTAAAAATACATTTTACTCTCAACGGATATAAAAATGCAAACTGAAAGCCAGTCAGATGCACTTAAACTCCACTCAGACAATGACTGATCGGTGCTGCTGTTCCCATGGCGCCCGTCTGCACAATCACTTTTCACTAATGCTGCATCTGCTCCAAACACACATCAACTGAAATATTAATTCACAGGAATGAAGGTAAAACTGTTTAATGGGAAACCAAATGTCACAGTTTGAGGTGAAGACACGAACGTTTCTGACTCATGTTAAAAACAGACTTTTTACATTAAAAAATAATTGATCCATATGATCCATGACTGCTTATATTTACTAGACTACAATTATTAGTACTCGTATTATTAAAGTTAGAAGGCCGTCACACACAGACCAGCAGAGGTTCAGATCTAAACGAGGCCACAGGTTAAAACACTGATGTTATATATGTTGTTGGGAACAAGCACTCTTCATCTGGAGCTACATGGAGTTCATCCTGGAACCCTTCTTGGGCCGTGACTGATGACAAGACCAGAGGACAGTTAGAGCTGCTCCCCAGACACGTGGAGGAAACTGAACCAACATTTTAAAGACCTGTAACAGTGGAGCCTGCTTTGATGACCAGACAGATGTTAGATGTAACTGAGGACGTTAAATGATGGCAGCAGTGTTTCCCAGGTGTAACCGGGGGAGGATTAGACTACAGTAGGAATGTTGGTTTTATACAAGCTGAGAATGAGTTTTGATGGATAAAACGATTGTGTTATTGCCTCACAGAATATCACCGTTTCCCTCACTACACACTCGACATTCTGGCTCAAAGAACTGCTTTTCTGTTTCTGTCTAAATGCCGTTTCACCTGCTTTCCAGCCCACCAGGAACAGATTACACAGAAAACACGGAGACATAACACACACAGCAGTGTTTTTAGTGACAGTGCTGGTGAAAAGTCAGGGCGTGTCCTGCCTTCACCTTTAACCGTCTCGCTGGTTTAAAATCTGTTCCTGAGACCTGCTTCTTCCACCATAGATACGTTTTGACCGTCTACTGTAGGCCTGCAGGCTCAACAAGGCCCTGCTCTGAAGTCCAGCGTGCAAAACTCTCATAACGCCTGAATTTTCAGCATTTCAGGGTCAATTAAGGCTTCACACACATATAAAGTGTGTTCTCTGCATCAGAAGGAGATCTTGTTGGCCTTTCCTGGCTGCTGAAGGGAAGCAGAGGGATAGATGCCTCATTAGTTGAACCACTTCAAGCCCATCACCAGTTCACAGTGGGGGACAGTGAGGGCAAAGAAGAAGAGGAAGAACCATGTAACTACAGTATCTTCTTATCTGGCTATTATAAGTCATCACTGGAGCTACTAACGCTTGAAGGGCAGTCAGACTCATCTTTATTAATGGATCTCCTCATTATTGCCTCAAAATGTACCGAACCAAGATGAAAAGGCTGTAAAGTGGCTCCAGTTTTCAATTTGATGACATTTTAAGAAACGACTTCTGAAGACACTTAATTTTTTTTAATTTTTTTGTCATGATGTGAATGACTTCCTGACTTTAGTACAACCAACATGTCAACAAGCTTATTTAATGAATACCTGCAAAACTAATGACTGAAGATGTTGGCTTATTATTATTAGCATATTAATATTTTAATCGTTGGGATAATTCTCATTTATCATGTTTTAAAACAGCCGTGTGATGAACTTTAAGGCCTCAGAGTCCGACTACAGACTTTGTGTCTTGTTTGGATAAATCTGGTTCAATCCCACAACACTCAACTGTTTACTGTTTACAAGTAAACGACGGTTTCTCCTTTTTATTTATTAAAGGTGGTGACAGGAGGTTCATCCGTCAATTCCCTCAGAAATATTGATCAGTCAGTTCATCCATCCAGATATTCACTTATTCATTCCTGTGTCCACCCATTAAAATCTCCATTCATCCATTCAACCAGCTTAATTGTCATCCATCTCCACTCACCCACAATATCTATTCATTCATCCAGCAATTCAAACGCCCGTCCGTTTATCCACCCATCCATCTCTCCGCCTGCTGCTGAGGACACCTGTATAGGACAGACGACCAAAAGAAAGATAAAGGAAGTGAAGACAGACGGAGGGACGGTTGTTGGACGATTGGGTGTGTTTGTGTGTTTTTGTCCAGGTTATTTAGAAAATAAAAGCAGCTGGAACGAGGACAGTGATTGGCTGATGGTCCAACAGGGCTGATAGTGTTTGTGTTGACCACTCAATTTCTTTTTCAGCTCTGTGTGTCGATAAGAAGCATCCTCTCATCTTTCCTTCGTCTCCTGTATTCCTGTCACGCCCACCGACCTTGCTAAAGTTTCCAGTTCACTCTTTAAGGACTTAACAGGCTTTAGCTCTCAGCCGCCACGTTTCTGGGATCTCTGAAGAACAAGGTGTGAGAGAGAGTTCAGCCCAAAAGAAATACACTGAATTAAAACATCCAGCACCGTAAATATTATATAACAGTTTTAGCAACTCAGAGATCACGTTAACAGTTTATCCACCGCTGTAAATTAATATTCAACAGCATGAATGAACATGGAGATTTATAGACTGATATGATCTCCTAAATACCTTAAAATTATCCCTTTCAGGATTTCTTAGTCTTTTAAACCAATTTAAGAGATAATGGCTGAGATATTAAATATATATCCGTGATGTTAGAAGAGGACGCACGTTTCTCTCTCTGCATGTTTTACTGCATAAAGTAATGGACGTAACCACCGTGACGGCGACCACTTCGCGTTTGCATTTTGTTGTTTTATGGTGGTTTGAGGAGGCTGTGAGAGCTGCAGCAAAGAGACGAATCAGACTGTGTGTTGCAACCAGAACAATAAAACAAGAGGCAGTGATATTGAAGAGAAAACTGTTTTCCCACTTTTACATTTGAGACGGTCATGTATTATACACACACACACACACACACACACAAGGGTTTTTATATCAGAAGATTTCAGTGCGTAGCCGCTTTATTTCCACATTTGTCTCCCTCTCCTTGGAATTACCTTCATATACAACTGAATTGCAGCAGCACATTATGCAGGAGACATAATGCTGCCTGAATCCTGTTTTCACTCAACGTAATGAGAAAATGTAATTTTGTAGCACAAATGTTGATACTGAGTGTATGATATACATACACATATCTATATTCTCAACATATAGTAGAAACTACAGCATCATTAACCTCTTGTATGTTGTATATGGTTGTATGTAGACAGCGGCAGCTCTTGGTTTTGGTTTAACAGGATCGTATACGCCCACCATCCATCCTCACATCCTCTGACGTCACTGACATCATTCATCACTGGTCATGTGATTTTTATATATACATATATGTATATATGCATATATGCAGATGAAACATAATATAAACCTTTTTATACTTAATGTATTCTTTTTAGATTATGTAAATGTTCAGTTTATTCAATAATAAATGAATGGAGCATCAGTACAGGATCATGAATGTACAGAGAGGTGGAGTTTATGCTGGATACACATATACATTCATGTTTATTTATGGACTAAGCAGGTATTTGATGCTTTGTGTATGTATATTTATTCTGATATACTAGTCAGAACAGCCAGTGTGTGTTTATGTGATTATCAGTAATCTAATCTGAGTCTAATCTGGTGTTTATTCATTCCTAATGTAGCTGCACAGGCCTACAATCAGATTAGTAACACGGCTTAAATAACGTAGCTACTTAAATATAGGCTGCATCACAGCTTTGTTTCTACGTTTTCTAACATGTTTTATAGTACACACACACACACACACACACACACACACACACACACACACACACACACACACACACACGTTCAGAGCACGTATGACTTCCTGAAACTTACTGTCTCTTAAATCATAACTTAAAGGTTGTTGTTCATTAAAAGATGCTTCCAGTGTTTTAGTTTTTAACAGCTGCTGTACAAACACACTCAAAAAAATAAAGACATTAATCTGATTTAAACAAACTGATATTTTCAATATTATGTTGTATTTATGTTAATTTCCAGGATTTAAACGTTTATTTTTTACACCTTTGTTTATTGTAGTTTGATGTGACATAAGTTTTATTCATGTGGATTTTGGATTATTTTGTGTAGTGTGTAGTTTGAGGTATTTAGATGATGTAAATGGACTTATTTGCATTTAGAAATAACTTGTGGGGTATTTGAGGTAAAAGGGTTATTCCACTTTTTATTTTTTAGGTAAAGTTAAGGTCAGACAGTAGCATCGTTCCACCTCACTGATCTCTCTGCTCTTCCTCTCCTCTTCTATCTTAGTTTCTTAATTTTCTTCTGTATTTTTCCTCCTTCTACTTCAGCAGCTCTTCACTTTTCTCACCTTAACATCTCTTCTTCAGTGAAGCAGGAAACAATCTGTGTGTGTGTGTGTGTGTGTGTGTGTGTGTTTGTTTGTTGTGTGATCTTTGCTTCGTCTCCCTAAATTTGGAGCGTGTGAATGTATTCATGCATGTCTGTGTTTTAAGGGAGCCAGTCTGTTTTCCAGAAATGCCCGAGGATGTGTGCCTTCATGGAGCATCGTTTCTATGTGTGTGTGTGTGTGTGTGTGTGTGTGTGTGTGTGTGTGTGTGTGTGTGTTTTGGGAGCAGAGTGCTGTGTTTTGCCCGGTGGGTGAGTGCCCAGACTGGCACGAAGCCTCCAGGTAAACCATAATGCCTGGTGGACACAAGCACACACACACACATAATGCACACATATGACAGCCACAACAACACTCATGAGGTGCATAGCAGTGATAAGCTTGAGACAAAAGGGTGTGTGTGTGTGTGTGTGTGTGTGTGTGTGTGTGAGGGAAACAGAGAAGGTGACTGAGACAATAAGATGTTATGATTGGCAGATTTACTGTAAAGCTTTTGTTTGTTCCTGTATGAGATAGAAGACTGTAAAACCTAAACGAAGAAGCCAAAAGGATAAAATAAAATAGAAACTTAATGTTTAAAACCCAGAAAGTAACGTCGTCAACAAACTGAATGAGCACAAAATAAATGTGAGCAGCAATCAATCTGCAAGTCAAGATCTGAGAGCAATCAGGGACAGATTCATGAGAGCAGGAGAAGTTTCTGGAGCGAACAAAGACGTGAGTGTAATTGATGTTTGAGCAGCGTGAGGAAACTGTTACACTAGTTCTGCATGAATGAGCAGTTTGGCTTCATTTGCTTGTTGTTTGTTACACTGAGTGCCTCTAGCTTGTGTTCCTCACATGAAAACTAAACATGAAACGCTCACAGACCTGAAGCTAGAGCTGCAACAATATCTGTGACAGAAAACAACAAAAATACCACAAATTACCTCCAAACTTCTCACATGGTTTCATTTCAATAAATATTTCAACAAAAATCAAAGATTAGAGAAAAAGTCCAAAAGCTGAAAACAGATTTGTGTATCAGAACTTTGTTTCTTCTTCTTTCCTCTCCCATTAATCATCTCACGACCCCTCAGATTTATCTGGTGACCCTTTGGAGGGCCCCGACCCCTAGGTTGGGAACCACTGTTGAAACTAGCTCCACCTCCAGCATCGAGCTCATAATACTGCTAATACTATAAATAAAGGATCTGAGTTCTTCCACCATTTCACTAAACATGAAACATGGACATTTATAAGCTGTAATATTCAATATATGAATGTTGTGAGACGTTTCGACTGCGTCCTGCTCAACTGGATGCTAGAAATGAAAATGCCTCTCATATGAAACCTCAGATTTATCACAGCATGTTCTCATCTGGTGGATTTAAAGATGGAGTGAGAAGAAGAGGGATCATCATATCCTTTAAACCGTTACTATCTCAGGCAGGGAGCTATTAAAGGTTACAGAAACAAGCCAAGTACCCTGCAGTGTGTGTGTGTGTGTGTGTGTGTGTGTGCGTGTGCATCCTTGTGTTTTCTGATCAGCAGTACAAATATGAATGAGAGGGACAGCTGTGTTTGAACAGCCAGGCCCTGAAGCTCAAACACACACACACACACACACACACACACACACACACACTGCAGCCTTACGTGTGTGAGATCCAACCTGGCAGAGCAAGAGGACGGAGCTGGCATGACAAGGTGAAACAGAGGACACACACACACACACACACACACACACACACACACACACACACACACACACACCACACACGGAGCTCATTACGTCCCTCTCTCTCTCTCCTTTAAAGCCCTCTTGACCTCGGGTCACGTCTATTACTTCAAAACGAGCCATCAGTCGACTCGTCAGCAGGTGGGTTCGTCGCTTCGACACCGCACCTCGTTATCTTTAACGAGGGCTCCGTGACCTCCGTGACCTCTCGGAGTCATAAGTGCATTCTGGGATGATGCACAGGTCACATTTCTCAGGGTGGTCAGGCTCATTGATCATCACGAGGAAGGCAAAATCCAATTGAGAAGGTTCAAACGGAGGTTGTTTCATCTGACACACACACACACACACACACACACACACACACACACATTTAATTTCAGTGAAATGAGGCAAAGTGTGAAGTAATGAACAAAGAAAAAAAAAAGAAAGAAACATTGATAGGAAAGAGAAATCATTAGAAAAGTCAACCTGTGTGTTGTTTTCTGCCATTATAAAGGTCTGACTGGGTTTCATAACAGCATGTAATCATATATACATATATATATATATATATATATATATATATATATATGTATATATATCACTTGCTTGCTTGCTTGAATCAAAGCACACCTGGAATGAAAGGAAGGCTTACACACACACACACACACACACATCCTATAAACTCTATTATTCTCTATTCATCACCATCATTGTGTTCACTGCAGAGCTGTAATTGCTATGTGCAGCTGGGAGAGCGAGTGTTATGATGAGTGTATGCCTCCGCTGTTAACACACTGTGTGTGTGTGTGTGTGTGTGTGTGTGTGTAGTGCTGTTAAAGTGTTTCTACGTTTAACTACTTCAAGATGTGTTTTAAGTGACTTTAAAGTAAAATCTAAAATGTTTAGACACTGGTAGATGGCTTCATACCTGCAGACGGATCAACCTGTTAAGTACAATATTAGACTTCTTATCATTATAAGTAATATAATAAGTATATAAATAAATGCACATAAAAGACTTTATTATATTAGACTTGGACTCAGTGAATTGTGATGATTGTGTTTTCTAGTTTTGGCTCATTCTTTACAGTAGACTATGAATTAAAATGATTTCTGCTCATATTTTGTTGTTGTGAGGAGTTTGGATCAGAGCGTCCCAGTTATATAAATCATATACCTTAATAACATCTGTTAACAGCAGATCAGCTGCACAACACACACCGTCACACACACAGTTAACTGTTAGTGTGTGTCTTCTGGTGGTTTAATGGCACAGAATAGATGTATAATCAGTAATTAGAGGCATGTCTGGATTCAGCCTTCACGCTTGCTCGCTCAGATATCTGAATCAGTGTTTTATGAAATATTTATGTTTATATGATAATAACAAGCGCTCCACTAAAAGTATGCTCTGTGTCAAATATGATGAGTACAGCTGATCCTTACGATCAATGAATGTCCATTGGCTCTGGATATAATCATCGATAAAGCATTATGAGTCGTCATCAGGGAGGATCCAGAGGGGTTCTGCCACAGATCTAAGTGGGTTCTGTCACGGATCTAAATGGGTTCTGTCATGAAACTGGATGGGTTCTGTCATGGATCAGATCACAGTTCTAGGAAGCTGCATCTGTATATAAGGTGAACATTTTGAAGAGGACCGTTGAGTGGTTGGCTAGAAAAAAAGATGGACTGCTGAGTGTTTTTTACAGGAAGTCAGGAGTGTTTTTAACCCAAACTGTGATCTCTCTCTAACCACATAGTTTTAGTCTCTAAACCCAACCAGACCTCAATCACAGCATTATCACACCACAGACAATAATTATCCAAACGTCAGTATGTTGTGGTGGGTGAAATGCTGCACATGATGCAGCTGATTTTATGAGGGTATCTACATGTTTGTGGGTCTGAATTCATGAATGCATTGTGGTTATTACCCAGCGTACTGATACACTTGAACACACTCACAGTCCGACACACAGGGCCTTTTGTTGTCCTATTGTTGTAAGATTTAAAGCCATTGTTCCTCTGCTAGTCTAATTAGACTACAGGCTTCAGACTCAGTGGGCCACTGAGGAGAAGCCAGTGGTTGGCTGATTGAGAGGTCAGTTCAGGATGTGGTGTCCTCATTATCCACCTACAAAATTCATATTGAACCATTGAACTATTGAGGAATTACACCTTTTATCAAATGACTGTAGTATGGAGGGACCATTATCTGCACTGTAAGTAAATAAACCTTTACCGGGTTACAAAGTGACTCAATTACAATGAAAGATTAGAGCCAGACACCAAAAACTGTCCAAATTTAACAACAGGCAGCACACACTAGATCATTTACCAAAGGAGAAGACAGATACTGGATAACGTATTAAAGCTATGGACACAGGGGCCTTTTAACCAACAGAAATGTACAAATATGAGGCTCTTTATCAGGGAATGGCACACAGCGGGGCTTTTAATAAAGGTATGGACAAGGCCATTCATCAAAGGCATGGGCACACTCAGTCCCTTTATTAAAAAACCTACTGATGCCTGCTGGCTGCTGCAATATAAACACATTACAAGGTCCTTGTCCAAAGTGTGGACGCATGCTGGGTACATTCCTGAAGGTATGGACACACACAGGGACAATTAATGCCATGATCACACAGAAATAGAGACGTTCACACACATCTCCAGTTTTTTCCTATCGAACTCGGTACTATGTGTAATCCCTGTGGTTCTTTTCAAGGTTTCACAGACACTTTGGCACAGCTGAGGTGTTTGCACGTGTTAGCTTGATTTAGCTTAACATGACATAAGTGAAGACGAGGTTGTTTTTCATCTAAAAAAAAAGTCTTTATTGATTTTAAACGTCGGCGAGGAGCAACGGGAACTATTTAGACTTTTCTTAGACAGCTTTTAGAGACTGAATCAACGGTTCCTACTGAAGACAGAATATATCCGGAGATGGACAAACAGATTGTTGGTTTGGGTCTTTTTTTAATGGATTTTTCTGGCAGTAAGAAAAATACAGAACACCACACACCCTTAATTCAATAATATCTTCCAATATACACCGTTGCACCATGTAGAGTAACAAATCAATTGACAACAACATGATTAACTCCCTGAGGAGGTCACTTTAAGCTGAGTACTGTAATGCAATAAAGCCTCAGTGATGCATCACTGCTTCTGGCTACTATATTAGAGGTTCGTTAGCTCTGTGAGCAGCCGTACTGATGACCCGGATCTGATCTGACATCATACCTGCTAATCAGAACTGGCTAATTAACACGTGATTTACAGAATATAGTTAAATGAAGCTACTGTTAGCATGTTACACATTAACATCAATGGGATGAATGAGCATGCATGCTAGTCGGGGAGTCACATCAGCAGCGACATGTTGATGTCACCAGCTACAGGCAACAAAATGTAATAGTTGAAATGTCTGCATGTCTGTGCGCCACCTGCAGGCAACAAGAGGTACAACTTTTTTTCTTTGTCTTCAGGCTGTTCTTAACTAATGTCACTAAACTACACACACGCATCGTTGTGTTTCAGCACCAGAGTCACTGATGATTGATTAGGTTCAACTGATCAGTCTGTTTACAGGCGTTACTGGTGTCTAGTAAACATAAAACTACGTATTTCATCCTTCATGTATTATAATTCTGTATGAGTGCAGCCTGTAAGTGGTCCACCTCAATGTTTTATGACTCCTTAATCAAATCCACTGAGTCCAAATCAAATCTATTCAATCGCTGGGCGGAGAGGTGAAACGAAGGAAACGAGGACAAAAATATATTAAAGCCACTCAAACGAGTCAAAAGGGATTAAAGCATTTAGACGGAAATATGATTTTATTTAAACTAACTATATATATATAAAATATATTTAAACACTGCAAGACGTGTTCATGCTGGCTGAAATGAAAATAAATGAGAGCCGTTAGACTAATATGCATAAATTAAATGGTGCGTGACTATACAACACAGGAGCTGTAACTATGAGAAAAATGAGTATAGTCGTATTTAAAGTTCATAAGATAAAATAATAATAATAAATCCAGAGAATGTATCTTAAAGTTAAATTCACCTGTTAATGAATTCATTAGTTAATCTGTCTGATAGAAGGTTTCTATTGTCTAGTTGTCCACTGTCCATCTGTCTACCTGTGTGTGTGTGTGTGTGTGTGTGTGTGTGTGTGGGACAGTGACCATACGCTCAAGAAACAGAAGACACACAGCAGGACAAAATCACACACGTACACACACTTTGTTGTTGTGGGAAGGTCAGTCTGGCTGTGCGGTTGGACGTTGGATGGAGGCTGACAGGTGTCACACAGCACCAGGTAACACACCTTGTTTTGTTCTCACCTTGTCAGCTTGACAGCACTCCCCAACTCCCCATCTCACCCCTCCTCCGACACCAGAAATACAGACACACAGAAAAACACAAGCACACAACAGCACACACACACACACACACACACAGCAATTAGTTGACCATCAGTTCAGCAAAACATATTGTCTGAATTGAACATAAGTCTGAATTTTCTTTGAAATATCCCACATATGAATATCAGCATCTTAACACTGAACATATTTCCCAGAATGCTTTGTGGCTGCTCATCAGTTCCTGTGCACAACCGACCATGACCATTATATATTTAGACACATAAGCACATAAAAACACAGAACAGTTAAAATCCAAACTCCAAGTCTGGCAGCTTCAAGGTTTCATAGTCTAACCAATCAAATACTGTGTGATAAAATATATTATTATTAAAACAAAACATCATCTATGTCTAAAAATAAAATGTCCTGTGATGCAAGTGTTTCCAAGCTGATGGAAAGAGCAGAAAAGTTGGAAATAAGTCAAGAGATTTAGAAAATGGCAGCGTGTGAAACACATTTGTGATTTATAGATAATTGGCAGACATGAAACCAAAAGTATTCGTCTTTGGAAAAGGTCAGAGAAGAGGAAATACGTGTAAACAAGAGAGGAGGAAGGAGGAGGAGGAGGAGGAGGGTAAGGAAGAAAACACACGAGGAAGAAGAGAAATGTTAAAAGCAAAGAAAAACAAGACATTGAGAAAGGAGTGAAGAGGAAAAGAAGAAGAGGAGATAAAAATAGAGCGTCTGTCGGTGAGCTGTCAGCTACTGAAGTGCAGTGAATTCAGCTGGATACGTCAGTCCAGGTGTTGTTACTGGCCTCCAGCAAACCGCACACAAACCGCACACGTGTGTGTGTGTGTGTGTGTGTGTGTGTGTGCTGACTGAGAGTTAAACAACGTTGAGGAAACCCAGAGGGGCCGGACCTTCCACTGACAGATTAACACAACAAACACACACTCACATACGTGTAAACAGGTCTGCACACGGAGTAATGACACAAACGTGACTCACAGTAACAACGTCGTCTTATTCACATGTTGTGTGTTGTGCTAGCTGGCATGCTAACATTACCCACAGGTATGCAGGAGTCACATGACGCCAGTTCAGTTGAGTAAACTGTGCTAATGCTAATGCTAATGCTAGCTGTCGGACGCTCAGCAGAACCTCTCAAACCTTCTTGTAAAACCACAAACTTATTTTCTACTTTTGATAAATACAAAAGATTTTGCTTTTTCTGCTGAGTAATGAATAAACTGATTACCTCTGCAATAAGTAACTTTCCCGACTCTGACTATGAACTATGACTTCCATGACGAGTCCAATTATCAGCTGAGACTCATTAAAGTCAAAGCTGTCCATTGAGCAGCTCAGACAGACCAGCGTTTTCTCTCTCTGGAGACACACCTGGTTCTTTTGTTCACTTATGTAACGAGGAAATGAATCAGCAGAAAAAGGTAGAAAAACAACAGAAACAAGAGGCTGATGGGAATTGTCTACATGAAAGGAAAATACAGTCTCTGAGGAAATTGTGTTCCTCCTTTGTGTACAAGGTTGATGCTCTTTTGTGAGGTTTTGGGCAACAGGGAGTGTCAATCAACTGGAGGCTCTTAACCGAAATCTCAATGACAGCAGCAGCTGCGTTCCCGACGTGTCCTTGAACAAGACGTTGAAGATCAGATAGCAGTGTGTCGGCAGTCTGACTTTAGTTTACAGGTACAGTCTTATTTGAATACCAATTTTCTGTTTATACATAAGAAACACACAACACGTGGTGAAAGTAAGCCTTGTAAAGAGGAGCGAGTAGCTCTGGGTCTGAAGTGCATTCTCTCTAATGACCAGCAGGGGGAGACTGGTCACGGTAGTGTGTTTATGGTCTCAATCGCTTGATTCAAGTCTTCTTCAATACAGCATGATGTTCGTGTTATAAATTTGAGTAAAATAGACGATAAAACAGGGCCGACAATGCTGATGACGTACATTACATATCGTAACCCCGTATTAGAATAGGATATCGGCATAGCTGTGGATATTTTCACTTCATGAAAGTTAATTGTTACATTTTGGTCACCTATAAAACGTGACCTGAATCTCTACATCTGATGTTCAGCAGCTGAACTCTGATAAAACAGGAAGTACAAATGAAACCTTTGTCAGCTTATTGAGAGTTAAGAAAGCTTCATGTTAGCATTGATTTCACTAGACATACCAGATGTATCTGTTCAGAAACACATAATGTCACCCAGACAATCAGTATAATGAGGAAATGTTAATTAATATCATTAATTAACATGTCTGGCATGTTGCACAGTGTTGAAATATCAGTTCTTATCAATTAAAATAATCGCCGGTAGCAACTACATCCAGCAAATGATTAAAAGTTATGGAAAATAACTGGTTTAATATGAAAAAGGTCTGAAGTTAATTAAAGCAAGTGACACAACATGCTGATTAAAGTTCCTTTCTATGGTCCAGTGGATGTTATACAGACATCATGTTTCTCATCAGATCGTAACAGGAGAACCTGATGAGCAGCACAGAAACATCATTTCTAGCAGACAGAGCTGCTAGTCCTCATGTTTAAATGAGAAATGTTTTCTGACCAGATTAAAGTGTGATTGAGCCACAAGGTCAAAGTTGAGGAAATCATCATCATGGTTCAGATAAACCAGTGTTGGTATGAGACTGGATGTGACCTTCCAGCAGATCAACAGATCATCATTACCTTACAGACACGTGTCTTCCTGTCAAAGTCATGTGATGATTCTTTAGTTGGGGGTGAAAATCTGAGAAATACTTCAGGGTTTAGTTTTTGAGTTTCTGGGACGTTGTCTTTTTCTGGGTTTGTCTGCTCTAAACATCCAGCAGCGTGTCTAGATCTCTGTAGACGGCGAGGACACGGAGACGAAGCTTCAATAAGTTGGGAGCTTTTTTTAACAGAACACATCTTGATAATAAATAGTCTCACTGTTCAATTGTTCTTCCAAGAACCGTGAAATCAAAACCCAGAGAATACAATACCTGCACTAATAACAGTCTTCACGAATGTATTGTCTCCGTTGCGTTTATTAAATCCTGCTTGTCTCTGTCTCTTCCTTCATTTATTCATTCCCTGTGCTTTTTAGAGATGATCGTTTTCTGTGCGTTTAAGGTTTCTGAGCGTTGGGTCCCATTAGCAGCGTGCTAAAACCTTTCACAGGCTCAGAGGCTTTTGTTCAGCACGCCGGCTCCTATCAGCAAACAGGCTTCTCTAATGCGGCTGCATGATACTGGAAATAAAAGATTGAAAATGATGAGAGCTGAGAATAGAATATAAAAGAATCAGACAGATATGAGACATACGGGAAGTTATTCCTGGAGCAAATATTGTCCCAAACCTCAACAGAAAATAATACTTTTATAAAAAAGCTGCTAAATGCTCCACTAGTCTACAGCTAACTGTGTCTGTTTGCTGTTTGTTGTTTGTTGTTTGTTTACTGTGGCTTTTTGGAGCTTTTTCTCCTGAAACAAACAATAAAGATGCAGCCGGACAGCGAAACAACGAGCTGAAACGCACGTTAAAGCTCGTTAAAGCTCGTTAAAGACGAGGGGAGCTGCAGAGTCGGCTCAGACATCGTTCTCAAAGCAAAAATCAATCACAATAAGAAAAACTATTACGGCCACTTTATGGACAGTTAATGTTCGGTGATTAAAACCTATTTGGACAAATTACAGATGATAAAATTAAAATTAAAAGTGAAGGACAGAAACAACAACCATCCACCCTGCGTTTCACTTCCTGCACAGACGTTAACGTGCTACCGTTTTCAGTTTTCAGTGTTTGAAAAGATTTTGCTCCGACAAAGTTCGACATGTGACGTCAACAATAATGACAGAAAACTGTTTCCTTAACAAAGGAAGCTGAAAAGCCATTTAGTCGGCAATGAGCGGGTTGAATTGAGCAACTGGCAGTCAGATTGCTGAATGCGCTGCTCCTCTCTGGGGAGCAGACTCAGTCCTTCTGCATCCAAACAAAGAAGAAATCCTGCAACACACGATACACGATGGAGCAATAAAATCCTCCCAGATATATAGAGAGATAATGAAAGAGAGAGAGGATGAAAACAAAGCTTTTAATAACTTCTCTTAATAAGTTATTGCTTTAGAAATAATCTTTAAGGTTTTTATTTACTGAAACATCAGTTTCCATATTCATGTTTAGTGTATGTTGCTTTCTAATTCAATCTGAAAGTTTCTCATTCTTGTACAGTTCGTCCTTTTCAAGGAAACGTTACACGAGCAACTAATGAGGCGAGGACTCATCCGACAGCCCATAAACACTCAGCACACAGCCTCTATCAGCAGCCTCCTCTTACCTTTCATTGCCTATAAAACCGCTGTTATGACCTGCTGCAGATATTCACACTGTCCTCATCTCTGCTTTAAGAGGCAGCAGGAATGTCCTTGTGTCCTCACTCAACACACACACACACACACACACACACACACACACACACACAGGACAGAGACCAGGCAACGGATAGCCATGAAACCACCATGCACATGTTTCTATAAATCAACTGTATTACATAAGACACCTTGTCATCATGTCAACATGTCGTTTTTTTTGATTCATAACTGAAAGCTGAAACTTAATGTCAGAGTTTATTAAACGGGGCGTCACAACTTCAACAGTTAACTATGTTCAAGGTGTTCATGTGACCTGAACGGCTACCTGTCTGATTCCTACTCTACCTGTATATATATATATATATATATATATATATATATATTAGAAAATGTATGTAACACACATGACCTACTTTCAACATTTTAATGCAACGCAGAGCAAACACACACACACACACACAGACACACAGAGCCTGTGTGTTTGCAGGCTTATACTGACAGAGAACACAAAGAAGGTGTGACAGGCATGTTGATATTCTGTGTACTGTGTGTGTGTGTGTGTGTGTCAGCCACCTGCTGTCTCTGATAATGTGGTGTGTGTGTGTGTGTGTGTGTTAAACTTCCATTTCTTACTCTGGCAGATTCAATATTTATCAAACAGAGACGCAGGTGTCTGCCTGTTGGATCTGAAATGACCACTGAAGGAACGACTCATTTCTCTGGAGCTCACGTCCACTTTTCTATATTAGCAGGAAGAATCCTATTTGGCTTCTCAAACGTCCCCCGTCACCTTCGTCACATCTATCAAAACCTTCTGTTCACACTTAAGTAGGTTTTGATTCATATTTTCCAAATCAAATCAAGTGTTGCTTCGTGTGTCACTCATCTATCATCATGTTGAAGGATGTTCAATAAAAACAGTAATAATCCTGAGCTGTTACTGCAGTAGAAATTAAGGAAACTTACCTGAGACAGTCTTTCAGTGTGTCTTTATCACAGGGAGCCAATCAGGACCGAGTCCAGCTGTGACGTGATGACTTGATTTGATCTGCAACAACCTGAAAAAGAGGAAAGATTTTGAATTTCAATAATGTCTTCAGATATTTGAGTTAAATGCATCCTTTTTGCAGACATTATACTCCATACATCACACTTTAAACTGCACAGGACAGAATGAGAGGATTAATATTAGAGAGACAGAGATCTATTCAACCATCAACCATCTCACTATCCGACATCTGAATCAAACATCAACTCTTCAAAAAAATAAATAAAAAAGTAGAAATAATAGCAGCTCTCTCCACAGTACTGGTTACTGATATCAATGATGGCACACAGCGAGTGTCAGCACCAGAGGAAGCTCTTTGTACTGCGAAGGCCGATATGTCTGATTAATGAGACTGTGTGTTGGACCCGGACAGCGCGGCCTTCTGGGAGAGATGCTGCTGCTGCTCCGGTCTTATTAAGATGAGGAGAGATAAATGGACGAGAGAGCCAGTCTGGTGTGTTGACTGTCCAGCCCTCCCGTGTCTGCAGTCTGCTCTGTTGACATTCATGCCTTCAGCAGTAAATGGGTTCTGGGATTTCTGCCTGCAGTGATGGAGCTGCTGAATGATAACAGACTGACACATGTGTGTTTTTGTGTAATATAATACTAGTTTAATATCAATCTTGAACCGTTCCCCAGCAGAGTCGTGTATTTCCTGTAATGAGGGGTATTAACTTCCTGGATCAACAAATCACTGTAATCATTTTACAGCTACTTAAACAAACTACATTTAAAACTTGTTTTTTTTAACAGTTGCGGGTATTTTTTGACTTCATTTGTTCAGCTATTTGTGTCAAATTTCATTTTTTCTTTTCTTTTCTTTCTTTTTGTTGTCTAAAAGCACCAAAACACAAAACTCTCATATGACAGTTTCTGAAAACGCTAACAAACATTAATTCTGCCATTTAGAAACAGAATAAAGACGTGTTGGCTTTCAACGTGGTGCCAGACATGTGATACGCTGATTAAACAGCTTTAAGATCTTGACGTATCTGTGTCTCCTTCTAGCTGCTCAGTCTCCAGCTCTCAGCACCAAACCCAGCAGGTTTGTGTGTCTGCATGATGTCATTTCTCCAAAAACACAGATTAAAGCTCAACTCGTGTTTTAGCTGCAGTGCATCTGTAGTTTGGGGAAATATATGATGTGAACTTTTCTATGATTTGACTCTCAGTTCACTGCTCTACTCCTCTCTTCCTCCTCTTCTCTTCTCATTTGCACAGGTTTAATTTCTCTTTCCTTTTCTTCTGATCTGTCCATCCATGTCCTTCAGGCATTAATCCTCCAGAGGTTGAGTTTGATTTAATAAACTGCAGGATTAAGTTTGAACTCTTTCTAATCTGAGCCCTGATGTATAAAAAACCTTTAGATATCCCTCGTCTTTTTTTGTATTTTCGCACAGAGCCAACATTCATAACATAATAAAAACAAATGAATTCAAACAGGAAGTAAGTGCTCATTAAAAATGTCATTGAGTCACAGCCGAGCAGGCCAACGTGCGGATACACCTGCGTGTGATCTGTGCACACCTGTATCCATGCATATGAGAGTGAATCAATAACAATATATTCAAAACTACATTAGAAATGATTAGAAGCAGCATGCTTCACCCACTTAATGGCTGCTAAATATGATGGAAGCACATTTAGATTCTGACGGAGCTTCAAAAAAAGGGACGATTGGTTTGCTGCCAACCGTCTGATTACATGTTGAATGGAAAGTGACGGCACTGACTGAGAATGAATCTACATTATGAATATATATATAAGAATATACAGGACACAAACATACAGGTATGAGGAAACAGTAGCAGCCAAGATCAAGAAGGTTTCACACTAGAGACAGAGGTGAGACGAAGGAGGGAAATATTAATATTATTAGTTTGTACTTTAGAGTTTGTTTTGGTAAAATGAATAAACAGCAGTTATGAAGAGATAAACTGATGGACAGATACATGTGATCATAACCAGACAGATACATGTGATCATAACCAGATAGATACATGTGATCATAACCAGACAGATACATGTGATCATAACCAGATAGATACATGTGATCATAACCAGATAGATACATGTGATCATAACCAGATAGATACATGTGATCATAACCAGACATATCTTAAACACAGATGGGTTGAGCATCCACACAAAGAAACGCCTGATTCTATTAATAATCATCTTTCAGCTTAACTCAATAATCCTCTCTGATCTTTAAATGTACATGTTCTGTTTACAGTCTGTAAACACACACACACACACACACACACACACACACACACACACACACACACACACACAGATTTAATTCTGGATGAACTTTCTACCAAACATAACAAAAGGTCATCGTATAAATTGGCATATTTATATATATTTTTGGATTTTCAAGGTCAAGATAGTCTTTATTATCCCAGACAGGGACATCTGGGGTCAAGGTGCAACTAAACAATATGCAACCTCACTAACACACTCAGTGTTATATCTGAAACGATGACGTTGCACATGGATTTATGACATCATCATCACGCCTCGTTTCTCAGAGAAGTGTTTATAAATTGTTGCTTCTGAAATCTAACCTGACGAACATCGAGTAGATTAATCACGATTAGTTGCCACCAATAAATTAATTGTAAATTTTCTCTGGTTTCTTTTCTCTTCTGATTGTTGGTTTGACCAAAATAAATATTCTTTATCTCTGATAGACCAAACAAATAATTGAAAAATAATTAACAGATTAATAGATAATAAAAATAATCGTTAGTACCTTATATTACTATGGGACACTGAATATGTATGTAATATGTAGCAGTAGTAGTAGTAGTAATAGTAGTAGTAGTAGTAGAAGTAGGAGGGTTATTTTATCCTAAGAGAAACATAGAAATTCAGCAGGGAGCCGACAGAAGGAGAAACAAACATGCACACACACACACACACACACACACACACAGACACACAAATCAATGCTGAAAAAACCTCATGACTGGATGAAAACATTTACATTAATACACACCTGAGATGCATTATGTAATGCAACTGTGTGTTCATAAATATATGTGTCAGTGTGTGTGTGTGTGTGTGTGTGTGTGTGTTGGCAGGATGCTGGAGGCTGGCAGATGGTCAGAGATGAGTCTCTCTCCCCCGTGGGTCCCTCAGCTCTCACTCTCCCCCTCCCTCCCTCCCTCCCCCTGGCTCCTCCAGGGGCTCCCTGCCCGTGTTTAGCCCCACCAGAACACCTCCCGGGTGGGCACAGACCTCCACCACCTCCTCCCTGCCTGGAGCTGAACTCGCTGAACGTTCTTGGATAAAAATCCTAGTTATCTTAAAATTTTAGTTTTCTTTTCTTTTTATTTAAAATTCTGTCTTTTAAACAATAAGGATGTATTTTTATTTTGGGAGCAGATTTTCATTTTCACTGCTCAGTTTGAGTTCAGAGCTGATGACTTTAGTACAACGTGTAGGTTGGAGCATCTCAAAGATATGTATTTGATAAAAGGATGAAGACAGGGTCTATATGTATGTTCTCACACATGTAACTGCTCAGTTTTTATATTTATGTGGCACATTGTTCATATCTAACATGAAATGCATCATTTCCTGCCACACAGGGAGCAAAATCACCAAATATGAGCAATTTCATCAAAGAGATTTAGATTTGATTACAGACAGAAAGTCAGTGATGACTTGAAGGCAGACTGCCTGCTCTTATCCACCAATCAGAGGAGCAGCAGACGAGTCTATTAGGTGAAGGTCTGAGGTGAGCTGTGGGTGAATGCGTCTGTGTGATGGGCGATTTCCAGGCTGACTGATGGTGTTTGAATGACTGATGAGGTGGATGATGTGGTCGAGTGCGTCAGCGTCCCTCAGCTGATAGACTGAACCCCCCTCAATATCAAAATAGCCCCCCCTCTCTCACGTTTGCCACTTCTAATCTCCATTTATTTCACTTTCTGCTTTAATGTCTTTTTTATCTTCTTCCTCCTTTTTCTGTTTTTCCTTCCATTCTTCTGTTTTTGTCACCTTTCTCCTCTAACTCTTCATCCTCTTCATCCTCTTCAAACCCTCCGGCTCTCTCTTCTTTCTTTGTCACTTTATTCTGTTTTTATTTACTTCCTCTACATATTTGTTATTTTCCTAAACTCTGAATTAATAATCGAGGTTCCCACTTATTTTATAGCATTATGATATAGAATCAGGTAAATTTCACAAACAAACCACCAATCAGAGGGCGCCAGCATCACCTCCCTCTAATAAATAAAAAAGGTCATATGAAGCTGTTTTGATATAATTAAAGAGCTCATTGACCTTAGTGTGTCCAGTATGGACGCCAGCGACGTGCTGCTGGTGCTGTTTGATGGTTTTTTCCTGATAAAGGCTTTGATCAAGATGAATCTTAAATAAAGAATGACTGAATGGATGAATGGATGAATCCAGCCCCGAGGAAAGAACACCATACATAAATCTGCTTTCTACTGTCCCGTCTTTACTACAGAGAGAGAGAGAAGAGCAAACAATAAATCTCAGGTCATCGCTGTCGTCAGAGTGTGTTCATTTCTGTAACTGCTCCGTGGAAATCCATCACACTGCAGCTCCACACGATGGGTGGTCAATAGAGAGAGGTGGAGCTGGGGAGGGGGTTGGAGAGAGAGAGAGGAGGGGGTGATGAATCACAGAGGAAGGTCTGCTCTGAAATATGTGGCTCTAAATCAAACTGTTAAACTCTGACACAACAGAAGAGGAAAAGTCCGGAGATAGATGAGAGAGACAGAGAGGGAGACTCTCATATTGGATCTATGTGAAGTTAAACTACTGCGTCTGTCACAGCTAATATGTTTCCATTTACTATCCAGACTGTTAGCTGGCAATGCTAACCATCACGTTACAGTGTTAGCAGTAGAGGAGCCTCATTAAACCTCACAGCTGATGAAAATCAAGTCAAATAAATGCCAATATCAGCTAGCGGTTATGTTTGTGTGTATTATTCTTTGTGAACACTAGGTGGTGTGTGGGTGTGTTTGTTTGTTGTATTTAGAATAAACAGTAATCACTCAGTGGCTTTGAGTATAACGATAGTCACCAGATTTAAGTCAGAAAGTCGCTCTGGAGAATCACATGGTATAACTGATTGATCCAAAGTCCCGCCTCCCCTTAGTTACTGTTGCTAGGTCGGTTTTACTGGTGACATATGGACACTTTACTGCATTTTAACTCAAATCATGATCTTATTTTTAGCCTAATGAAATGGTTGTTGTGCTTTAAACTAACCAGAACTCAACCGAGACGAGTACATAAAGTATCAGGAAGAGTAAAAGTAAAAGTAACAGGAAGAGGAGCGTCAACCCGAGGCGACTCGAGGCTTGATCAGCTGTTTTGTGTTGTGTTGTGGAACCGAGCTGTGGATTAACCCGAAAATCAGCAACCAGAGCCTGGAGTTGTGGGTAAATTACTATTGAAAGGCAACTCACAGCTAAAGCGCTGATGAAAAATTAGGAAAAACTAAACCAAACATAGCAAGTAAACTAAAGGAGATTATTGCTGAACTAATGGCTGATGACAGAGGATGTAATGAAGCACGACATACGCGGGGCACGTTGTTGCCGGCAGAAGAAGCTGAAAAACATGAAATAGGGTATAAATCATCAACGAGTTTACTGATGAGGTTAATATGTGGTTGACAAACAGTGATGCTGCTGAAAATGAGATCGAGCTGCAGCTTGAAACGAACGTGTTCTGCAAACCATCAAGTTGTGGAAGAATCGTAGCTCAGAGAGGTCGATGAGCTGCTGTCACATCCAAACAGTCAAGCAGAGGCCGCGGTGCAGAAATAACATGTTTTAAAGGAGTGTTAATGAGCAATGATGGACAACGTACAACAAATGGGATGAAGTCATGCATGAGGAAAGGTGCAAAACCCAAACCGCCCAGTCCTGATGTCAAAGAACAACACAACTGTTGTTGCTCTAGGACAGTTTTCTTATCAACAAGGGAAGCTCCAGTTTTAGATGTGTTTTCATTTCAACGCTGTGTGGGAGAAAAGACCAGCACCACTTCACTCCAGCAGTACACAAGTGGACAGCCATGCAAGAGAAGAGGAACTGCTGCAGGAACATTTTGGGAATAAATTAGAGATCACAGCCGCATATGTGGAAAAGGTGCTTGGACGGCCTCGAGTAAAAGCTTAAGATGTCAGAGGCCTGCAAGCTGCGATGCTACGGAAGACGTTGAATACATCAAGGTGCTCGATATGCCAGCAAATATGCAAGCTGTGATTCAGTCAAGAGAAACATGGCGAGCAAGCAGCAGTGAGTTGTTGGATCAGTGTAGATATTGTTGTTTTCATTGAGCATGTGATCCCATCTATGACACTAACTACAGAAAACCAAGTAAAACTGGGGATACGAACGAATTACTGTCAAGGACAAAGATCAGATGAGAAAAGCTTTTGAGATCAAACTTTGTTTCAATGCATTAATCATTTTGGAAATATTCTGATCGATGAATCAATGCAATTGAAGTCATCTTTTTTCTGAAATGAAATGACTATGATTCCTCTGTTGAAAGCCAGTGGTGACGTTGGACCACGTTTCCTCTAAACGGTGAAGGATGCAGTAACAAACAGAGACCCTGACAGAAACAGCATTATCATGGAAATTAGACATTTCTATTGACAGGATACAACCATCCATAATAATACAAATACTGCTAATCCTAATAGTCACTATCACTGCTGTTATGTCTGCGTTCGGCTGTTGTGAAGGATGAATGTTTGTTATCTGCAGAGAATATGATGAATATTAATGTGAGTGGCGTCCGCCTGTCTGGACGTAAACTGTGTTCGCTTCTAATTCAGCTGCTTCAATTAAACACTTCAATTTACTGACCGAATATTATCATCATTTCCTATTTGATGCAAATATGCCAAACTGTTGTCCGTCTGTGTGTTAGTGGTTAAACAGAAATCTTTTGTCAGTGCAGTTTGAATGGTTTCTACTGCCAGACATAAGACTTCATTTCAAATGTCTCATTAAAGAGGCTGTTAATCACTTTAATGATTTTACAAGCTCATAACCTTTGTTGTTTTTTAAGAAAAGCAATAATTCAAAAGTAGCCTGTAGAGAATGTAAACCTTTCAGACATGACCACAGTGTTTTCACTGCAAATCACAGGCGTTTTCAGATTGATCGTATGATCATTGAGTCAGTCTGATCAGGTTTTACCTCCATGATGTGACTCAAATGTTAAACATGTTCAGTCTGGAGGAAAGTCTGGTTATTCCTGTTGCTGGAAGGAGCAGTAGTGGGCTGCTTAGGTGCAGCTTGCTGGCATTTGATTGATTGACAGGCACAGACGCTGCAATCGCCTTATTTATTTATATACACCAACATCAAGATGGAGGCAGACGTATAATATCTGACATTAAGATATTAGAAAAAATGACCTAAAGACGTAGAAACAGCCAAATGTTCTTTTGTCTCCTTCAAAGCTTTTATTTTGTAAAGGTGACACGAGCATTACATTTAGTTGCTGCATAATAACTTTTAATTTGAAAACCCGCTGAGGACTGGAGTTTGTTAAAAACCTTGAGCTGAGTTATTGGATTTAGTTGTATTATATATCTTGATACATATAATATATCTGCAGTTAAACCCATAGAAAACACTGCTGCTGCACAGTGACTGTATATGCATGCAGCTTTCTATCACAATGTTCAACCTGTCGGGTTCAATCAATCCTGTGATTATGTGTATTCTAAGCAGTATTATTGTAAGTGATGAGAGTATATTTAAATATATAAATATATGGCTGAGGTCATGCTGTAATCAACGGAGCTGTTTTAAGTCTATTTTGGATTAATCAATGTGACTAATCACCTGATTTTGAATAAAAGATTGGGATCTGCTGCCACATCAATCAATGAGTCATGTACATGAAAGCCTCTGAGGACGAGAGCAGTAGATTAACACAGAGAAGATATATTAGTGTTGATCCTGATCAATACTACAAGGGGCTGAATAGATAATCTTTAACAGTAATTGATTGGGAATGGGTTGTCAGTGCTACTCCAAGAAACTGAACCCTATAAAGGATGCATGCAGAGGATCATTGACGACTTTTACCTTCAGGGATACAGTCACATTAAAAATAATACTAAACTATACACTGAATCAGCAGGAGATTGTAAGGTGATTATATAAATATATAAAGGAGAGGAAAAACGAATCCACTAAAATACATTTTAAAATGTGATGATTCCTTAAAACACAACATATATATTTACATATATATATATATTATATTCAGTAATTAATCAGCGACAAACTAGAACAAATAAAGAACAATGAGAAATAAAATGATAAATAAAAGAACAAAGAGTACGAGTCGTAGTTGCTGGTAAAAGCCGTGGCTGCAGCGTACTGTTTGTTTCCTATAATGAGCTCACATACCCTTTAAGTTCTGCCTTTAAGCTTTGGTTCAAGTAGGAGGTGATCGGATATCACTGTGTGGAGGTCAAAATAAGTCTGTGCAAACCTAGAGGGACATAAAACTACACAACATTACTCTGAAGATACCACTGACATTTATCTGACATTTAATCCAGAGCAACCGTCCAGTTAAGGCAACACACACAATGAAATGATGTTCACTTCTCAGATCAGCACACTCAGGTAGTCTCAGGTAGACTCAGGTAGACTCAGGTAGTCTCAGGTAGTCTCAGGTAGTCTCAGGTAGTCTCAGGTAGACTCAGGTAGTCTCAGGTAGTCTCAGGTAGTCTCAGGTAGTCTCAGGTAGTCTCAGGTAGACTCAGGTAGTCTCAGGTAGTCTCAGGTAGACTCAGGTAGTCAATACTGAAGCAGAGAAAGAGGCTTAAATTAATCTAAAGCAGTCTAAGTGAAGTAATGGAGCTTCAGAGACAGAGAGGTGTGTCTTTTAATTCTAGATAAGAGTATATAGAGGTGGATGATGATGGGAGCACACGCATGTTAAATCTGTAGATAACGATGATGAGGGCAGCATTATATCACACACACACACACACACACACACACACACACACACAGCCCTTATGGAAACTGACAACCTTCAGCCAAGCACTCAAACATATTCAGAATAATGTGGAAAGCAAATATTCTGTAGACGTTTGAATATGTATTTTATTTTATTTCTTGTTATTTGGGATTAAGTATCTTGACTAAAGTAATAATACACTGCAGATACTTTCACAGATTACAAGAAACAAACACATGAAGTTCACCAAACAACATATTTTAGTTCTAGTGACAGCGCTCTCTAGTGGCCGAAGCAATTATGACAGGAGCAAATGACTACATCAGGTGATGTTATAATAAAGTTTGTTTGGACGAGTTCAGACTGTTTGTCTTGGTACGGCTACTGGATTAGCATTGAGCTAACATTATCACTCTCCTTCTGCTTGCTTGAAAACATAATCGTTACCATAAAGTTCCTTCAGTTTCAGAGTTACTGTTTCCGTGTTTACCCGACGCGTCCATGCTGTGAAGTGTCACTTCCTGCTAGATGGCATAAACATAACTAGAGGTCGTTTCTGGCGGCTGAATTTCAGACATATATTGTGGTTTTTCCTGTGAGGACGAGCTGCTCAGGAGCTTGTGTGCTACCTGACAGAAAAAAGGAAAAGAGAACAGAGAGGAAAGGATAAAAGGAAGGAGGAAAGGAGCCAGAGATGAGAGGCCATGAAAGAGGGATGATAAAAAAAAAGGTGGATAAAAAAAGGAAAGAGAATCTGCGTAAGAGCCAAAGAGGTGGAGGAGAGGACGAGAGACGAGGAGGAGAGACGAGGAGGAGAGAAGAGGACAAGAGAAGAGAACGAGAGACGAGGAGGAGAGAAGAGGACGAGAGACGAGGAGGAGAGAAGAGGACGAGAGACGAGGACGAGAGACGAGGAGGTGAGAAGAGGACGAGAGACGAGGACGAGAGAGAGAGGGTCGATCAATAATCTGAGAGAGTCTGATATTGGAAACTCCTCCATTGATCTGTGGAGCGTGGGAGGAGGACAAGACACACACACACATACACACACGCACACACACACACACACACACACACACACATTCACACACAGCATGGCAATACACACTCTTAAACAATAAATGGGTGTATTTTCACTTACACACACAGGCTCAGAGGAAGGTACATCTGAATAACACACACACACACACACAGTGGTTTCCTAACACGCCTCTCGTCAGCACAGTGGAGCCTGATCCTGATTATCCACCTCCCTTCTCCACAAGGAGCGCTTGTGTCTCCACCTGCTACATCCTGCCAGGACAAATCCCAACACTGATCCCTGCCTGGAGGAGGCGGGACAGTCTGATGACCTCTCAGGTAGTTAGGTCACATGGCCGGCAGGCTTTAACAGCTTTAAAAGACCTTCTAAGGAGTCGACTGTTCAGTTCTTCACCTTTTGTCTGAAACCTGTTTTGTCCAAATATGGTAAAAACTAAGATGGCGACGACCAAAGCTCCTGGCTTCAGGACGGTGGGCCGTATTACTGTACTGATGCTAGTAAAAAGCCAATAAGAGTAATTTAATCATCAGACCACCCCTCACCTAAACCAAAGCAACCGTGTTGGCTCAGAGATCCCAATCAGATCAGGACCAATCAGCTGTAGGTATGAGCAGAGATGAAACTATGAACACGCCCCCAGAGATCACATTTTATGCCAACAAAGAGCTTTTTAAACATCATCTCTGAGATCTGTTCACTCAGGCAGGAACCATCATGGCAGCCAGAGCTATTGATAAAACCAAATTACTCATCAGCAGAGCATCCGGTTGAAGCTTCTCTAGTTACTCAATGTCTCTCTCAGGTGATGTTACAAGGTGGACCGCACACACACACACACACACACACACACACACACACACACACACACACACACACACACAGAAAACCTCCTAAAAATTCACAATCCCAAGGCTCCTCTCCAGTAACAATCGGACCATGTAGGTCTGGTGAATTAATAACTGGACCGTGTTGTATAAATATTGATGAGCGCGTGAGTACACCCAGAACTTCTCCTCACAGTGCTAATTTATTTTTCTCATTACTTTCAATTGCTGTGTGGTCCCACCAGTGCTGAGTACTGAGCATATTTCTTTTAGGTTTCAGAACGAGAAATGCTTTGAGTCAAATATAATCTGAATGAATTTTCTCCTAAATTAGAAAACATTAGTATTCTCACACAGGAAGTATTGACTCAGTCAAGTATTTGTCCTCAAACCATCAGATGGGAAATGTGAACCTCAGAAAAACACTTCCTGTTTTTAACTAATGGCTTCATATTTATCCTTCTCTACACAAGCAGCCACAGTATACCATACACTAAGTGTTAAATGTATATGATATTATTCTACATTTACCTGAACGCTTAAAATCAACCAATAAAAAAAGCAACTGAACTAATTAACCTGCATAGCAACAGCAGGTTTGTTAGCCTGTGCATTTATTATAATGTGTGTAAACTGGAGGGATAATTAAATTAAAATAACTACCTACTATCTGACCACCAACTACATGCAGCCCTCACCTGTGGACGATCGGCCTCGCTAAATAAATATTATATTTTATATTGTTGTATATTGTCACAGCAGCTTTATTAGATTTATGTTGGTCTAAATAAGACATCAAAGGTAAAACATGATTATGAAATTATGACTGATTCTTATCAAACACAGTTTATTGATGTTATTTAGCCGAGTCTTTAGTTTCAGATTATTATTCAGATTATTACTAAACATGAACCAGCTGCTCTCATTTCTTTTTCTTCCATCTTTTCATAACATTGATGGTATATTTTACAGTTTCTGAACAAACCGAGCACCACCTGAATCTCTCAGCATGGTGAAGCTACTGGAAGCAGCGTGGCTTTGCTTCTTTGCAATTCTCTTTCCTTCAGGAGTCCAGATGGAGACGGAGTCCAAATCAAATACCCACAATCCCCTGGGCAAGGAGAAGAGGTCTGGCAGCGTTAGACTGGATGCAGCCATGTCAATAATACAGCTCTCTTATTGGCAGTCAGCAGAAAAATAAATCTGTTCACCTACTACGGGTGATAACAATGGTTGCTGGAATATTACAGATGTTCTTTAATAAAACATCTCATATAAAGAAAACGTAGCTAAAAATGTTGAAATCCTCCCAAAATAACACCAACACCAACAATACCAAAAATATCTGCTGGCAGTCCACACAGGCATGAAATACACTAAAATACACACACACACACACACACACACACACACATATATATATATATAATATATATAAGACATGATCTGAGGACAAGAAAGAAATAGAAATACAAAAAAGAAATAAATGAGAAGAGTGGGTGGTAGAAAAAAACAAGAGGAAAGGAAAACATTCATTAGTTCAGTATTCATGTGTTAGATAGTGAAGAGGATGAAAACTGAAGGCTTTCATTTCAGAAATAGAAAACATGCTGACAAGTACAGCGTGATGGGAGGAAATAATGGGAGGAGATAAAGAGGGCAGGAGGAGGAGGAGGACGAGGAGGATGAGGAGGAGGAGGGGAAGGAGGAGGAGGAGGATCGCTCTGCTTGGTCCGTGGGTTGGTGGGTCTGTGGGTTGGTAGGTCTGTGGTTTGGTGGGTCTGTGGGTTGGTGGGTTGGTAGGTCTGTGGGTCCGTGGGTTGAGGGGTCTGTGGGTTGGTGTGTCTGTGGGTTGGTGGGTCTGTGGGTTGGTGAGTCTGTGGGTTGGTAGGTTTGTGGGTTGGTAGGTCTGTGGGTCCGTGGGTTGGTGGGTCTGTGGGTTGGTGGGTCTGTGGGTTGGTGGGTCTGTGGGTTGGTAGGTTTGTGGGTTGGTAGGTCTGTGGGTCCGTGGGTCTGTGGGTTGAAGGGTCTGTGGGTTGGTGGGTCTGTGGGTTGGTAGGTCTGTGGGTTGGTAGGTCTGTGGGTTGGTGGGTTTGTGGGTTGAAGGGTCCGTGGGTTGGTAGGTCCGTGGGTTGGTGGGTCTGTGGGTTGAGGGGGCTGTGGGTTGGTGGGTCTGTGGTTTGGTAGGTCTGTGGGTTGGTGGGTCTGTGGGTTGAGGGGTCTGTGGGTTGGTAGGTCTGTGGGTTGAGGGGTCTGTGGGTTGGTGGTTCTGTGGGTTGGTGGGTCTGTGGGTTGAGGGTCTGTGGGTTGGTGGGTCTGTGGGTTGAGAGGTCTGTGGGTTGGTGGGTCCGTGGGTTGGTGGGTCTGTGGGTTGAGGGGTCTGTGGGTTGGTGGGTTGGTAGGTCTGTGGGTTGGTAGGTCTGTGGGTTGAGGGGTCTGTGGGTTGGTAGGTCTGTGGGTTGAGGGGTCTGTGGGTTGGTAGGTCTGTGGGTTGGTAGGTCTGTGGGTTGAGGGGTCTGTGGGTTGGTGGGTCTGTGGGTTGAGAGGTCTGTGGGTTGGTGGGTCCGTGGGTTGGTGGGTCTGTGGGTTGAGGGGTCTGTGGGTTGGTAGGTCTGTGGGTTGGTGGGTCTGTGGGGTTTTTTGACAGTTAAGTTATTGCAGAAGTAATCTAGATGTGAGGAAGAGAAAGTCTGGAAGTCAAAATCTAATGAATGTCTCTGAGACCAATACTGCAGATATGGTTTAAGGTATCAGGACCAAGTGATAGACGGACTTGTAGATACAAAAGGACTCAGTGTTTACAGTTATTGGATTGATTGCTTATTATTTGTAAATCCATGTTTCCCAGAGGACAATCAATCACACAATGAGCAGTAAGACTGAAGCTGATACAGTAACTAAACCAGTTATAACAGGTTTATCATTCAGGACACTCAGACTCCAGTAAAATAAGCTCCTATTGTTTCCCTCGCTGTGGTTTCTGTGGTTGCCATGGTGACACAGCGAGCTGCAGCAGCGAGTGGAAAAAAGTTGAACCATTATCAACTCATCAATGCAAAACCTATCTGCTGATCTCAAACATGATTGGTAACACAGTTTGACATGAAAAGACACTCATTCAAAATCATAATAGTTTTCTAATGAAAGACAAAACAAATAATTACCCTCGTGGCCGCAGCATATGCAGACTGTTAAGATCCAGTCTGAACTGAGCAATGTGCTGGTTGACATGCATGTAGCGTGTGTGAGGTCAGGAAGTCATGACTCAATAACATCTATGTTATTAACCACAGTGGTGGATTAATTAACGAACATAATCCATACGCAGGAATATAGATGCAAGACTAATCTTGGGTTACAAACAAACCCTGTGTGAAGCTGCATATCATCACATGTAGAAGACATGTTCAGTGTCCATCATGTTAATATTTTTTGATTCAGAAAAATGGCTCTTTTACAGTCAGTGATTTAAACCAAATATTAAATCATTTATGGGTCAAAATCCATCCTAACTGTGCTTCCAGGCAGCAAATCAGTGCATGTACTGTAGAGACACATTTTCTTCAAGTTCTTCCTCATTATTTCTTTCTGCACCATGTATAGTACATTACTTATGATAAGACTTTCAGACTGGGGACTCACATTCAGCCAGCGTTGCTGGAAGTGAACATGTTTTATTTACTTCCACTGTTCCAGTTATATGCGGTGTGTGTGCACAATGCAACAAATTAAAGATGTGATGAGAGACCAGGACAGTTCTGTTCAACATAAATGTGCCAAACAGACGATAAAGATTCAAACAAAGACTTTATCCTGTCTTTTATCTGATCCTTACACTCTATGGATTCTCTGGGGATAATTCTGTCTTTACTTCCCTCTCGCCGCAGTGAGGTCGGAGGTCAAGATCACCCCGAGAATAAAACATCAGAGTCAAGGATGATTCAGCGGGGTGGATTGCACCGAATCATCCTGCTGAAGGAGGCTCTCCTTCACTCTGCTGCCATGAGCTGCCAAAACAACAATCCATGTCGGAGATTTGTAACAGAAACTACAAAGACATCGACACAACAGTGTCACCATTAATCTGTCAGAGCGCTGGTTGTTAATAGATCCAAAATGTTGAGTTATATAAGATTATAAGGAACGAACAGCAATGACCACAACAGTAAAATGCTGCCAATATTTCTATCAGGAATGAAAAAGTCAGGACGCTCTGATAGTTACATGCATGACAAACGCTGTTATACTCCAAACAGAAAAAAAGAAGCCAACAAAAACAACTATTCATTTTATTTTCTTGAGAAAATATGTTTAGATCTGTAACACCAACAGAAACTGAACTGTACAGGGACATTTTCGCTGTCAGTTGTAATATTTTCTCCTTACTTCATTTTGAAATGCCGGGAGCAATTTTTTCCTTTATTAAATGGAAACAGCAAACAAGAAAAAGAATCCAAAAATAAATAGGTGAACAAATACACCAAAAAACGAGTAGAAAAAGAGCATTTCAGGAGAAACTCAAGACTCTTATCTCATTAATTGTTCATTAAGGTTTCCCTTTGCTGAATGAAGGTTCGGTTAAAAACACCTGAGTTAAAAATAGCATCTCTGTCAAACTGTCAACTGTTAAACTACATTACATCCTCCACACTCTCACTTCATCCAGAGAAACATCGTTTTTTTATACTTTGCTGCATTCCAACATGCATCACCTTATGTGCTTTTCATGCTGACTGCACATGATGTCATGGGACCAGGATGTAACATATGAACATTATGACATATGGATCGCATTGAAATAAATCAAATATACACAGAGGAGCCCAAAATGTGAACGAGTGCTACAACAGTGAGCTGAAGAGCTCAGACAAAATATCAAACAAGGCTGCATTAATGATATGATTATTAATATCAACTTAAGCCAACTACTCTAGTAGATCTTGGATATTGTGTAACATGTTGTGCAGATTTATGTAAATGAAGAGTCTTATGCAACGATACGCCGACGATGCTGTAGTTTACATTCAACTTTGGTTTGGTTGGTGGAGCTGTAGGAACGCTTAAGGACAAAGAGAAGAAGTGTGGAGGAAGAAAGAGGGTGAAAGAGTAGACGGACGGACGGATGGATGGATGGAAGACAGGGGGCGATGATGAAAAAGAGTAAAAGATGGCAAAGAGAGAGGACAGCAGGGAAGGGATTGTGGGAATAATACTCAATATTTTAACAGATGGCATCACACACACTCTCTCTCTCTCTCTCTCTCTCTCTCTGTGTCTCACACACACACTTCCTTCTGTCTCTCACACATGCATGTGCACACACTCATGCTGTGGAGAATAAACAAACACACACAGACACACAATTGGGCTGCAGTTCAGGAGAAGCTGGACAGTACAAGAGTGTGTGTATGGGTGTATTTATGTGTGTGTGTGTCTGGGTGTTTTTGTGAGAGTGAGTTGTGCACATGTATGTGTGTGCATAAATCTCCACATGATTTCTGTTGTGTTTTACTACTTTTACTTTTTCTCCTCTTTACTGTGGATTACTGAACATATTAAAAAACAAAGTGTGTGGACCTGATGACAGGACACCTCCAACTGCCAACAAGGTGAATTATTACTCCCCAGGAAGGTTTAATAACTATATGACGGAGCTGCAGGGAAGCAGACAGTAGTGACTCTGTGTTATTCAGTTAAATTAATGCATCTGTTACCAGAGAAGCCAAACACTGCTGAGACTGGCTAAAAAGTGGATTTATGGGATGTCAGCTGGCCCACATATAGAAGATGGCTGAGAGGACATGACAGTACAAACATCCAGACAACGTGCAGCATCCAGTTGACACAACAGTCTGTTTGACTTCATGTTTGCCGACCTTGACTGTGAACCCACAGTCACATAAAGGCTCCTGAACTGTCTCTGCACAGACCTGCAGAGGTACTGTTGGAGACACCACCTCTGACCTTCTAGTCACACGGAAACGTCGCCATAGCCACATTGTGTCTGAACCTTAACCATAACCTTCATTAAACTCATTTAACGTAGTTGTTCATTTTTGTTGGTTTATTCAGAAACTTTTCAGAAACTGATGATTTTATCTGGAAGGGAGAAGAACAAGATGAGTGAAAGGAGGGACTGATGTAGGGAGGGATGAAGGAGATGAAGAGGAAGACAGAAGAGGGAAAAAAGAAAAACAGATACACAGAGAGAGACGGATACTTGGCAGGCAGAGAGAAACACATTGACACCTCGTCATGTTCTGCCCAGAGACACTGGCAGAGCCCGAGTGTGAGTGTGTGTGTGTGTGTGTGTGTGTGAGGCTGCTCCCACCAGCAGGCTTATCTACTGTAGATCAACAGATGGCACCAGCAGTGTGTGTGAGAGACCATGTTGCCTGTATCCCTATGAGTGCACATGTATGTTTATTATTTTTATGTGCATGTGTGTGCATTTCTGTGTGTCTCAATGGATGTGTGTGTGTGTTTAGTCAGTGAAATAAAGATTAGAAACATGAAAACTAAAACGACCAAAGACAGACAGATGCATTAGAAATATGTATGTTTTGTCAGATTCCTTCAACATTTTCGTCTCAGAAACGTTTTGCTGAAGTCTAAATTGAACCTCCTGTGATGTCCTGACATAATGGTTTATCTGCTGCACATATGAGTGTCATTAATAACACTTATACATATGACACTGCTTATTTGCTCCATCAGAAGGTAATGATTGCTCGTCTCATTACTGATTATTAAGAAACAAACAAACTGGAATATAGAACAGGGAGAAAAATGGTGCCATTAATTTCTATTATTTAGAATTATGTCTCATTTTTCCTTCATCGGTTTCTTAATGATTTCTGGTGAGGTGAAAGAAACGTGAAGGAGAACAAAACAAAGGAAACTACAGTGTTGACTGAACATTAATAAGCCACTATGACGACTCTACTTTCTTCTACATCAGTATATTAGCACTTATAACAATTATAATATACGATAATTCACCATCAGCTGATGAGAGACGGTAAAATCTTTCTGTGTGGATGTTTTATTTTCTTCCTTTAGCTCCATTTAAAGAAACAACCAACTACTGTCCACCATAAGAAAGCAAAGTGTTGTCGAACCTGCGGTGGTGTTGTGGACTGTATACGAACTGGTGTGACATGAGAGGTATATGTTCAACAACTTAAAACTGGCTATGTCACGTATTTTCCTGCAACATTCACTCATTCATAGCAACCAAAGAATGAGCAAAATCTTGAATGGTTATTATGTTATTATCACTCATAACACCTTTAACAGGTTGGAGAGAGTTTGTGAATATTAAAAGTCAACACTGATTGAAGCATGAGGCACAGCTTTCTTATTTAATTACATTTAATGTGAACCACTAACGTCCAGATCTTTGTAAATCCATCACTCAACCTGCTCACACTTTTGTTTCATTACAAAAAGCTTCTTATTTCATTATTTGTTTGCTATAAAAATAGACTATAGACTTTAATTATAACACCTCAGTTCATCACATCTATATTTAAACCTAAAACTTAAAGTGGCCCAAATCAAAAATCAATGTTTTATATTTAACGGGTTAAAATGATGAACTAAACCAGCTCTGGATTTCCTGTTTTTTTTTTTTTTTTTAGCATCAAAGTGGCCAAAAAAAAGCAGTTTTAACCATAACATTAACATATCAGAAAACAGCCTATAAATCACTTTTTTAACCATATTGAAAGTAAACAATGGCGTCCTGCAGGAGCATCGAATCATAAAAGACTCATAACTGTCATTTTGGAAGAAAATAACACACAACCAGATGGAGAACCAGCAGAATAAAACATTAAACTCGTACTGACCTCTTCAAAACCTGCCTGCCTTCTTTTCTTATGCATTTCAAATAAGATTAAATTACCATATATTCATATTTTATGTGTTTTATTTTGTGATTTATGTTTCTTATACTATGTAGTTATGTTATTCATACCCTTGTGTTGTATTTATTTCAGCTTTGTAAGATTATTTAGGCCTCAAATAACTTGCCGAGGTAAAACTGTGTTTAGTTGAACTCACGTTATAAAGAAAAGTTTAATGTAAGAAATAAAAAAGTATCAGAGGAGCGAGAAGGAGGCGCAGCGGGACGTTGCAATCAACGATCACATCACTCTGATATCACATCCACCTCATTAAATCATGAGAGAGAAACATATAAAAGATAAATTATGACTGAAATGGAGGGATGTTGCTCCATCTCTTCCTGTTGGTTTAATAGACAAACAAATCCATGGATGGATGGATGGATGGAGCGAGAGAGGAATGATACAATGATGAATTGTGACTGACAGAAGTGGTGAGATGCTGCAATCAGAGATCACATGGACAGCGACGCTGCTTCATGTAGCATCATAAAGTAAATAAGATGGAGAGATGCTGCAGATGGGAGATAGATGGATGGATAGATGAAGTGGGGGGAGGAGACGGGCGGTGGGGGGAGGAGGACGGGCGGTGGGGGGAGGAGGACGGGCGGTGGGGCTCGTATCATCAAGCACTGATAAATTTGGAGAGATGGAAGACGCCGTAATCAACATCACAACACATCAAATCCCCTGTTAGCCTCCTCCTCTCCTGTCACATTTACATATCGGGCCCGTGAATTTCAGCGCTGATATGCAAACAACACGCGTCGGAGACGTTGAGATGGCGTGATGTCGTGTGGACGGCAGCACGCCGCCGTGGCTGCCAGCTTCTCTTAGCAAATGATTCGCTTTCCTTATATTTATACTGTAGTATCACTGCTTTTAATTAAATAATTAAAAATACTTTTACACCAAACTGTGAAGGTGCAGTTTTCTTGTAAACAAACGTTGTTGTTGTTGTTTACATGTAGTGTTACTGTCCTGCATCAGGATCATATATAAAACATAGAGTTTATATATATAGACATGTTGATTTCACATTTATTTCTGGATTTGTGACATTCTGATTTAAACCGGATGATCTGTGATCTTAAAGTCTACAAACTGATGAAAGCAGGAGCAACAAAAGCTTCACTTTCACCCCAAAACATCAGATATGGCTGAGATTAAATATCAGGAACACTAAAACCAACAAGACACATCTGTAAGCAGACAAAATGTTGTTTTTCTAGCTTGAGCTCTGCCCAGCGCTGCGTCCTCAGGGATCAACAGTATTCACATGTCAGTCTGAGATTTATACACAGTCACTGTGCTCAGTGTTTATGGCTCTGTACGGCAGATTATTTTGTTTTTTTCTTTTTGTATGATTTATGTTTGCATAATGAGCCTCGGTGCTTTGTCATTAAGAACAAGAATTAAGGTGAATATTTAACATAAAGATTTTTGACTGATTTCTGAATAGATTTTAATATTTGTGGCTTGTGTTTGTGATTGTGTTTCCTTTAGAAAGCTGCCATGTGATCACCACAGTTTACAATACGACCCTCAAACGACACTGACAGCTCAGAAAAAGGGACAAAATGTGTTTAAAACACAGATCCTCACTGTTGTTGTCTACATGTACTCCTGTGTTTAAGACATGTCGTGATAAATGTTTCTGCTACTTCCTGCAACGTTGCATAAATAAGTGAGAAGTCAGCATTTAATGAGTTTGAGTAAAGTTGGAGAAGAGGATGAAGATCTTAGAAAATACCACGACGTTATCTGAAACATGTCAGTAAACATCTAGAGGACGTATCAGGGCTGTAAATGTTCCACGATGAGCTTCTTGTCTCTGTAACCTCGTCTTAAACGCTTCTGCTTGTACAAGAAAATAAATTCCACTTTGATTCTTCAGATGTGTCTCCACTATTTAAAGGATATACCTCTGAGAGTCTGTTTGAGTTTACCAACTGAAACTTTGTTTGTTTGTTTCTCTGGTTCAAATCAATCACCTTGATTGTTTGTAGATATGTGAAGTTCATTTTTCACTATTAAAGGCGACACTTGAGCTTAACTTGTGATCAGTTGTGCTGATGTTTTTCTGGAGAAGTATTTAAAGACACTATTTCTTCCTGTTTACCTCCACGGTAACGAACTGTAGAACAACAAACGTCTGCTGGTCTCCACAGCTTCCTGTACATGTAACACACCTGCCCGGTTCCCAGCGGACTACCCAGAGTGCATCAGTACATTCAGCCCAGCACTCCCCAGGTAACGCTGAGCTTCGATAGGTCCCTGTGGATTACAGACTGCAAACATTTTAACCAATAGGAGCAGGCCATTAACTCAGATGGAGTAAACACACGTATAATGAAGAGCTGAGAAAATTGAACTGTTGTTGCATTGGAGGCTGTGTGTGTGTGTGTGTGTGTGTGTGTGTGTACTTGCTGAAGGATCATATTTCTTCCCCGGCAACATGAGTCTATAATAAACCTGGCTGTGTGAGGACGCTTTGGAAACTGTACTGGGAGCCATTGGTGGAGCTTTACTAGTTTCTCTCTCTGAAGTCTTCTGGTGTCGGGATTCAACACCAGATGGAGGAAATCCCACCTGTCTGTGGAGATATGTGAACTTATAAGGCCTCAGCCCGATATGGAGGAGGAGAAGGTGGAGGAGGAAGAGGAAGAGGAGGAGGAGGAGGAGGAAGAAGAGGAAGAGGAAGAGGAGGAGGAAGTGAAGGAGGAGGAAGAGGAGGTGGAGGAGGAGCGGAAAACAGTGAAAGAAGGAAAAGAGAAGAAATAAAGCAACACTGAACGTACACAGGAAAGAGAAACTTAAATAAAGTCGTTATATCTCCATTAATTCTGCCAAATAATTAAGGATCTATCTCATATTGGATGATTATACGCCTCAGTATTTATGTCCAATGTTTGGTGTCCATGAAGGACGTAGTGTCCCTTTATGTAGAGGACAGTTAGCATACGGAGGTCAAGGTGGTAAATGTGCTTGTAGCGAATCCGACTTCACAACCAATCACAAACCTACTTCAACATTTGCATTTTTATTTACTATTTTTATAATTACAACATAAAGGTAACCCTATATATGGATCTATACTGACCATTTAGAAATAAAAAGGTTTTAAACTATTTATTAGCCTTCATTCATATCATTATGATGCAGTTTCATACAATGATACACATTTTAGATTAAAGGACTCTGACACCAACTATTTAGTTGTTGAGTTGGGATATAAAGTGATATTTAAGCCTTAACTTTCAGATATGCAATTACAGTAAAACAGGTTTCAGGTCTGCAGTCCTGGTGGAGATTGAAGTATAACTCAATTCTTCATTAGATCTGCAGTTTGTAAGCTGTAGATCCAAACACACCTCCTGTGGGAAGGTGGGCTGTCCACTTCCTCTCTTTAACGAGGTCTGTTCAGGTTGTAGTCAGGATGTGGGAGAAAACATGTTCGGCATTAAGAATGAGCAACTTCTAGGTTCAGATGCTCAATTTAGATGTACTTTAATACGGACTGATCCACATTACTGCTGTCACTCATCACTGTTAATACCGACGTTCGAGGCTAGCTGACATTTACAACACTGACTCAGTATAGTTTTTATATATTTAACAACTAGAATAAAAATACCACGACAGGGACATGTAATGGGCTAATTTAACATGTCACTCTTAATATATATATTAAAATATAAAATATATATATTTTTATCTCAAAGTGATGAGATGAAGAGCTGTCATGAAGTGTCATGAACGGTATAAAATCAGCTGATCAAGTTTTGGTTTATCTTTGCAGCTTCATATGTTTTCTATATGTTGATATATCTCCACATACAGTTAGTTATATATGTCACGTGTTAACTTTTAGAACAATGACCTTGATGAGCTCGATGCAGAGAGGACGCCTGAACACACCTCCATCATGTCCACCAGCAGCAGGACATCCAGCTCTAGTTAAACACTCGTCTGTAAGAGGAGACTTCACATCACACGAGAGGCTTTTATTTGAGTGTGTGTCAAATATACAGCAGTGTTACTAACAGCCTGAGCTACGGATACGAGGCGGGTTTAAAAAGGAAAATAGAGCCAAACTCAAATACAGGAAACACGTGTGATACTTGTGATCACGACATATTGAACATTTATATGAACACCAAGAAAATAACTCGAAAGATGCCAGACATAAAAAATGTCTTGCTTCACATACGTGAAACAAAAGAAAGCAGAAATAATAACTTGTTGACGTATTGATTATAAAACCTGACTCTTCTTCATACTTTGTCCTGTTCCTGCTTCCATCACATCATCCTGTAGAACGTAATAAAGCTGTTTTCTGTCTTTATTCTCAACAGAGACTAAAATACTGAGCAAAGTTAATTTCAATTCATCCCAGCGGCATGAAGACTTCCTGCATGTATAACAACGTCATACATCCTGCAGGGCTACTGCACGCGCTCAGTGGAGTATTAACCTGACATTATATTAACGTCTTTTCTCTATCAAGGTGACTTACAGGATTCATTTCTGTGTTGTGTTTGGTATCTTCTTCCTTTGTTTTTTTTCTTCTTTTGGATAGTGAGGAGATGACTCTAATCTGAGACGTTATTCATTTCTTCTTCTTACCGCTCTGATAAAAGAAAGTTAAATTCAGCCCGTCTACTCTCTCAATGTGCAGCCCTCTGCAGTCTTATCAGTCCACAGCACCGAGCTGAAGGAAACTAATTAAGCCGTCCAACAATATTTTCTATGATCACTGTGAAAATCAAATCCCACCATGTCAAATTATTCCCGTCATTCACCGCACGTCCACTAAAGCGTAATACCACCGTGGGCTCATATCTGCTGAATTGTATTACAAATGTTCAGCACAGTGTGGATGTCTGAAGAACAATTGTTAGAAAAGTCGGCTCATTTATCAAGAACCAAGAGCTTTAGTTGAGTGCAGGATACCAGAATGAATACCTGCAACGTATTAACACACCTGTGAAAGTACGAGTGGCTTGTGAAAGCAAAATACCTGTATTTAAGACTCGAAAATATCTAACAATGTGTGTGCTTGACTTTTGATATAGAAACGAGGCATCAGCATCACCGCTGGAGCTACTAAAGGCTCATAGAGGTCTCTGTCAGAGTTTATATGTGTACGTATGTGACTGTTCATACGATGATGGGTAAAGTTTAGTCACAACGACTTGATGGAAAGATTATGATCATGGTGAAAAGATGAAAAAAAACAGGTTGGTTTGACAGCTAGTAGATGTGTGAGAAACGTGCAGGAGACGCTTGAAGATCACCGAGTATCAGATCTCAGGTGAATCCATCCTATCAGGAGGGTGAGTGTAACATCACTATGACATTCACACCCACGCAGCCTCCTCAGGGGGGACATTAGCAAACAAAAGACACACACACACACACTCAGTCCTCTGGATTTCATTTCAGCATTACTGTAGATGAAGACTGAAAAATTGCCCTGACATTTAGAGCACGCGTCCCGCCGCAGCAGAGTCAACAAACAGCAGAGAGGGCTACGAGACTGTGTCGAGATTTTACCATTATTAAGTTATCTCAGCTAATTTAGAAGATTAAGGCTGAAATCCCACATTAGAGCTCATTTCTCAGAGGTTTGCTCGCAGCATACAGATCCAGCGATACTGAGTCAGACTGCAACTCTGAGCTTCATGAGAGAATTAGCAGAGGAGGCGGCTATAAACCCCTCTCATGTTTATCCAGACTGGATCCCAACCGGTGCTGTAGTGGCAAATACAAAGATGGGTAAACCTGGATTACTCCAGACACTGAATCACAGGCCCCACCAGGATTCAACAATTAGATCAAATAGTTATTATTGATAAATAGTTTGAGCCACTTGTTATGTGATTTAATATTTTTGGTTTAAATCCACAGAAGAACTGTGGAAACGTCTCTGCTGAGAACCTGAATCCCTCTAGATAAGGAAGTAGCAGGTTTTCTCTTGTTTAATTATATCTTTTATTTATATATTTGTTTTTGTTTATTTGTTTACTCTGGACTCTTCTTAAAATGTCTTTTCATTTATTTTTAATACATCTGTAGAAAAACACACAGGTCAAACCATTGACGGATAATAAAGCTTGAGATATGCTATGAAATAATACGTCTCTTCCTTTTATATATTTGACATTTCACTCCATCACTCAGAGAGGTTCAAGTGGTCATTTAGCTGATGAATAATAATCTGAAGAGCTCTTGATTTGATTGGTTGGTCTCATGTATGGTTTAACACACACACATACAGCCACATACATACTGTTGTCATGCAGAGTGCTGTAAACAGGTACATATAGTTAAGTTGTTTTCTGAGCTACCAATTAAATGATAATGGAATTAAAAATGAAAATTAGTTTTGGCAACAGAATAATATTTCTTATATCGCTGAACGCAGACATGTAACAGCACAAACACACAAACAGAAATCTGCCTTCAGAAGTGTAATCACTACTGGCACTAAAGCACATTTGAAAATTACTTTTCCTTTAATGAGAGATAAAGAAAAAAAATGAGCATATTTAAAAACTTCTGAATAAAAACGTGGCTCCTGTATTTCTCTGCAAAACCCCCCAAAACACATCAGACAGACAGCGAACAGCAGCCAAATAAAGCTCGTATAGTGTTTTTAGAAGCTCTGGAAACCATCTGTCATTAAGAAAAGCTCTGAAGCAATTACACAGACAGTCAAAGGGCCCTGTGTATTAATAGAAGTCATTACAGTTGCTGCTATGGCACAAGATAGCAGCATGAAAATGAAGAGCAAATGGGGATTTGAACCAAGAGAGAATATCAAGACAACGTTCATATCAAGACAACGTTCATATCATGACGCATGCGAACACTTGGAAATATTACTGATAATCAATAATGCATGAGGGAAAATAAATCAGTGTTTAAAGCCTGTGAGGTGGAGCAGGTTTTAAACGGTGGATATTTGATGTAAACACTTTTAACTCGTATTTTAAATCCTGCACTGACTGCATTTATGTTTGCTCGCGTTCAGTCTTCTTCTTCTACGTCTATGTGAGCACATATCTGAACTTCTTGGCTCATTACTGCCACCTGTAGATCACTGGAATAATGCAGGAGACCAACACTCACCTCATGCTGCTTTTTACTGGCCTTGCATCTACAGAACATGATGTGTGTATGATTATTCTCTAAGAGAAAATGAATCCTCATGCAAACGGCCAGTTCAGTCCTGGTTTAATCTAATAGTGTTAAAGCTGCACACGGACACTTTGTTTTTCTACTCCATCATTAAACACTGGAGCCTTATTCATTCTTTTTAATGCACATCCTGCAGAAAACAAACAGCAAGCTGACTTTAAATAATCACATGATGAGGAAGCGTATCAGCTTATAGTTATAATTATGTATAATTCTTATTTTAAACTACTTCACCACATTTAGCTGATGCACAACTAACATTTTACCAACTAAACATTCAGTATTTCTACAAACTTCATTCAAACTTTCTCCACATTGACCTGACACTCAAATAAACTGTTGATAACATAAATAATATAATACAAAAATAATAATAATATGTCACTGTAAAGGAGCCTTTCTGCAGGACTTATTTAACTTATCTCTGTTTATTGAACATTATATTATTGTTGAATGCAACATTTTTGAAGCGTCTCTATTATTATTACCGCCTTATTTTACATGTATAGTCACATTAAAATCAAACCAGTGAATTTACTGTAAAACAAAAATCAATCAAGGATTGAAACTGTTTCCATGTGGTGGCGATGACAATATTAACTTATATAACTTAAACAAACTAAATATAAGATATATTTATATAAACAAGGATGAATTTATCAGCATCATAACTAGTGGGGACCTTTATTGAGCATTTTAACTGGTCAGTCTGATAGTTGTGTCTGCTTCACTGTTTTGTGCTGATCAATAAAGTTATAAAGTGACGCAGAGTGAGAACAGCCAGCAAACAGCCCGTAAACAGCCTGTAAACAGCCGACAAACATCCCATAAACAGCCTGCAAACATCCCATAAACAGCCTGCAAACATCCCATAAACAGCCTGCAAACAGCCGGCCGTGTCCTCTGCTGCTGTCAGGTGGTAATATGTCTCCTGACCTTGAGTTTACACACACACACACACACACACACACACACACACCATGCTACTCTACCTCCAAACTTGTGTCATATATTTCTATTTTTTGAGATCCTTGTGCTTCCTGCTACATTAGACTGATGATCGAGAGTCAACCAGTTTCTATGTTTTAGTTGTAATTTACTCTGATGTGTAAATGGATGCAGAAACACGGCCGTGTTATAATAAACAGCTGAGTGTTTTCTGCTTGTTTTTATACATTAGTACATAATTATATTTAAGTGTTTTTTGACTAATTGTGAAGCCGCCTACATATCTTCTCTCAACGCTGTCACTGCCAATAAAGCTTAACCGTGTCAATAAATAAATCATGAAATCAAATAATACAGTCACACACACCGGATACGAACCCTTTATGCTAATATTGTTTATCTCTCTGATCTTTGTTATGTTTGTCTTTTGTTTGGATGGACATACGTAGATATTAAAGACAAGCTTGTGTCATCTTTGACATGCTTTAAATTTACAGCAAAATATTGATTTCATGTAAGTTTCTTATGTTTACTCAACGTTGTATAATTTAAATGATAAATAAAAAGTATTTATGGCATTAAAAGTGTTCTCACTGCACTTGTTTGTTTGTTTGTTTGTTTTTCATCCCTGAATGCTGCGAGATAACGATACAGGTGGAAAATGGCGACATACGGTTGTCATTATAACATGTTTGTCACATACGCACGATGACAGAGGACAAAGTTTCTGCAGGAAAACACTCGATCGCAGAAGCTTCACTGCTAATGACGAGTATTTATGAGACCGTTTTTCTTGTCACTACACTGCAGAACTCAACAAAACAAACAACGGGGAGGCGCTGAAGGAAAAGCTCTTCACTATCCAGCCAGCAGAAATCCAACCGAAGCAGCAAACAGAGCTGAATATTCTTCTGTCTTCTGTTTATTCGTTTGCATAAACCCCACGCAGCAGCATCAGCAGCAGCAGCATCAGCAGCAGCAGAGCAGCAGCAGCAGCAGCATCAGCAGCAGCAGCAGCAGCAGCAGCAGCAGCAGCAGCAGCAGCAGCAGCAGCATCAGCATCAGCAGCAGCAGCAGCATCAGCATCAGCAGCAGCAGCAGCAGCAGCAGCAGCAGCATCACCTCTTCCTGTTATCGGTGCTATCTGTGCTTCTTATTATTCTGCGTGTGACCATTAGGCCCGTTCATCTCATTAGTGTAAGTCTGATTTAAGGCCCCACACCTGCCGTTACTGCCAGCACTTCATCTCATTAGGAAATTCTTGTCACTGCCCCAATAAATGCAGCAGCAGCAAATTCATTCAGATAGCTAAGTCTTTAATGACACACCACAGGAAAAAAATATGACTGTGTGTGTGTGTGTGTGTGTGTGTGTGTGTGTGTGTGTCATGAGATATAAAGCTATCTAATGGACCTATTTTCTTATTGGAGTTGCTTCAAACGATTCAGTCGGAGCAAGAAACTAATGTGGCTATTAAGGTTGCATTAGTTTAAGTCACAGCCTCTGTGTCTGACACACACACACACACACACACACACACACACACTCTCTCTAATTGCGAGCTCTTTCTTGTTCTTGAGCCGTTAAAACTTATCACAACCTGCTGCAGATTAAACATTTCTGCACGTTAACTTTTCAATACGGATTTAAAACTCTCTTTTTCTGCTTTTGATGTAAACACAGAATAAACCCTTCAAATGATATGACTTATCTCACAATAACATTAACGTCAGACTGGGAATAATGTGCATTTTGAGTTTGAACTCATAAACCAAAGCTGAGGAAACAAAAACAAGTGTTTCTACACTGATTTTGATAAATGGGCTAAATGATGTTTTATTCAGCAGCAGCTCAGAGATCTTTTGAGTGAAATAAACAGTAAGAAGTGAAACTGCCTCAGTGTCCCTTAATGTTAACAAATGATGCCAAATACTGGAAGAGTAATGTAATGTAATACTGTGATAAATGCTTAGCGACTTCTTGAATGATGTAAGTTTAATTTCATAGTTATAATAAATCCCCACTGGAGAGAAATAACAGATAACAACGGTTAAACATTAAATTAAAAGTTTAGTCTGGAGGTGTGTGAATTCTCAACTGTACCGAACACAAACGGATATCAATCTAAAACGGTTCCTCTTTCTGCTAATTTATGATGCAATTCAAAGAAACGGAGGAACAAAGACAGATTTGGATGAAATGTTGGATGTATTTCACTCTGCAGTCGTTCTACTGGAAATGTTTTGAGGTCTGAAAGCACGATGCTGCTTACATCAGCTTCTCTGTGAGGGAAACAGTCACGCTGAATGTGGAGGCAGATGTGTACACTTCAAACCACTTTGTAATATATTCTCATATATGCTCACATATAAATGCATTAATGTTGACACTACAGTTTATGTAATTCTTCTAGTGGACATGATGGACAGTTTATTTACAGATGAAACAAGAAACAAGACAAATTATATCAGCGTTCACTTGAAGACTCATGAAACTAACGACAGAGTTAGTGATAAAGTATAAAGCCTAATGTCTCTGAACCAAAGCTAAAGGTTTACATGATTAGATTATTCTGCTGAGAGAACACATTTAGATTTCATTAACTGAACCAAATTAAAAGCAAATTTAACAACCGGAGTCATTAGATCGGACAGCCGCCTACCTCTTTATCAGGGAAGGGGGCCGTCCTCTTCTCACAGGGTGCGAAGCAATGCTGGCGCTCATCCGGGTTCACGTGCACGTCCTAGCAGCGGCCACGCCCACGTAGGTTTGACCGGAGGTCCCTACAGATGTGTGTTAAAAGTCCTCAAAAGTTCATCATTGACTCGGTGAGTTTGTCAAGATTGCCTGCAGAGAGAGAGAGAGAGAGAGACAAAGAGAAGAGGATGAGCGAAGACTGGAGGTGAAGGACGGACGGAGGTAGACGAGTGAGTGGACAGATGAAGCTCAGGGTTAGTTCGATCTCTTTTATGAATCAGTATTCCGCACGTCTAAGACATCTCAGTCTTCATTTAATGCTGTAGTGTTTATCTAATCTAATCCGACGTTTCTGTGGCGCTAATCTGTGTCAAACTGCAGCCATCATGAAAGCAAGAGGCAAACAGTATTTTGGATTTGAGGACATGTCGTCCACCCTCAAGCTGCAGACTTATGCAGGTGTTGGCGGAAGCTTCGCCATCTGCATTAATCTGGTCAAACCTTCGATAATCCCCTGCTGACAGCACACAATCTGCAGGCCGAGAGTCGACCTCGTCTGACACCAGCGATACCTGTGAAGGTGAAAGACTGGAAACCTTTAACCTGCTTTTTCACCTTGACTGTTTTTACTTCACTTTTACCCGAACCTTCTCTTGTCTGATCTCCATCTCTCCTGTGTTTCATTTCTTCAGTAAATACCCATCCCTTTCTCTCTCCGTCAGCCTCTCTTCATCCCCACAGAGAAAGTGAACATTCAGTCTCCCACAGAGATGTATGGGAGATGAGTTTGGCCCACTTCCTAAACTGTGTTGCCACAGTTATAAAAAGATCCATTGAGACTGAAGTGGAAAAGACTAAATAGGTGACTGCAGTAAATTGTCTGGGTTTCTAAGCACATTTTCTGGTTGGGAACTGTCAGCACTTCTGTAAAATAATGCTGGGAGTCCTCCTGCCCGACTCAAATCAGACCAACCTGGCAACCCTGGTGTCCACACGCTGCTTTCTGTCCACCGTCCTCCTTTCTGCTCGTTCCTCAGGACTGTCGAATGTTTAAATGTAGGAAATTAAGGATTTTTTTTTTATCTGGCAAACATATGCATGCGTGTGAGGTTGCATTTTCAGTGTCTGCACATGTATATATGTATGTACTGTACATACATACATATATAGGAATATATGTGTACATATACTGTTTTTTTTTCTTTATGTTTGCATTCTGTGCAGCACTTTGTAAATGCATTTATATATATAAGTATATAAATAAATTATCATCATTATCATTAGTAGTAAATCAGTAATGCAGTACTAATCGCATTGATCAAGCCAAACGTATTAATTATTTCATTTTCATCAAATGGCACTAGTTTATTATTTCATTACAAGAAAATAACACCCATATTTTCAGGATAGCTCTTATTCTCTTATTCTTTTATTTGTGAGTCTGAGTGTGAAGTTTCCCAGCAGGTGTTTTCTCAGATCTTATTTTGGATGTTGGTCAATGTTTCTCATCCTCATGTAGGACGCCACACATTATCAGCTCTCGAGGACGGGAGGTGTGAAGCATCTTCATTCTGCTCCAAACAGTTAAATGTGTGAGGTGTTGTGCACACAGTGTTTGGCTCAGCAGCCATCTTCAGAGCTGCAGTGGGACACGCGGCTTCAAACGGATTAATGTTGAACTGAAAGTAAAAATATACACGAGGGATTTCTTCATATTTCATAATAGAAGCTTAAATACCTGGAAACACCTGATGTTTCATTCTAGCTTTAATATTGTTTCATAACCAAATTTAATCAATCTTATTATGTAGTAGTGACCAATCAAATGAACGATGTGTTCACATTTTGTGTTATGAATCTTGAAAATAATGCAAACTTCTGTCTCTCTTTATCACGTCGTGCTGAAGGAGCCTAAAAACGAAGCAAAGCTAGACTGTCTTGTTACGTTCATATCTATTTCACAGCCTCTAACAGCATTGATCCTACCTGGAAACTCCACACAGCGTTGGCGCCTTCATTCTGCACCAAATACCAAAAGTTAACAGGTCATGAAATGGCAACGCTGACGTCCCCTCCCTCTGTTTGTTTATGTCTGAAAGAGTACAAACTCGTATCAGTCTAACCTGGCAACCCTGCTCCGCTCTGGAAAAAAGGACAGAAAAAAAAACTTTCCACTCTAAATAGTGCCTTTTTTCTCTGTCCTATTACCCCCTTTTCTTTCTCAAATGGCTGCAAATATCTGAGAGGTCAAACTTATATCAATCTAACCTGGCAACTACACACTGTGTGAATAACTCCTTTCATCGGGCTCCTGAAGGAAATAACCTCCTTTCTGCAGCTGACAGTATTTGAAGTGGCAACACAGAAAGCACCTTGCTCCAACCCGGTAATCATAACCGCCTCTGCCATCTTGTCTTTTCCTCTTCCCTCTGCCTCTATGAATCCAAACCTTGCCTCTGCCACTTTGCATCTAATAACCTCCTTATAGAGCTATCATCAATACCCAGATTGTATAACTTGCTCCAACCTGGCAACCCTCCCTCAATCTGGCAACGAAAGTCTTTTCTTGCTCCCTTGTCTCAAGCCAAATAACCCTAAAATTTCCTCTTATGCTGCTGTTTTCTCAAGTGGCTCAAACCATTTTCAGGGTCACAGGTTACAGAAATCAAACCTGGCAACTTGTATTGAAAACCAAAATTAGAAATGAGTCGCTCTGTGGTTTGAAGAGGAAACACAGACAACATGGTCCATCTGTCACTTCTGAAGCATCACGTCAGCAGCTTGTAATGTTTCTATCTGTGCCAGCGTGAACAAAAAAAAACCCAGTGGGTGACTGAGCCTCCTAAGGTGGAGTTGGGTGGTGTGCACTGGTTCGATAGCTAGCTGACGTCCACTGAGCAGCACTGTTTGCTCAGAGTTTGAAAGATGTGGGGCACTAATGCTAACTTGATGATACTGAGTTTAGATGATGGACGTGTTTGTGGAGCTAACTCGGTTAAAGCCTTTCTTCAGTTTCTGTCTGTGTTCTTCTTCCTGCTTCACCTCCAACCGTCATTACTGCAACATCTGTCATAAACAATTAACTGTACCCCCAAAACAATTAACAACCTATTGACCTGGTTTAACAACATACACCTCGACTGTTTCTCACTGTTTCTGTCTCAATACCTCCTCCTGGGGTTGTGATGGTTCTTTGCTTGGCTTTTCTTCAACTTTTGTCTGCGTCTAGTGGTTTTAGTGGCTGTAGCGGGAATTATTAATTAAGAGCTTTAATATAATTTGGGTTGTAAATTCAGGAGGCTCATAGAGACCCATTATGATAACCGCTGGGGTTCAGTCAGTAAATTTGAGTGAAACACAGACTTATTGGTTCTGGCATGCAAATCCCACTGAAAAACATAGAAGCAGTCTTTAATCACACGATGTCCAGGGTCATTTTTGAATATTCGGACTTAGTTTGAAATTAGACAGACGGCACTGGAGGAAACAGACGTTGGTTAAACTTTAAATCAGTGGCAGCATGTCATGTCGTCCCTGTTTGACGCCACCATGCTGACACTCTGATCCACTGCTTTTCACAAACAGCCCTTCTGTATGTCTGATAACACCACTAATTGTCCACATCTCACTCCGCGCTGAAAAAGCTTCCAAACTGGCAACATCGGTGAAACCTGGATGTCTTTAACCATCTGGCAACCCAAGACCTCCTCTCTTTACCTTTTATATGACTTCTGCTGCCATATTTGACTTGAGCAACAACATATTACCATCATGTAAGGAAACATCATCCTCATAGTTTCCTGTAAAACCATCAATACTCTCCCCTGGTCTCTGACCAAATAACTATACTTCAGTACAGAGTCTGAAATGGACACAAAGCAAGAGACAGATGATGGATGGATAGACCAAAGAAATGGGTAGAGATGTGGATAAGGGAAAGGCAACTATGATATAAACATCTTGTCAAGTCGTGAAAACAACACAGATTTAGCCAATATGTTTCATCCACTGTGATAAAATCTCCTGAAACTACCTTCAAACATGGCAACCAAGACACCATAGACTGAAAACGCCGGTACAACTGGTTTAAAAACCTGGCAACCCATATCTACCTACACAAAACACCCTCACCTGTTTGTGCTAGTATGAAACTTTTCTACTGGATTAACATCAATCCTGCCAACAACTGAGCCTCCATGTCTCCAAAATGATCCACTTCACTCCCTCAAAAAAAGTGAAACCAGTGTGTGAACCATCCCTGTTCTCCATTAACCTTTTCACCTCCACACACCTGAAAACTCACACCAACCTGGCAACGCGTGCCCAGCATCAAACTGAACCACTTCACATCTGGAGAGCCTAACATGACAACGTCCTTCTTTCCACTGTGCTCTGTCCAAATCCACTCACCTCCTCCGCTTAAAATCACTCCAACACGGTGACTCTGCCCCGCTTGTAAACCTGCATGTAACCTGGCAACCGCAGCAGGTGCGTCGCTCAGCGGTGAGATAAGCCGAGAAGGACAAACTCTCCTCTCTTTATCACTGCAGCTTTGTTCAGCCTGCACATCAGCCTCTTTACAGTAGCTCCACATACACACAACCAAGCCGATGTGCAGAATGTATATGTCAGGCAGGTTTATGAGGTAGAAAATCAAAGTTTGTGACATGTTATCGTCACTCGCACATGTTGGCTTTGCTGAACTGAAGAGGAACTTGAAACGAGGTGTGTTTATGTGGAGGCGGTACAGTAATAACGTCACATCATTCAGTAAAACATTATCGTTTTTTAACATGTTTGGATCAACGGTTTTGAGAAGAAAGAGGCGCCAGATGAGGAAATATGTGACGAGTTGAGCTGTGAGCAAATGAGAACAGTTAAGCTACGCTTGTACGCTGCCTTTTAATCCAAAGCACAGCAAAGTAAAACTGATTCATGGTACAGGTGAGCAGTAAACAGTAAAACAAGAACATGAGGTTAATTTTAGACCGAGGTTAGGATCAGGGAAACATATACTGTAATATATAAATATACACTGTTGAGGTATTTTTAGCATTTATTGTTATTTTGTGTGACTGAACCCAGCCATCTGAGATGTATACTGTCTAATGAAGGTCACATGTAAACACGTCTCAACTATCCCTCCAGATGTGATCCATTAAAACACGTGTATCTATGTTGTTTTGCCCTTGAGGACGCTACAGTAACATCTTCCTGCACTGTGAGTCTTTTATTCTCTTATTTTTACACAACACTGTTGTGTAACATGAAAAGACATAAGGAGGAACCTCCTGCTCTGCTCTGCCCTGAACTGGTTTCCTCATCAGACTGTTGAGGAGCAGCGAGAGCAGAGAGTTCAAGCAGGAGAAGGATTTCATTTCATTTTCGCCTGCGTTTCTCTTTTTCACTCTCCTCTCTCCTTTTTGATAATGGGATTTTTAGCTCTGTGACAAAATCGAGTCAGACTTCAAAAAGGCTGCTACAGCTTAGTGGCTGTGTGTGTGTGTGTGTGTGTGTGTGACTAGGTGGATGGGTGGGCGGTGGATGTGTGTGGTGGTAAATGGAGTGTGTGTTTCAATTCAAATCCTTCATTTTCCATTAATGGTTATTAGCTGCGGTTACAAAACAAAATTTATGACACAACAAATATTGAATGTATGCAGCAACCTGATGGATGAACAGCTGATCGATCAGTGAGTTGTGGAGGTGTTGATCAAGTCAGACGAGCGGTTTCCTCCCTTGGAGTCTTAATGCTAAGCTAAGCTATCCTTCACACAGACATGAGGTTGATATCCATCTTCTGTCACTCTCCTCCACCTCTTCTCCTCCCTTCCTCGTCTCTCTCCAGTTCATTTTTTTACAGCAGTGTTTAAATGCTCAGATTTTGCTTCCTGATACATTTTCAAGGTCACACACACACACACACACACACACACACACACACACACACACTGGTATGTACATGCCTTTGTGACGATGCGGCTCTAATTGGATTCCATGGTCACCACAGCAATGAGAATTGATTGGCGACAGAGACAGAAAGTGAGGCTGAGGATGAAGGATGAAGGTGTTGGTGTGTGATGATGATGTTAGAAACCTCGTCTCACACACACGCACACACACACACACACACACACACACACACAGGTTATCAGCACCAGAAACCATGGCCATATGGTTATTGCGGGTTTTATCAAATGGAGGTTTCCATTACAATGAGTGCTTGAGGTCAACTATGTGGCAGGATACGCACACACGCGCGCACACACACACACACACACACACATAAAAGCTGTCATCAAAGGGCATCACCCACATATGCTTCATTTTCCATTAAAATCTTAATTAAAAGTTAAACTATTCCATTTTAAGTTAGTTATCTTATCTAACCTGAACTAAAAGCCCAAACACACACACACACACACACACACACACACACACACACACCGTACACTTCATGCCTGAAGCAGCTCATTATATATTTACCATCATGACTGTCTCTATTCTTGCTCTCTCTCATCTTCTGTTTTCATTGACAGCAAGTTGACTTGAAAAGGGGAAAAACCGCTCTGTGTGGGAAACATTAACTCAGCTGTGGTTGAGTTTGGCTCTATCTGTGTATCTGACATTTGAAACAGAGCTTACGACGACGATATAATGCTTTATATTAGAGATGCTGAGGCCTGGTTCTGACTGACGGTTCCCAGGTGCCAACACACCTGGAAAACACTGGCAGCAGCAAATCAGTTGAAGATAATTAATGTAAATTTGTTAATGGATAAAATGAACCTTTGGCTATCATTTGTCATTTTATATTGTGAAATTCAAAAGATGAAATTAAGGGGATTGAGAGAAAGCAGCTAAGATATTATATAATGACAACATTATGTGTGTGAAGTCCACAAGTTCAGACAAGTTCAGACAAGTTCAGACAAGAGCACAGACAGACAAACGCTTATGTTCACTGTGACTTGTTCTGAGGTCAATGTGTGAATTACATTCAGCAAACGGGTCATTACTGCCACCAAAACGATCTTAAAGTAGGTGAGATTTTACTCATCTTCTCTCCTCTGAATAAAGAACAGAACAATGAAAGAGAAGGACATGTAGATATCTGGTAACGGAAATGTAAGGTGAAAACATGAGAGAAGAGACGTCACAAAGACAATGACCGAGTCTGAATGTGGAAACAAGTGAAGCATCTGAAGGACTCTTCAGGTAATTAAAGTGAAGATCAACCGTCCGATTCAGTGAAGAAGAAGACTGCAGGATAATGATCACACCACAGCTCCTCAAAGCCTCCACAGCCTCTCATGTCCTCCTCCTCTTCCTCTTATCTCGTCCTCCTCTCTCTAGCAATTTCTTTCATCAGGAAACTCTCATTTCTGCTCTTTTATTTTGTTTTCTCTCTCAGTTCTTTCAATGTTTTCCAACTCTTTTATCTCTCAGTCAGTTTCTTTCTTTTTGTTTTTTTTCCCGTCCCATCTCTCCATATCTCACTTCAATCCCTCGTTCATCCGTCTTCTCTTTTTAGCTCCATGTTTTCCTCTCCTCCTCTTCATCTCACATCCATCACTGTTGCTTCTACACCTCAGAAATAATAAACCTAAAAGTCTATCTGCATCATTTCGAGTATATAAAGTCAAATTTTGAATTTCTGAATGCAATTTTGTGGGGAAAAAAACATATAAGACTCACTTTCATTTTTCCAAAGGTTAAAGTACACAGTCGCTCCAAACTTTTCTAGTATTTATAGTTCAGCCCTTCATTGAGTTACAGTTAGCATTTCAGGTGATTACAGTCTGTTTGCATGTACAATTTCAATGTGTGCTCAATTATTCAGAGCAGAAACAGCCAAACGTTTGGAAAATATTTAGTTTTCATTGCTTTGCTCACCTGGAATAGTATATATAGCGTATCAATAAAAACTGGTAATGTGATAAACATCCATGTCCTGTTGATACTCCTCTTTATTCCACCAGAAAAAACCCAAAAACTCCTGTTTAAAAGAAAAAAATCTGAGCACTTTATGCACATTGCCAGTGTGCATTAAGTGCATAGATGGGAGGCCATTTTAATAAAAATGCAAACCTCTTAGCCCATTTATCAAAAACTCTTCCTGACTTCAGAATAAAACTGTAGTTTACAGTCCCACAAGTCTGTCTGTCTGCCATTTAGTGAAATTAGACCCTGTAATATTACCTAACAGTGTAAGTATAGCTCGAGAGGGAGGGAGGGAGGCTACCGCTAATTTTACTGTCACCAGACTGTCTGGCTGCAGTAATGTTTGAGTTTATGACTGAAACACAACAAACACAAAATGTTTCTTTTCATATCTATAATCCAGACATGATCAGTGAACAGCAGCATCATTATCAGACACTCTACATCTTTAAAATTTAAAGTCTGACTCTTATCATGCTGAGTGATTTATTGCTTGCTTGATTTTTCAGAAATTGTCAAGGATAACACAAAAACAGCTATTGTGATCGTTGATGGAAGAGGGTACGAGGCAAATGACGAACCTGACAGCTCATACATTAAACAGTATACAACAGAGACACTGTATACAACACAATAAGAGGATCCTGTCACAACACATCTCAGGAGTATATAAGATAATAATTTAATCCAGCCTGTTCCTACACTGTTGAAGCTGCCCATTAAATTCCCTCATGACTTGAAGCTTATTTATTCCATCAAACAACTGCTGAGTATAAAAAGTGTTTTAAATCATCAGGGTACAAAGTCAGTGGAGCTTCTCCTAGTGGCATAACCATCGAGTGGCCACTGATAGCCTCCGGACATTTCTGAACAGTTTATTTTTTGATTACCTTTGAAATAGCATCGCACCAAGTGAATTAAAGCACCAGACAGTTTTTTTAAAAGCCCTAAAGTCAAAAAAATGTCAGATTCTGTCCTCTCCAGATAAACAGTTATCCAATATACATCCACGGTATTTAACTCTGGATTTGTCTACTATTGTTACATCATCAACCGTGTTTTTAAAGCCATCAGACGTGTTTAAATTATGTCTAGAACCAAATAAAGTAGATCATTTTTGCCAAGATGGAGAGATAACGTATTGTCACTTACATCCACCTACCAACTATAAGATCTGAGCTTCAGGTTTTATCTTCAACATAAGTGAATCGTCTGCATAGAAACAGAGATCACATGAATGCATGAATGTACATGAAGCAGGAAAAAAAAAAGAGGCCTAAGACGCTTCCCTGGGGAACTCAGGTCTAGAGTTTCATCAATGGTTCTCAAACATTTTCAGATCAAGGAACTGATAAAGATTAGACCACAATCTGTCATTGGGTTACTTATGGATTGAATTATGATGAAAATAAACTGTTCCCCGTCTTGTTGGGGACCCCTTAGAACCCCACTCCAGGACCGCTGGGGGTCCTCACATCCCACTTTGAGAACCAGTGTTATGGTTCACGCCTTTTGAAGGTGTAACATCACTATTCTACAGAGTTTAATCAGTCAGGTAGAGCAAACATGAATCCTAAAATCCAGACTCATAGTGAAGGTTACTGTGTGTGCAGATATAACAATCAGTTTGTTCACACACTATCTTCTCTATGATCTTACATAATACATAACATTGACACTGATCTGTAGTGACTGTGATCTAATTAATTTCCTTTCTTGAATAATGGAATAACTCAGCAGCCTTCGTTTTATTTGGAAATGGATTTGTACCACAGATGAGGGTGTTGTTACAGTTTCAGCTGCAACCTTCACACATCTTCCTGGAAAAACCTGTTAGTTTACATGAAATATAATTCGGTTTAACCTCCTTTTGGGAATAAAACCGTCTCTATCCGAATTTACCAGAACAGGAAGTTTATAAACCGCAGTTCTGGCAATGGAAGTAAAATACGTTTTTACTGTCAGCAACCTCCTTTCTGTATGATGAGACTTATTTCTGTTGCCTGTAATATTCAACTTAAAAAGGTTTTTTTTTCACGTTCTCGATTATTTTAACTACTAAACCCTTTTATTCCTCGTACTGAGTAAACTGTTCTATTTAATCTGAATTTATGAAATTTCTAGATTTATAGTGAAGTATTTAAATATTAATTACGACACATCAGACAGTCAAGCAGGTTTTCTCCTCCAGATGTTTGACAGTTTTACAATCAATCAACTATCTATGAGTTGATATATGATAAATAAAAACATCAATATGAAATGTTATTTGAATGATTAAATATATCAAAACATGATGATATATGATATCATGATTGTCATGAGCTCTGGGTGTTTTCATTGGCCTGCTAAGACCTTGGTCTGGTATTTAATGATGGTACCTGGTTAAATATTTGTAACCAACTACTAGCAAAAGAAGCTACTTTCAGATTCATTCATAAATATTATCTCAGACCAATCAGGTCTTAAAACAAACTCTCACTCTTCACATCTTTTCTGTGAGTGTGAGAAATTGTGCACTTTGTGGAAATCAATATATAACTTCACAAAATTAATGCGAGATACTGAAATTTAATTCAATCCTGATTCATTTTTATTACATTTTTCACCAAATCCGACCTCGGATAAATTAAAAATAAGACCATCACCATTACTTATTTTACAACAAATATAACAATAATAAAAATATAAATATAATAAATACGCCAGTCAGTCAGTTATAGTTGAAGTCAAGAGTGTCAGGATATGTTTGGTAAACACACACATACTAAAACAGTTATAATGACCAGTAATTAACTCATCAGCCCTCCTTCATGACACACACACACACACACACACACACACACACACACACACACACACCCTCTCTGATTGACCTGCAGTGGACCTCTTCACTGCTTTCATTTCTGTGTTAATCAGTTGAAGATTACAGAGAGAGAACAAGAGGACAAACACACACACACACACACACACAGGATGAGAAATCAGAGACAAATACAAATACACAAAATCACAGGAAAGAAAAGACTAAGAGAAGGAAGGAAGGATGAGGAGAGGAGAGGAGAGGAGAGGAGAGGAGAGGAGAGGAGAGGAGAGGAGAGGAGAGGAGAGGAGAGTAGAGGAGAGGAGAGGAGAGGAGAGGAGAGGAGAGGAGAGGAGAGGAGAGGAGAGGAGAGATGGGTGGTGTGATGGAGACAGAGCGGCTGCTGGTTGGATAATGACATGACAAGTGGTGTTTGAGAGCCAGTTAGTCGGGCTGGAAACACTTCTGCTCATAACTGTGAAGGACTCCCATTTATAGTCAAGTAGACCTTTCTCTGCCGCTCTCTCACTCCCTCTTCTACCTTCTTCCTCTCTAATTTTGTGAATTGTTAATTCATGCATTTCCATCATCTTAAAACATCTTTTACATAACTGAAGACATTTAATCTTTGGCTACAGAGCCGGAAATGTGTGGAAACCCAAACACAGCCCCCACATTTAACTCTTATTCCTCGGCTAATTAGCGGATTTTGCTTTCAGATCCTAGAAATGAAAATAATAAATCTACAAAAAACATCTTTATCATTTATTTTAAGATGACAAAACAATGATCTTTTTTTTTTCCAAAAGTCATGAATACTATTCCTCTCAGGGCTGTTTTTTGGTGACATACGTTATAAGCTCTGGTCCTGCTTGGAGGAAGCCATGTTTTGTTGGTATATGAGGCAACTCGTCTTGTGCTAACGGTGTTAGCATCGTCACTCTAATGCTCTACTTCTGCTTCTAAACTGTTTATCACAAAAACATAAGAGTCAAACAGTTGACGTGACATGTTATAAATAGTGATTATATAACACTATTATATACTTCTGGTCTTTAACATCTTTCAACAATTTTGACCATTTTGTTCAAAATAAAAGGTTTAAGGAGGAGTAGATCGCTGTCTGTTCCTGTGGTGTATATCGTCTATATTCGTTCCTATCCAATCGTATTTCAGGGGGATTCAGGGTCAGTCCTTCATCATCAGCTCAACCACCTGCTTCTACAGTGGAAACTTCAACCGAGCTTCACTGAAACTAAAGCTCTTAAAATGCAACAGATCAACACAAAGAGCTTCGTGTTCAGCAGAATGAGCCCAGCTGAAGGGGGGCGGGGCGGATTACAAAGAGAAGTCGACCTAATTTAGAAAGAAAATGAGATAAACGCGTTTTATGAGACAGGAAGTAACAGAAAACTGCAGACACGTCACGTCTGCTACCATCACAACAACATGAAAATCATTCTACGACACTAAAACAATACAAGCAGGACAAGATATTAATAACTTCATATTAATAACAGCATTCGTCTTTATGTGCTTTACGTTTTGCTGATTGGTGACAGGTTGGGTCAGTTAACTTTCTACTCTTCCAGCAGTCACATAAACACTCTGTTCATCACTTCATTTTAGCTCCAGACCTTCACTGGAACTCGCTAGCTTAACGTTGCACCTTGTGACTCAGCATTTATTTACTTATTTTTTACCACGACTCACCAGTTTGGGAGTTTTTCAGTGAACAGGGCCAAGTCATTTAGGATTAAAAACATGGCTGGAGTGTGGATGCCAGATTACAGCTTTTTAATATATGCAACAGAAAGTGTGTGTGTGTGTGTGTTAAGTTGCATTAACAAGAAAAGCAGCGCGTTGTGTCCCGGTCGGGTCTAACACTTGGATCACTGTGGATGCTCTGTGGCTCGGGGTAATTCCTGGAGCTGTTTCTATTGCCAGATCCAACATGGCTGCTTCTTGAAAATTAAGAAGACGACCGTCAGGTTCTCATGTGATGTATTTGTTGTATTTTTTTTAAAACTTTAACCATCCAAACTGTTTTAAAACATGCAGCCATTTGTCAGAGAAAACCTTCAAGTTGTCTGCATTTTATTAAATATACAATCAAATCTATGAGATATGACTCTAGTCTTATTCTTACTTTTATAAATAGCTGAATATATTGCAGACAACAATGAATGTTCACTAACTTGCGGTGTGATTAGACAGCTCGTGCCTGCTTGTGTTGGATTTACTGTATGTTAAGTCAGGTGTCTCTACCTGGTTTAGAGACAGGTAGACAGGAGGTGTAACAGTGAGCAGCTGCATCGATCACTGCAGGACCTCCAGAGTGGAGCTGATTAATTACCATGTAGATTAGTTTGGACTCTGTCACATCCTCAGATAGCAATCATTATGTTAGATAGGTCATATGTCATATTGATGAGACCTAATATCTTTAATCTCAATCATCAAAAAGGTCTCAAATACAACCAGTAAGGGGTTAACTAATATATGTGGGACCAACCATGTGAAATAGTAGAGTCATAATAATAATAATAATAATGGATATCCGCATCATGGCAGTAAAGTATTAGAGTTATCAATGTACTTTAAATGAAGGTAACTTGAGGACAATGAATTTCCAAGTGAGAAATCAGAGAAAAATGAGTCTAAATTAAGAGAAAATAAATGAAGTTTGTGGGCAATAAATAGAACAAAACATCACAAATCATGTTAATTAAACAACATTCGCAGGCGGCACGCTGTGAGTCTCATACAGGCCTAAATGAGGTCTGACTCTTGTGGAAATGAATCAGTGTTTAGCTTGCAGGGCAGTGATAAGGCAGAAAATGACCTGTTTCTTACAAGTGTTTGTTTCTGCTGCTAAGTGACAGCAGGAAAAGACGAGCGAGGACGTCGGACGATGTTTAGGTCTCTGTGACACCAAGCGTTTCCTCTCTGACAGGTCCACACAGTAAAAACTGGGTAATACAGTTAAATAAGGCTGCAACTGGCAGCTAATTAAGTTCTTACTATTTACTATTTCATACATTTACTTCATAAAAACATTAGAAATGTCAATCAAAACATCAACCCACACATCAAACCACCAAAAATATTCAGTTTGATGACTAATTTAGGCTGCACTGATTAGTTGATTAACCAATCAGTGTAGTTCCTGGAAACCATGGAAACCAGTTCATCCCATCCATGGTCAGGTTATTGATCCTCCACTCTGACTCAGCTTTTAAAGCTGGGCAGACACACATTGTTCTTGGACTTTTAACTCACACTGCATCTTTTAATGTGGTTTGTGCTCGTCCGGAAGCGGCAGCGTTCAGATCGGGTGTCTCACACTCTGTCCACTGACAGTTTTAACAAAACAGCAGCATCTTTAATCACGTCGGTTCATCTGGTAAATCTGACCCGGTTCTAAATGCCGTGGTGGGCGACCAACGAGGGGTCCGTCCAGGTTCACTCTGTCATAACACAACAGCCTCCACGTCTGCGCCTCATTTAACACTGAATCTACACAAACAAGCTGCTCCTACTCATTATGTCTCCTTTGTTTGATCACTTGACACCAGCTTTTACATCAGTTAGTTCATGTTCATCATAACAGTTTGTGTACAATGACATTACTGCAAACTCAGCTGCACTGTGATAAGATAGACACACATAAAATATGCTCCTGTGTGTGTGTGTGTGTGTGTGTGCGCGTGCGTGTGTCTCGTGGCCGTGAGCTTTCCGATGTGTTCGGAGTTCATTAAAGATGCATCAAGGAGAACGACACTCAGCACTTCTCTGTGATTGTATTGATTTCCTGAGCAGGCGGCTCAGACTAATATCTGATGGTATTAATGGTTGTTAAATATTAATGATGGCTATCACTTTACATAGATACACACTTTCCACACACAGATATTTAGTAGTGGCTCTTTAAGGATAATTTGAGTGTTGGCTCCTCTTGTGGTGCATGGATCAGTTTATCACTTGGGACAAACTTTGACCTTAACGTGTGCGTTGTGTATTTCCTTTCAAAGGTTTTAACCAGACATCAGGGATCATGATCATTTGTTGTAACCGCGGCGGCGTTGTGTAAACTGGAGGTAAAAGAGTGAAAATGTTGCAACATCTCCTTTTGTTTCTCACTCAGATCATCACGAGAGCTGAAACCATCAGCTGAATAAACTATTAGGAAAATAACTGCCCGAACTAGTCCCCCCCCGCTCTGTGTGTTTAGTGTAGATGACTGGTAATGGTCCATTTAGTGCGTAAATGCCACTTCCTTGTTTTTGTGTGTGTGTGTGTGTGTGTGTTAAGCCCATTTCACAGCACAGTAATTTATGCGTGAGTGGAAAGAGGGAAACAAAGACATTGTGATTCTTAATTTCACACTGTGTGCGTGTATGTGTGTGTGTGTGTGCGTGTGTGTGTGTGTGTGTGTGTGTGTGTTTGTGTGCATATTAATAGGCGGTATGAATCAGGCCAGTGTGGAGCTCAGTAGGTTACAGTGGATCACTGCCTGCATGTTAATGTGTGTGTAACCAGCGTCTACATGTTCTCTGTATGTTTGTCTCTCTGTGTGATCATGAACATAATCGAGTTATAAAAGTTATAAAATATTATAACATGAAATTAAATAAAAAATAAAATGAATGAAGAATAAGTTAGCAGGAGGTGGACGAAATAAAAGACACGTTCTCATGGCAGGATTATTACTAATATAACATATTCTTTACAGGTCTTATCTGTTAGCTTTACAGGCACTGCTGTAATAATAAGCGGATACTGATGTAATTGTAATAATGATAATTCTGGTGTGACATGAATGCAGCATTAGCCCACACACTTTTCTTTTTTTAATTATTATTATTTTTACCTTCTTCTGATTCCCGTCCTGTGTAACAGAACACAAACATGATTTTGTTCTCTAAACGTGTAGGTGGGATGTTTGCCTCCGTTTGTGTCTTTGTTGTCTCTTCTCATTTCGGTATCTGCTGCTCTAAACGAGGCGTACCGGTTTGTGTACCAGCAGAGCGACTGAATGGATCTGGACGGTGGTACGTTGTTTGCGCCGGGCCGCTCTGAGGCTTTTCTCATCTCACTATCCTCTCACAGCAATCTGCAGACACTCGTCACAGCTGGAAGCACACTTATTGTTCCTGCAGCAACTGTCACTTGTTCAATAAGACACTGTATCAGCCACAAGAACACAATGCTGTTGTTTACCTGAGGTTTAAAAAAAAACCAAAAAAACACAGAAGAAGAATCCAAAACAACGAAATGGGAGCATTATTTCCCAACGGTCGGTTAAAATTAAATGCCAAACTTGTTTTGGAAATAGCAGGCAGCTTGGGAACATGCGGATGAGATATTACAACTTATTTATAAGAAAACTCAGCAGCCAAAAAAAGAAATGTACTAATATGCTTTAAGAAATAACAGAACCATCAGCAGAGACTCTCCTGTATGTGACGGAAAAGACGCCAGAGGCACAAAAGAAGAAATGACTTCATGTTAGCATGACGACAAATGATCCAAAACACCTACAACTACAAGTACAACGTCAAACGACTGTGTTGATATTCATGCTGATATTTGACACATCTGAGTCTGCGTCGTCCTTAAAGAAGATAAAACCTTTGGATTTAGGAGACAACGTGGCTTTTCCTCTGGACAGAGAGCGGACGTACACGTGTTAACCAACCCTCATAATACATGATACATACATGAAGGTGTGGCTTCCATAGACGACCACTGAATAAAAATAATGAAATAACTTCCATTATTATCATCTGATTATAAGTACACGACGACGTCCAATCAGTTTACTCAGACAAAGAACAGCTGAATAATTAAACAACAATAACAAATAACAAATGGACCGCGAGTTTAGATCATTTAGAGAAGATTTAACTGTTTGTCTTGTTTTGTCTCCTTCTGTCCATCGTCTCTCTTTCTGAGCCGTCAATCACAGCCTTGTTTATATTTCTATTGTTTATTCTACACACACACACACACACACACACACACACACACACACACACACACACACACACACACACACACACTTTATTACATTTCTCTTTGGGCGTGTGCAGTGTCACACTCGCAGCTTAATTAATCCCACTTTTGACGCTGTGCATTTGGCTCACCCAATGGGCGACGATACAAACGCACACATGAACACACACACAGAGCAGATGGTCGCTCTCCTGGATACTTAGCATGCTAACAGCGCTTCACTTCCAAAACACAGACATTAAACATGATGAAAATAATAACTCAACTACTGATGAGATGCCAGATCATGTTCCACACACACACACACACACACACATTTTAAACTTTCCAGTAATTAAAAGTATTTGTTTAGCATCAGAGGACTGAGCACAGCTGCTGGCTCCAACATTACAGCCAGGTGTGTGTTTGTTTGTGTGTGTGTGTGTGTGTGTGTGTGTGTGAGATCTACCTGTGTTTCCTCACCTTGAAAGATGGAGGAGAAGAGTTACGTTACATTAACAGCAGCTGAAATATTAAAGGTATAGTTTCATTTTTGTCGCGTCATATTTCTGATGTGGGTGATAAATTATTATTTCAGTAAGTGAGCTACTTGTATTCATCACATTGTTGTATAAATGATAGAAATGAGTTTCCAGAGCAGTTTAAACCTTTTGATATCATCAGATATCATAAATGATCAGGTGTCTCTGCTCTTAAGATTCACACCATGAAAAAAGAGCCAAAAGGAAATCCTAAAAACAAAAGAAAGATAATCTGCTCAGAAGAGTTTTACATGAACATCAGAGAGTAGGATTCAAAGAGAATATCTAACATCTTTATCAATAACTGATAGCTGGTTTTGAACACACGTGTTTCTTCCCCCGAGTGAGTTCATGCTGTGACTAATTTAGTCCCAGAAACGGGATTAAGTGGAAACTCTCACACAAAGCGCAGCATCCTTTTAGCAAATCCTCCTTACACAAACCTATTAACTAACACTAACTTTTCCTTTTCTATACAGGAAATCAGTACCTTACAGGAAGTTCAACAAAATAAAATAGAACAACTTCTAATCGCTGGCAGAAAACTGTGACCACTTTACTTCCACTGAGTGGGCTGAATGTTCCTGATGCTCCTCAGTTAATGACTTTCCAGTAAATTAGTTTTTTTTTCCCAACAAAGTCAATATACATTACAGCGTTCGGACAATAAACCTTTCATTTGTTCATTATAATTTATGGCGGTTGTTTTTTTGTTGTTCATTTCCAGAGTTATTTAGGTCTGTTGCTTTTAATTGATCATTCTGCAGCCAATTTGGAGCTGCTGACTTTGGTAGTTAATTTTAAAAGTAATTTCAAAGTGTTGCGTTTAGTTGTTCATCTTGGAAGCAATTTAGGGCCGCTGATGGTAGCGAGTCTATTTAGTGACGCTGAGTAGGACACAGAAGGCAGGAGGGAGAAAACGTGAATGTTAGAAACACACTAATCCCACACATCACACAGCGCTGCTGTATGTGGGAGGCATCATATGTGATTCAGGATCCGCTGTGAAACTCTACGTTAAGTCAAGTATTTGTAAAACCTTTAATCACAGTTAGTTTCTTCAAACGCCCACATTTAAGCACTGAAAAAGTATGTTTAGCAGGTTTCTGTATCAATCAAATCATCATACGTGCATTTTTACTTGTGGATAAAATTATTATGATGATGAGAAAATATTCAATAAACTCACTTTTCTGGCCTCAAAGGGTAAAAGTTTAAAGTTCCCTTCAGACTTGTATCAAGACATAAAAATAGTGTTTCTGATATGGTTTTTCCACAAATGCAAATCACTAAAAATGTCATTAAACATTATCAAACATTCAAAGAAACATCTTTGAGTGTTTGGCTGTGTGTGTGATGATGTTATTTATAGTTATTATTGTGTTTATCATCGTTATGTCAACTGTTATTATCAGCGGTTCATCCCGAAACTCTCAAATATTCAACTCACACACGTGTTAATGTATGTTCTCCCTGTTCTCTCATGTTTATATTCTTCATCTAAAGCGGATCAATCAAAAAAAGAAAACCAACCCCGTCATCACTTATTTCTACTGGACAGTTTCACCAGTACGACTAGCACCGACGTTGGGAACATTATCTGCACGTGGCCCTGAGGTTAGTGTTGGGGAGAGTGTGGTTATATCAAATAAACCGCTGGTAACACATGAATATGTTCAGACGTGTGGGGAAACATGGCAGTTACGGATAATGGAGGTTGTAGGTCTGCTGCATGAAATTTAGACTCATTAAATTTGCTTTCTGCTCGCATGATATGAGGCAGCTTCCTGCTTTGACATTGGATGTAATTGGATGTAAATCACTGAGGGCGTGGTTACTATGATAACTACTATATACCTACAGTATATCAGGGACTGATGGTTGAGAACCTTTGTTTGGACCTTCGGACCCTGGTTCGGTACAGACAGGATATATTTATAAGAGATAAAGTTGATTGTATGTTAAATCTCAACCATTCATTGCAGCTTTATTAATACTTTAATGTTCCTGTTATACACACACAGTCACGGTTGTGAATAATTAAATGATGTACAGGATGTTTGACAGCTTCATTAAAGCAGCCTGGTGGGTTAGATTATATCACAAAGACATCAGTGAACTGAATGGAGATATGTGAAGAAAAAGAAAGCAGAAGACACCAACACAGACTCTACACTGTCCCATGATGCACCTGTGGTGGTGACTTATAAACCTAATTTAACAATATCAGATAAAAGCTTTGTTTATCAGCATTGTCATCGCTGTGTGAGAGGAAGAATAATATAATTATATAATCTCCTGTTGTGTGATAATGATTTTCATTAGGAAGAGGAGGATTGTGGGAGGTAAGTGAAAAATCACAGCTTGGCGGTGACATTTATGCTTAAAAATATAGTTTCGTAATCACAAATCTTACAAGTAGATAGAGCTCAGTTAAAAAAAAACAAAAAAACAATAACAGGATAATTTATTGAAAGCCGAGAGCTGCACACCGTCATTACCTTTAATTGCATACAAGTGCAGAGAAATAAAATGTTTCACCCTGACAACTGTGGTGTCAGTAAACGTTTGACCTTTAATCATGTTAATAAGTCATGTTAATATCATGTTAAAGAAGCAGAGTGTCTCAGGGTCAGAGGTCAAGTCAGAAAGCACATATCCACTGTTAATATAGTCCTAGTAGAGCTACAACAGTTCATTCATTGCTTGATTAGTCAACCAATAGGAAATAAGACAAACATCCTGACGTCATAATCTGAGGATTCTTCATATATTCAGATTCATAATCAACAGATTAATAAATAAGGAAAACAACCCGTAGGTGCAACTGTACTGTGTTTCCTGTTTCCTGTTCAGTGAGTGTTTCTGGCAGCAGGATGGTGTGTGTCACATTGAGTTATAATAAACTACAGCGTGTGTGTGTGTGTGTGTGTGTGTTCACGTGTTTATTTTAATAGTAACAGCAGTTTTAATAACACGAAGGGATGATGTGTTCACGCTCGTTTGGTTTGGATCTTAAATAAGAAAATATAAAATGTCACAAAACTTATGTTTAAAGAATCGAGTAAACACAGCGAATAATTGTAGTTGAGTGAGATATCATCTGCAAAGAAGAGTCACACTAAGCCACTGTTGTTGTTGTTGTTGTTGTTGTGTTTATCTGAGTAATAACTGCACAGGTGTTGCATGAAGCCACACTCATATCAAGGTGAATCCTACAAACAGCAGATGAACTGAACAGAAAGCAGCAGGACTGTTTTAAATGCTCAAAATTCATACTGACAATTTCCTCTCGGAGTATTGTTGGTGTTTACCTGCTGTGACCTCAGCACACGTGATACAGCTGAAATAAACTGAAGTGAAAGATGGACCCAATGAGATCTGAGGTAAGAGGTGAGAACAGGAGGAACCACAGAGAGAGAAGACGGAACGATGCAGAGAGTACAGCAGTTACTATTGATCGTACTTCCTGGCAAAGGCGTCCATATGCACACAGTGACCTATTTACTGCTGCTATAATTATACACAGAGATTGAGAGATCACACATAAGCACACAGCAGGAGAGGGTCGGATACTGTAAGTACTACTGTAAGTACTACTGTATACTGCAGCGTGCAGGACGCTTGATTTAGGCTGAGCTGTTCACTAAATATTTAAAACCTGAGACATGGAATAAAAGTAAATGTCCTGTTTGTTTTATGTATATGTAGAGGACTGTGTGGGGTACCTGAGCTCATCAGCTGTGAGGAGGTGGTCTGGGTGGATTATAGACACAGGAGGGTATTGCAGTGAAATGGAAATGATCCATATCAATATTGGCATCAGGTAAAATGCTAAAGAAGATATACGCCTCGCTCCTGTATGTACATGTGCTGGAGTAAGAGATAATGCAAAACCTGCTGGAGGGAGCATCAGACATCGACATCACCTCAGATTACATCTCTGTAAAACACATTTCTCTCCCTGAACTCCCTGACCGTCTCTACAAATCCACTCCCAGTTTACACACGAGTAATCTGAGCAGAAAAGTCAATGTGTTGATTCCACACTGACAGAGAAGGAAGACGGCGTCTCATCAGGACGTGACGCGCTCCAACCGAGTGATTGTGTTGCTCTTTGAGTTGATGGTTAGAGTACAAAGAGGAGGAGAATCTAACTGCATCAGACTGAGATCAACAACTCAAATCAAATCAAATCAAATCAAATTTTATTTATATAGCCCAAAATCACAAAATACATTTGTCTCAGAGGGCTTTACAATCTGTACAGGGAGTGACACCCTCTGTCCTTAGACCCTCGATTAGTGAGGAAAAACTTGACCACCAAAAAACCTTTTAACAGGAAAAAAGGTGGAAGAAACCTCAGGAAGAGCCACAAAGGAGGGATCCCTCTCCCAGGACGGACAGACGTGCAATGATGTCACATGTACAGAACAAATCAACACACACATATTGTACACTCCACATATTGTACAGTGAATAATAATGAATTACAGTTGATGATAGGAATAGGTTACAATGAATGATGAATTATTACAGTAGCAGCAAATCATTACATAACTATAAACTGTAATGGGGATATGGCAACAATGATGACGGCGACAACACATGCAGTAGACGCCACGCAGGACCACAGCAGCAGACAAAGTCCACAAGAACCTGCTGGGCGAGAGAGCACAGAAACTCCGGGGAAGAAGTTTAATTCATCTTTATTTTCTGTCTTCAGGGCAGCGCAGCTACAAAGCAACAAAGATGAAATCTGACCTTTTATGGTTTAAATGGTGAGTCATCTGCATAGCAGCGAGCCGCGACGCCGTCCTCTGAACTTTACACTGTTGACTCACGTACAGTACGCCATCTGAGGAGAAGGTTCGAGGGCCAAAAATACTGCTTCATATTTATATGATTGCAAATATTGAATGGTTGAGGAGTTTTACTTCATTATATCTATGAGCTGAAACAGAGACTCTGTTTATCCTGACGCGTGTTCAGATGTTTACACAGATGAGCTTAAAAACAATGATGTGACCACTGATGAGAGGAAATATCACAGAAAGACAGAGTGTGTTTATTCCTGGCTGATCCTCCTGCAGCACACTGACTCACCAGCTGATACACACACACACACACACACACACACACACACACACACACACACACACAATATGGAGACAAAATTGTTATGATCAGAGAGGAGAGCTTTCAGTGAGTCAAACTCAGGACGACTTTTAGATCAGCCAAGAAAATATGTGTGTGTGTCTTGTTGTATCAAAAAGATTGGCATAAATAATAATATAGTTATAGATATAATATTAATATAGATGAAAAGACAAAATTAAACCCTGTAAACCGTATACTCACACACACACACACACACATACACACACACACACACGGTCCACTTTGTGTAGTTTTGCTGTTTTTTTGTCACATTACATAAACATGTTGAGAAGAGATGTGAAATCAGCACAATCACCCTGCAGCAGCGTTACTGACTGACTGCATCGACTCTGATGTGTAATAATCATAATAATAACTGTGTTGTGGACTCACAGGGCTTCAAATGACTCCATATCCCCCAAATATAAGAAATGATGTTGGTATTTGTTGAAGGTGCATCGTGACTCGTTTGAGACTTGAAGCACACGTGTTGTAAGACAGAAACCAGATCTGCTAAAACCCTTAATGACCCCTAATAAGAAGCCAGCTGTGTGTGTGTGTGTGTGTGTGTAGCTCTCCTATCTCTTCAAGCAGTAATTGTCTTATAATTATTATTCATCATAGCCTCTTTGATCGCAGCGCTCTCTACTGATATTAATATTATCATCTACTGGAGAGAGTGATGCAACGAAGAAGAACAACGGCAGAAATCAATGAATGACATGAAAGACAGAAAAGCTCAGAAATACAAAGCAAGAGAGAAGAAAGACGACATGAGAAAAGACGACATGAGAAGAGGCAGCGTAAGAAAAGACGACATGAGAAAAGGAGACATGAGAAAAGACGTCGTGAGAAATGGATGCATGAGAACGAGGAAAACGGTGAGAAAAAGAAAGAAAAGAAAGTAAGAAAGTCAGGCAGGTTTTATACTGAATGAATAATGAAAGCATCTCTAACAAACTAAACATAATAAATATAATATTATTTGTTATTAAGTGAACTCTGTGTAACTTCTTAGTGATTGTTGTTTTTAAGTGTTGCTCCGGTTTGTGGATCGTGATGCGTTTAATGACCTTCACATTACTCCAGTGTTGGCCTCTTTATATATAGAGAGGTGAACATCTGCCCTGTCTTCTCCTTAGAAGACCACAGTAGAAATGAGCTTTTAGCTTTTACCTTCGATAACTTAATTGCCCGTCAGAGCTCGTGTACTTTTATTAAAATGCTTCTATGTTGTCCTTTTACTGCTTCTAAACTACACATTTATATTCTGCATTTTGCTTGTTTTTTATCCTATTTTCAGATTTTTTTAAATCATTTTTGATAGTTTTGGTGCTTTATAACCAATGAATCTTTACCTACTTCATGAATCTAACATGAAAACTTGAGACATGAACAGGTAAACATTTATATTCTCCTTTATGGATTTTTAAAATCTGTTTTTTTAAATATAAGTTTCATACAGTTTTTTTTCCGTTTGCTACGTTTCTGTTTCTGATTAATCAATTAAAGATATGCAATAGAAAATAGTGTATGTGAATCTGAAAATATATATTCTATACAGCCAACATATAATATGTGTTTATTTGAACCTTGTTTGCATACGTTCAACCACATCCAATAAAATCACCCAGAGAGCAGCAGAACGCAGACATAAAGCCTGAAGAGTTAAAGGCCAGACAGAGAGTCGGATATGGAGAGGAGGTCAAAGGTCACTCGTTTCTTGTTCTGTTGGGGTAGATTAGGACGACATATCCTACTTAATAAATGACTGGAATCAAGACGGTTTTAGAGTTTTGTTGAGTGAATGCAGCCTGGAGGAAAACCAGCACGTCCCCTGGTGAAAGAACAATATATCAGGTGTGTGACGGCATCTTTCCATTAGAGCCTTTATGTGAGGAGCTCTCTGTTTGAATTATTAATTTAGATGTTAAATCCGAGGATGAGGGCCGTTTCTTAACACTGTGTGGTCTCCAGAGTGAGACAATAAAAGCCTGGACAAGCCTCTGTTTCTGTTTGGTCTGTAATTTCAGTTCTCACCTTGGTTTGAAGCAGATTTGAACTGCAGCAGGTTCATTAAAACTGCATATAAAACATATTAATGCACCAGAACCAGAACCGGCTCACACTGAGGCCGTTTTCAGAACTGCACGTTGTACTCTGGTTGAATCAGACTCTGCTTTGTTTTCCATATTTTAACATATTACATCAGAATACATTTTAAAAAGCTCTTGTAATCTTAAATGCCACACGTGGTAGCTGGAGGAGGTGATGAGGAGAGATCTGCAACCCTCATTCTTCTGGTTTTGTTTATCTGAGGATAAAACATCCACGAAGAAAAGAAAAAACAACCAAAAAACATGAAATGTGTGGCTGTGATAAAGAAACCAAACGGCTCTGCTCATAAATAAACAAATAAAACGTACACACTATAATGAACATGTTATATAGAGAGAGAACACAGCTGGTAACAACTCTTTATACTGTTGGGTAGTTCAAATTATAACAACATGTCCTATTTTATAGGATTACTGTATATTGTAGGATCTTCAGAATATATGATGAATGTAGTAAAGTATGAAATAACATAATCTAGTACCTTGAAGTGTGTTGTTTTGTCTGCATTGTTATGATCCATGCTGCAATCTTTTTACATATTATCCCAGAAGGCTAATGAGATTGCTGTAAAAACCGAGATCAGTTTGAGTTGAAATTAAACTGTGTAGCTCATCAGGTTTCGGTTTTATTCTATAGTTTATATCATGTGGGTTTTAGCATGTGACGTCAGCAGAGGTTTTTGATTAAGTGGATGAACCCGAAGATGTAGAAAATTGAGAAGGATCTGAAATATCCAGCGATTCTCTAAGAGGAACCTTATCGCCTTTCTGTGATTGGCTGAGCGCGGACTCCTCTTCTTCTTCATCTACTCTGTTCTGCACTAATCAGATAGAGATTATAGAGAAAGAACACACACACACACACACACACACACACACACACACACACACACAGTGTAACAGCTCCCTACAGGTGCTGCACTCACCCTGGTCTATTCTCAGAAGAAATGGCACACAATTAGATTTTCAGGGAAAGTGTGTGTGTGTGTGTGTGTGTGTGTGTGTGTGTGTGTGTGTGTGTGTGTGTATTTCTATATGGAAGGACTGTGTGTAAGCGTGTTAGCACAAAAGACAGAGTGAGTGTGGTGAGGAGAGGTCTGAGGGGAGCAGAGGCTCTCCCATCATCTGGATGTTTAATCATGATCATCATCACCGCTCTGTTCCTGCATATTAAACACAGTATGAAGCAGGAGGTGAAGCAGGAGGTGAAGCAGGAGGTGAAGGAGGAGGTGAAGCAGGAGGTGAAGGAGGAGGTGAAGCAGGAGGTGAAGGAGGAGGTGAAGCAGGAGCAGTATCAGCGTCTCCCCTCTCTGGGAGCAGGGAGTCAGTCACTGTGCATTATTAACAGCTGAAGGATACAAGACAGATGTAAACATCTTTAGTCTCTAGTATGGGTCAATATGTCTCTTAAACTGCACACGTCCAGTTTGTAACGATGCCTTCAAGTCCAAGCTGTAAAAATATGCTTCAACTGTTTAAGATTGACTTTGAATGCAACTCAGCAGCATCAAAACATCATGAATGAAACTTACTGTTTTAAGTCTATATGTGCTACACAGTATTACGATGACATTAGTTTTCAGTCATTTAGTGTTTTGACCTCCTCTACATGCTCTTTAAATACAGTCTGCATATGTCTGCTCACCTGAGCCACTTTAAAATACCAAATAGGAGAGGAACTTCTCACTTTTTACCCCTGAATACCTTCTTTCATGCTCCAGCACGCTGCTGTAATAGAGTACAAGGTCTCTTTTTAGGGGCACAGGAATATTTATTCCATCTATTGTCTGAGGACTACAGCTCTGACCCCTACAATCCTCTTACTGCTCTTCTTCTTGGACATTTATACTGGCGGTGATGCAGGAATCGCAGCTTATTGCAGCTTATACTGTTGCAGCCGTTGTGAGTCAGTCTGGATAAGTTGGCTGAAAGCTTCAACTGTGAGGCTTTAGCAGGACATTTTAATTCTTAAAATGTCTGAATGGAGTACTGGAGTTAAAGTCAGAATGCAATCTGCACTTCTGATGATACATGATCGGTTATAAGGACTGAAACACCTGCACAGGTACTGGATGAAATGATGCTGTCATCCATGTAGATGCAACAGAAAATAACAGATTCATCATCATTCGTTCGATGCTGCTGTGCTCCTGTGTAACGGGGAGACGCCCTCATAGTGCTGCTGCAGTGAAATCGCTGCAGGTATTTAATAAACATAAAAAAAAACATTTTTCTAAGTCAGCACCCTCGTGAAATCACGTTCCCGTGGCTATGGATTCATCACATTAAAAATTCCATTATAGACACCCTACCTGAGTGTCTTGTTGAAGCAGGAAGTCCTCGGGTAACGTCGGGTCCTTTAAGTGGTGAATTCACATTCCAGTCACATCACCGGCCTCGGGGTTACAACAGGATGACAAGCTAACAAGGACACCCTCCTACCTGCAGAAAGGCGGAGAGGAGGAGGAGGAGGAGAGCCGGGATGGAGAGGAGAAGGAGAGAAATGTCAACATGTTGCATCATTAATTCATTAGTATTCCTAAAGCCTCTTTCCTTCCGTCTTCTGTCCCCCCGTCACTTTGCCTCCCACCCAAACCCCCACTTCCTGCCTCTTTTCCTTCTCACACTCCCTCCTGTACTTAAAGCAGGATGTACAGAATCTGTGCAGGTAAAAAAATAAATAATGATATAATAAAAATAGAGTTAAAACACTGATTTGATTAATTTATTTGCAGATAATTAATTGTCAACTATATTAATCAATTAACCAACTTGGTAGGAACTAATGTGTTCTTACAGGACTCCATTGAGTATATATTATATTTTATTTTATGGATATAACCAACTAATCAGCATCAGTCTGCTTCCACCTGTGTCATGTCCTGACATCCAAACACACCTGGTAGCAACCAGGTAACCTCAACCCAACAAGTGCAGGATAAGTCACCAACATTCAGTCATACGGGGAGAAATCCATCAGAAATGAAGAGAAGATGTGCTGTATTTTCTCAGTAAGTGGCACGACTCACTTTTCTCAGCAAGAAAACTCTTTTCTTTGCGTATCACTCCGTCCACCCACACATTAAAACCCGCAGCTGCTTGTTCGTGTTCGCTCTCCTGTGTTTCTGCAGAAGCTTTCTGGGAAACACTGGGAACTGCTAAGTGATGCAGACCAGGAGGGTTGAGGGTAAGAAAACAAAGAAAAACATGTCAGGCTGATGATATATAACAGTATGCCAGCAAGGCGCCTGGAGGTGAAACCTCCCTGTAAGTTTGATGTCAGGGTGGTGTGGGCGTAGCGTAGGTGAGCGTTCGCCTTTTAGCATCAGGAGGAATAGTTACATCACAGTCTATGCATTGGCAAATATATACAAAAGAGTGAATTTTTCTTTAATATATGTTTTTCTTATTTGAAGAAATCCAATTTTCTAAATGCATTTATTTAAAAGTGAATTCCTGCAGGCCTGCAGGGGTGTTTTTCTGTTCACTTTAGTCAGTTTAGTTTGCACGGTCATAAAAGATAGAAGGTAATTAAACAAGGTGATAAAATGCAGCCACAACACTGCAGCAGAAACACAATTTGTGCAGCAAAGATAAATGACAGAACAAGGCGGAGTGTAATAACTGCGGCTTCAAAACAAAAAGAAAAATACAAGAGAGCCCTAATGAGAAGGTGCAAGTGAATTAGATAAGAAGCGGTAAATGTCTTTAAAACACAATGAATGGCTGAAAAACACAAAGTCGTGAAAAATAAGCAGAAAAGAACATTAATAAGGTTGATGAGGGGAAACTGTCACGAGGGACACAGTGAGTGGAAGTGAGAGGAGGAGGAAGGAGGAGAGACGGGCTGCGTTGCATCAAAGCAACTTTAGCAACAACAGGAAGCCGTGTAGCCAGAAAATCAAATAAACAGGCGGTAACTGCAGAGAACAGGCGGTCAGGAGGGTTCCTGCAGGTCTGCTGGGATTCAAAAGGGTGTGGTCATTTCCCAGAAGATGACATAGCAGTAACAGATTTCTGAATAGAGTTTTAATCACTATTTTTGTCAACAGAAAAGACCCAAAACCAACAATGAATTGGTCCTCGTATGGCCTGATAAAAACGCACCAAATGTGGATTCATCCACCGCAGAAAATAGTCCCATAGTCTGTTTGAGGAACGTTTGCTAAAAACTGTGAGGTGTTTTACAGATTTACTTCTTTAGATACCAATGAAGCTTTTAACAAATGTCAGCCTATTTCACCATCACACTGAGCTCCATTTCACGACTATTATCTGATTATTTCACTGCTCTGCACTTTTCTATCATCTCAGCTGAAGAATATTTAAACCACCGTACCTGATTCGTCTCTCCGTGCATCTAATCTCAGCAGGCTTTCCTTCATCTCTTCACTTCATTTGTTCCAGCATTGCTTTCCCTTTTATCGCTGCACCTCTTTTCTAATTTTAATGTAGGCTATAAACACACACAACTGGTCTCTGGGGAAAACTGTTTTGTGTTTGGTTGCTATTTATAGGGCTCCATCCCCACATATCCATTTAACTGATGGGGTCAACACCAAAGAGATAAAGCTTTTGAGTTCATGTCAACCTGAGTATTCAGAGACAGACTAAAACTAAAATTGTTTGTTTTGGTTTTTGCATATATATAGAGAGAGAAATACCAAAGACACATTATAGAAACAAGGACACAACTTTCAGTTATAAAATAAACTAAGCAAACCCAAAAACCAAGAGACTCGTACAACATGATTCACTGACTTCTCTCATCCTGATCTGAAATAGAAAAGCAACAATCGCAGAATCACATAAATCACACATTTACAACAATTGCAAATCCCCGTTTATAGAATTGATGTGAGAAGATTTCCGGCAGCAGAGAAAACAGGGTTTGGGTTTGTGTGAGGTTAGCGTTAACCTTTATATTCCTCAGATAGAGGGACGGATTAGGAAAGAGATTAGCAAGACTGTAGAGAGAGAGAGACAGGATGAGAATAACAGGATGAGAATAACAGAAAGAGAACGAGTGGGGCGATGTGAGACAATAAAGGCACTGATCTGCTAGATAGATATATACATATGTATATATATCACTTTGATATCAACAAGGGTGAAAGTCAGATGTGAAGTCAGAGAAAGTGACGGAGGTGAGAAGCAGACAGGTGTCGTCTACCTGCCAGTCAGCACTTCTCTGGCTGACAGCTGGATTAGCATTAGCACAACTGCACAACAGAGGATTAGCGTTAGCACGGCCCAGCACTACAAAAAAAAAAGGGATTAGCTGTAGCACTAGCTAATGCTGAGGGCTAAGAGATTAGCGTTAGCTATAGCATAGCTCCGAGCTATATGAGAAAAGATTAGCTGGAGTCTGACTCCAAACTGAACAACTGTAGATGATCATAAACTGTATGATATGATTTAACATGACGCAGGATGAAGGATTAAGACGACTCCAAACACCACCAGCGTTGAATTTCTGTTTTTATATCATTATTAGTTTAGTTCATCAAAACATTTAAATTCATCTTCATTTTTCATTCTCTGTGTAAAATTAAATAGATCCTCATTTATTGCTGTAAATCCATCATTTATATTGGTTGATCCAAATAGAACGATTGTTGCTGCATTTGTGTTGAATCAAATCTCAATAACTTGAAGGACCATATTTTATTTTATTTATGATATAACAGATATGACAGATGTCAACGTAATATGATGGTTTGAGTAGCCTCCTGGCTGCATGATCGCTAAAACCAAATAAAATCATCACTCTGGTGCTAAATGTGCCTAAAATGTTCTGATCCAAAGTGCCTGTAAACCACTGATAGATGAAGACAGTCTCTGGGTTCATAGCTATGTGTTTTTATTGTGACATATCGAACATTTCAGCACCACGACTTGAACTAAACTCTTCAAAAGGAACAGAAGAAGTATACCTACCAGCATAATTGTCAGGGCTGTTACGTTAAAAAAAATGCTTTCTGACTATGTTACACAAGCAGCTGTCAAGTGTCACTTGTAATTACACAGGAGCTGCCACTCCGGCGGTAAACATGGTTTGAGGAATGAGCAGGTACAGTATGTCACGCTGTGATGCTGCTGGCACGGAGGGCCGAGAACAAAGACAATGAGTCTGGTGCTGCTGGCTTCAGGTTCTACTTCAGGGAGGGAGAGCAGGAATAATAAAAGCATGCTGTGACAGGAGAGATGAATGTTAAGGTGTTTCAGTCTTCTGTTCGTTGTCGGCTGATATTCAAGGAAAATCAAAACCGCTTAAAGACGTTCGAGCTGCTGCTGTGACACCTGAAAACCTGGCGTACTACTGTGTTGAACGTCAAAATAAAACACTGAGCAAGAAGAAAGCAGAGGTTCAAACATTACACGTGGAGGTTTTCAGGTATGTAGGTCATTTCATTCCTTCTTCCTCCATTGTCTCGTTTGCCGGACGAGCTCTTAAATAAACTGCTGATTATGTAAAATGTTGAAGCACGTCTGAGCAACACCGACCGTCTGTTTTAGTCCCTTTATGATCGACAGCATGATCATTAGAATTTTATTAGGGGTGAGTCACAAAATGCTAATGAGACCTGCAAGGTTTGAAAAGCAAAACAGTGATGAAAGGGCCATGCGTAAATAATCAAACCACACATGCAAAATATATTAATATAGCTCTGAAAAAGCAGTTACATGTTACATGTCAGTTTGGGACATATTAAGATTTAGAGCGTGAGACAAATTGTTTTTAGGTTTGTATGTTGGATACATTTGCTCATGTTTAAGGATTGATGCAGTTTGTTGGTCTCAGGTGTTTATTTCATTTAATTATTATATCTGTATAGACGGTCTCCTGAGTTACATTATGGTTTAAAGAAATATTCACATCGAATGCATAGATGGTACTGAAGTAAAAGTACAGTTACTTTATAATGATTTTGACTCAGGCAGAAGTAAAAGTACTAAATAACTACTTGAGTAAGAGTAAAATGTAATAGTATATAGTAAATAAATAGTAAGTTGATTAGATGCGTAGAGTAGGAGTACATAGAAATGTCACAAATGTACTCGAGTAAAAAGTATTCTGCAAAACAATTCGAAGTACAATTTATTTTTAAATAATCTCATGTAAATGTGAGTAAATGTGTCTCACGTCCAGTGTTTATCACTCGTACTGTTCGTATCTACAGTCAAGCTGTTGCATTCAACAGAGAAAAGATGCCCACTTACACACACACACACACACACACACACACACGCTGCAGAGATGCTGTTGTCAGCGTTACAGAGGGATTATTGTAATGAGCTGTGCATCACTCACATTATACTCAGTGGGTTTAGCAGAGACCTCCAGCAACAATAACGAGTCTCCTACGGTACCACACGTGCACCAGTGTGTCTCCGTGTTATCTCGGCTCTTCTGTGCTATTTTTGCATCACCATGTTGGTAACAGCAACATGACTATTCACACGCAGCCGGCTGGTTTATTTGTCTGTGTGTTTTTCAGCCAACGTAGCTTGTTGGAAGTTAACTTACGTCTGTATGTGAGTAGAGAGTATTGATACCATTCACAAATTTCAAACTATATTCTGACTCTTACATCTACAAATCGTTACTTCAAAAACAATTGATTCAGAAGACAACTGAAACAAATGTTTTTCAAAACACATTTGATTATCCGGAAAGAAAGACTGTGTCCGTCTTTCCGGCTCGGCGCTAAATTGGTTTGAATCCTACTTAAAGGACAGGAACTACTTTGTGTCTATAAGTAATTACACACCTGTTCCCCAAGGCTCCATTCTGGGGCCTCTTCTGTTCAAAATGCTTCTACTGGCTCAGATTATGGAAAACAATAAAATATCTTATCATAATTACACAGACGACACATTTACATGACCATTTCATCCGAGACGTCAGCTATCAGACATCTGAAAGTGCTCTGAGGCCTTCGAGCCTGCAGGAAGCTCCTTCCTGAACGGATCAGGTTTCAGGAAGCTCTATTGACTGGAGAATATCTTTTTAATCAACCGACCCGTGATGGGAAACACGACCCGCTCAGAACGGCCTGATTTACACACACAGGTGAACTCCACATGCACATATGAGCACGTGCACACTGAAGAGCTACTGAGTGAACATATGGACACGCTTAGAACACGACACATGCTTTGACTTGACCATGAATCATATCAGTGAAAGAGCATGTTGGTCATGTGACACCTCTGCAAGCATTGAGTGCATTAAAACTGACTATAGTTAGTGAGTAAAAACAGTATTAGAGCTTGACTCAGAGCAACAATGAAGAAGTGTTTAAGGAAGTGCTGCGTTTGTGTTAACAAAAACACGACAAATGTGAGCAGATCAGAAAAGGCTTAAATATGATGAAATATCCTCATAAAAGAGGGCAAAACGTAATGTTCTGCACCAATATAAGCAAGAACGTTCCACTCACATATCTTTGTCATTGTTTTTGTCTCACAGAGGTTTCGTCTCCTGTCTCCTCTGCTGTCTCCTGCGTCCTTGCCTCCTCGCAGAGATCGTCTATCCTCGGTCTGTCCGCCTACAGTCGGCTGTCAGCTCTGACTCATGATTGAACCTTTGATACTGTCGGAGTTTGATTGCCAGGGTCTTGTTATCTGTCACCCTGGCGAAGAGGAAACTCAATCTCAGTACCAGCCGCAAAACGGTTTCCCCGGGCAACGCCCTTCAGCATGGAATCAAAGTGTAAAGTGGCACCACCATGGCTACGTTCAGTCCAACGACCTGCAATCTGTCAGCGTCCGTCAGCGTCCGTGTGATATACATACAGTGTCAATGTCAAGGCGTGTTTACTGGGTTGGATGTGTGTCTGTGTAGGCAGGTTGTTCGTGTGTGTGTGTGTGTGTGTGTGTGTGTGTGTGAACCAGGCATGCAGGCGTGTCATCTGTCAGCGTTAAGAGATGCGTGTTTATGTGTGTCAGACCTCTCAGCTCTATTAGTGGCTCTCAACCCGACGATGAAGCCGAGTAATTCAGCTTTATATATTTTTAATTTGTATAATACTGGTTCTCTTCAGGCTTCTGGAGAATATTCATATAACACAGTTTCATGCTAACAGCATATGGAAATATGCAACCTGACCTGCAAGCCGTCGCTGCAGTGCTGCATACGATGAACTCAGGAATAAAGTTTGGGAGTAAATGATTACAGCTAAGGTTTAGAAATAGTGGCCACAACTGCTGCTATATTTAAGATTCATAGACGGTTTCTAGTTACTGTTGGAAAGAGAGAAATCCAAACTTCCCTTGTTTCAAACCGTCTCCTCCCTCCATCCGTCTGTCTCCCTGTGCTCTTCCGCCTCCCTTGATCTCCTTGTGTCTTCTGTCATCTTTGTATCTGTCATTTTATTTTATCCTCTTTTCATCTCTTTCCTCTCCTCCTTTTTTTCCTCTTTTCACGTTCTTTCCCACATCCTGCTCCTGCTTTTCCTGCTGCTCTTACACCTCTCTCTTCCCACCATGAGTTATAACAGATAAGTATGGAGCTATCTTAAGCTCTACTCTGCTCTTCTTCTTAGAAAGTAATTTGGTGGCGGGTCGCTAAGTCACCCCCAACTGTCACCTGGCAACTGCCTCTATCGCCGGGGGTCCATCTATCTCCTCCTCCTCCTGGTTAAATCCCTCTGCTCCCCGACACACACACACACACATGCAGATACATTTATAGTCCAAAAAGATATAAAAATAAACACACACGGATGTGACAAAACACACAAACATGTTTAACAGGCAGGCAGCGTCTAAACTGACACACTGGTGCTAATTAATGTTTGTGCAGCCATGCTGCTTTTCTGCATTAGCATGACTCTATTCCTCCTGTTTCTTATCATTGTCTCTGTGTTCATGCATTCAACATGTCATCGCATGTGTGTGTGTGTGTGTGTGTGTGTGTGTGTGTGTGTGTGTGTGTAGTTTCCACATAATGTTAGCACAGCCAGATTAGGGTAAATAAAGAACACAGCCGGGAAGAAGAGATGCAGAGAAAAAAGGGAGGATGAAGATAATGAAAAGAAGGAGAACAGACACAAATAAGAAAATAGACAACATGACGGAGAAAAAACCAAATTAAAAGACAGCGAGAAGATGGACAGATGAGGTGGAGGTGTAGAGCGAAGGAAGTCTACTTTAATGGACTATTCTGCATTCAGCACACTGTGTCTATTAGTCTAGTCAAAGGGCAAACAACAGCAGCACAACGCCTCGCAGCTGACGACACATCTCATTACACTGAGCGTTTTCTGGGACAACCCCTTCACCTCAGACATTTTAGTCTGGAGCGAGATGCCTGACAGCTACAGTCAACCTCAGACCACTGATGAGATCTGTTTGACCAGACAGATCCTGGTTTTAAATTTCAGAGCAGCTTTTAACGTTACAGTGCTGCCATCACTGGAGACTTTCCGTTTTAAGCCTCTGTCCAATAAACTAAACTGTCTCATCACTTTAGTCGCTTTTCGTCTCGTATTCATGACTGTTCAAAGTATCGTAATAAAAATCATTCAGGTATCCTCGGCTGTCGGTTATCCCTCACTTAGTTCTGCCGACTGAATACATTTAAATACTGAATTAAAAGATGATATCAAAGTGTAGTTAATACAAAGCATTGAACATATTGCTCAAGGGCTTCTCAGTTATGCATGAACATAAAATAGAGAAAAAAAACTGCTTAATGAAAGCGACTGCAGTGTAATGAACTGTTAACTTGTATAAAGCATGTGCAGCAAGCAGCAGTTCAAACTAAAGTCTGACTGAAGAAGGCCACCGTGTCACATCTGACAAAGACTCAAATATCAAGAAATGAGCATTTTCACTTTCAGATTAAATGTTTAAAACTTCCAGCTGCTCTTTTCTCTATTTTGTCCTCATTTATAATTCTGCATTTTCTTCTTTTTCTCTTCATTTAAGGTCTGTGGAGCAACAGTTGTGTTGATACTACGATGAAAACCAGAAGAGTGATAGTCCTGTTAAACAACCCAAAGGTTTAAAAAGGTCAGTTAGTCGTCTTTTTACACCTCGAACAAACAAAGAGAAGAAGAGAAGAGTTCTGGACAACCAATCAGCAAAGACACAAAGTGTAAAATAGTCTTGATCTTGAGCAGGATATCCAGTCATGAACCACAGAGTTGCTGTAAAAAAAAACCTGACCATTTCTGTTGTGCAGAGACCAAACCTGCTGCTGTCAGAAGAAACTCGGGTTCAGGATGAAAAGCACACGTGTGACAGTCTCTGCTTGTCGTCTGGATTCATGTTGAAAAGCCAGAATAAACGTCTCCGGTCTTCAGCTCACACTCACAAATGTTTTGCCGTCTGCTCGGCTTTGAAGTTACTTGACGGCTGATTTACTGTCCGCCTTTAAAACTGATCAGAGCACTGAACAACACCGCCTACCCCAAACCTCTCCTTCTGTTTCCCTCCTTTCGTGTCTTCTCTCCATCTTGTAGAAACGACAAAACAAGAGCCTCCACCTGTTTCACACATGTTCCTCCGTTTTCTCTCTTCCTGTCATTTAACCTGACATCTATTTTCTCCTACTTTTTCTGAAAAGCTGCTCTTTTCTTTTTTTTTTTTTTGCAGCTCACACACACAGACACACACACACACACACGCACACACACACGGTGCAGTAGATGAGAACTACGATGTTTTCCTCTCCTCTTATCGCCTCCTCTAACTCCCTGTTTCCATTAAAATGCTGCAGAAAGTTTAACAGAAATTACAAACAGTGGATCATTGTACTCATTGTTTTCATTTTTCACTGAGTGCCGAGTGTTCGGTAACGATGCCCGATTGTGTTGTTGAAAAGCTCCAAAAATGAGAACGACAACTAGAAAACACAAACGAGCAGCTGAATCGACATCTGAATCCTAAAACTCTGCACTGGATGTGCAGCATTTGGTTTGAATATATTAGATAAATCATGAACTGATGTGTTAGTGCTGATGTGTTGTGTACGTGTGTTTTTGTGCTGAAGGCAGTTAAAGTTAATTGATTAACACCCACGGTGTGTGTGTGTGTGTGTGTGTGTGTGTGTGTAGAAACCAGTTTGAACCAGCTGAGTTGACACTGAGAAGTCGACTGATGTATTCTGACGTCTAATATGTCATTTATGTAACTTGCATGAATTGAACAGATGCTGTGTGTTTTTAATCATAGATTGTTGTTTTTTTTGTCGTCTGAACAGACTGATGCTTCCTTAAAACAGCTGCATATAAAAACAAGTCAGTCGGTATTAACAGTATTAAACTGTCCATCTTCCAGAAGACATACAGTATTTAAGCTTTTGTTTATTTTATTAATGGTGTCCTGCACTGATTCATAATGTGCATCAGAAACGTTGCAGCTGTTTCTGTCTGTGTTTCACCTCCTCAACTGTTTGTCGTTCTCTCATCACCTCCCTCTTTTTCCTGCTTTCTTTGTTTCTATCAGACTCTGTCGTTCTTCATCCTTCCTCTCTCCGCTATGCTGTTGTCAGCATGTCTTTCTTATCACGCTCTCCGTTCAAGAAGCTAATTAGCTCGACGATTGTTAGCCGACACAGTGCTGAAATTGACTGGCGTCTTTCCAGAGAGGCACAGACACAAAAGATCAACCAATGCATGAACCTCTACAGTAGTAATCTAGTGACTCTCCTCTGTGTGTGTGAAGAAACAATGCAGCTGTTTCTGTGTTTCAGCAGTTTCCTCTGTTTTCATACAGCAGCAGCATCATTTACACCACTGACAGGACAATAATGATGCTGCTGTAACAGCATGACTTTATTTTACATAAATAGAAACACTTATGTTCAGTTCAGATGTAGCCGTTAGCCTCCGTTAGACCTGACAGATGTGTGATTTTAGTTTAAGTTAGTTAAGCCTTATTTATTTATAAAAAAAAAAGCCTCATTGAGATGAAGATCACTTTTGTAATTAAAGGCCTTGATTAATTATAGGTTGAGGTATTGGATGTGAGCAGCACCAATCAGGCTGTATTGATTCCCATCTCATTATTATAAACCACAGTATCCAAAATCTCAACAAAGCAACCGATTATCAATAAAACAGGATGGAAACAGACAATGAAGCTAATTTGGATTCTGTTGCAGACAAACTTTAAGAAGCTCTTGCTGCACATTGTGAGTGAGAAGTATTCAACGATGTTTAACAGCCCATTTAATCAAAATGTCACAGGTTTCCAGGTAAGAGACGTCTGCTAAAACAGCCATTTTCAGCTCAAGTGTCTCATCCTCTGGGGGGCAAATTAACTGGCAGGTGTGGAGCAATTTATCGAGACGCCACCACTCCGTGAAGTGAATTATATTTGTACTTTTTCTCTCCACAGGAAGTTTCAGCGGTCACGGTTCGGCGTCTCGCTCAGGGACACCTCTGGCTGACGGGCGTCGTCGGAGCTTACTGTGCCGTCCTCCTGTCGAGCTGCGTTCAATAATGTTTCATTTGCAGACAAGTTTTGGTCCAACTCTTAGATTGATTAAATGTCCCTAAACTCTGTCAGCAGTCATCAGAACAGCAGCTGAATCACATTTGACTGTGTGTGTGTGTGTGTGTGGCAGCAGGGTTTAAGGCATCCTGCACTTTTCTCCGTTACCCTTAACCTTTACCTTAACTTATTTTACAGCCTGCAGTACTGACATTTCAAAATAAAGCGCTGGTCCTCATGAGAGCAACAGACCCTGCAGTATAACGTCTAACATGAGGTGTCAAAAGTGAAAGTCACAGATCACCTGAGGTCACGTGTCGTTGCTGCTGTAGATTTATCTTATCGCAAATATCTTTATGACAGCAGTGATTATTAGATCAATGAGAGCAGAAAGTAAATAAGTGAAGTCGAACGTATGCAGCTTCTGCTTCAGTCGATGCTGAGATCTTAAGGGTCCATAAATGGATAATGGGGTAAGTTGTTTTGTTTTTTTCTTATAAATGTTGCACATGAATTAGATAAATATTACATAAAGTAATAGTTTAAACTAGGACTGAAGTAAAATAGTTTTCAGCTTCACTATATAATAACCATATAAGCATTATTAGACATTATTTCATGTAAACTGTCCATTAGCAGATCTTAGTGAAAATGTTGCATATCTCAAATAATGGTTTTTTGAGCTTGCACAGATCCATACTGTGTAATTATTAATATATGTTATATTATTAACCTGTAATACAGTTTATTAAGTTCACAGATATTACTGCCTGGTTGTGTGAGTGAGCAGAGAATTTAATCTGGTTGAGAAGTTTAGCTGTTAGCATCATGAAGTTGCTCTGCACCAACTGGAGGTTCAGAGGCTTTAGATATATTTTTCATTTCTTATTCAGTCCCTGGACTTTAACCAGTTGGGAGACTGGATTCACTCTGTTATCTTCCCTCCTACAGCAGACCGCCTTCAGACGGTTGTTTCCGTACTCCAACAATTCGTAGCTTTGGGGTTCTTTACAAGAAGAAGAGGTGGAACAGTTAAAGTGATACTCCAAAAACAGAAAAGCAAATATATGTTGGAGTATTAATCCTTGTAGATGTTGAACGATGACGAACAGCTCAATCCAAAATCAGTCACTGTAAAACCTGACAAACCTGCCACCAGCTCATTTAATTCAATCACATTCAGCAGGAAGTTTAATAGTATTTCTACTGAAAGTCATGACAGCTACAGCACAGTAACCTCATACTCTGAGATCACAGAACATCACAAGACACGATAAACCGCACGGACTGAGCAAACTGAGGAAGATACAGAGGCTGATGCATCATGGGTGTCTGCGTCTCACTGGGAGTCTCTCCGGTAGCTGGAAGGTAAAGTAGAAACAGCAGTTTGGCTGCAGGTGTGGCCTCTATTCTCCTTCCAAGATCCATGGAGGCCGAAAGCATCGGCATGTGGAAAGCAAAGCCGTTCTCTAGCAGCTATATTTTATCTTTTAAGCAGGTGATGGCATATCGTTAATCATTGTGAGCATCACCTTGGTGATAAATTACATGTAAAAAGGCTCAAAAATACTTTGAAGCATGCTTCTACTGAAGGTCTAACTTGAACATTGTTATTCTCTTTTCTGTTTCTTTCTCACTTGAACATGTTCTGGTTTGCCATGGAGCATGTAAAGAGGATTTGGTGGAGGATCAGAGTAAAGGGCAGAGCGTGTTAGACAGGGAGGATGAAAGAGGGATAAGTTGATAACATCTCCATCGCTGTTACGCTCTCGGCCTGCTCTCTGCACACTCTGACTCTTGTGAGTCAACTCGTAGTTAGAAAAAGTGAAAACTCATTTGAAAGCCAAAAACCAGCCAGAAATCCAGAAACAATTTCTTTTGTGGAAATGTGAAATAGATGAGCTGCTGTATTTTGTCCAGTTTGAAAGCAGTTCAGTGATTGGCTGCAGAGAAACTTTTCAGAGAAGAAGATTTCAATGTCGCTGCAGTTTCCCAGACGCACCAAATTATAATTTGCATAATTATAATTGTAGCTATTTATTTGGTTGCGCTGTTATTCCTGTCAGTCCTCCTCCTTTCTGCCTCGAGCTGTCTTATTGTGTCTTTGTTACACTCGACCTGCTCTGTGCAGCATCTTATAACAATCTGAGGTCAGATCTACAACTGACCAGAAGGACAGCAGGACGCTCCTTTAACAGCACCAAGTTCACATTTTGGAAGGAGGTTGCAGAGGAGGAACTGCGCCATCACTCATCAGCTTCTTCCACTGCCATCCTAACATTTTACCCTGCCAGTTTCACAGGAGGTCTGGACTGGACTGATGTAAACATGAAGGGTGACTCAGTTGGAAAGTTGTTGTTTTTTTTAATCTGCTTTTTTCACCCTTTAACTGACATTTTCTGACATGATCAGAAACCTCTGTACTTTCCCAACAGGAGAGAAACAACATCAGTACCAGTTGAGGGAAATAAAAGTTGTTGCTTATTGTTTGGTGACAGCAAAGATGTTCTTCAGAGTACAAATAATCCAGGCGTGTCTGAGGTCTATGACTGAGGTCTCTCAGAAGCAAAGGTAGACGTGTGATGTTATCTAAACTCACTTCTTTTAACTATGCAGGTGATCTTTTCCCTCGACATTAACTGTTTATTTGCACCCTGTTGTAATTAAACTGTGTCTTCTGTCTGCTATATGTGTCCTTGATAATGTATAGAAGTCACTAAAGCTGAAAATATGATGATAAACAACATGATGAATGAAAATAAACTAGATATGAATGATGGTTTTACTGTATAAGCCTGTAATGATTCAAACCTGAGATGCTGGTGTGTATATATTGTTTGACCACGCCTCAGCAGTGTTTATGATATATATATATATATATATATATAATGTGCAGTTTATTCTTCTGTTTTACCCAGTGTGACGTCCTTTTGGATAAAAGCATCAGATATGTAGATGATTCAGAGAGCAGGTCCTGAATCCTCTCTGCTCTGCCTCCAGGAGTAAAGAGATAAAGCGAGGCCGAATTCCTGTGATGAATAGGTGTCATGTCCGGGGGCTGCGTAGGTACACCTAAGCTGCTTCAAGCCACGCAAACAACAGATAAGCTGCTGGCCTACAAGTCACCTCAGCTCAGCTCTAATTCATAAATTTACTTCTTATGGCAGCAGTAACCTGAAGGGAAGAGCGGTGAACCTGCGAGACGTTCAAATCCTGAACCGGATGGATTAAGTGGCTCAGACGTCTGCTGAAATTAAACGCTGATTCTCACGGTGTTAACGTCAGCCCGGTGAACTGTTCTGACTTCATATGTAGTAATAAACATATATGTTTTAATACTTTCTCTTCTATTATATCTGCTTTTGAAATGAACATCTTCTTTCTTCTTTACCTCCATATTTCAACGTAAGTTTATCTTTAATTCAACAGTTATTTCAATTGTCAAAGCTGCATTTTTTTTTTTGAAAACTTAAACTGATAACGTAAAAAAACCTACAAAGTCAGAGTACAACACAAACAAACAAACAAACAAACGCACATCGCAGCCATCACTAAATAATGTAGAAATTTTAATGCAGTGAAATAAATAAATCCATTATTGTCATAAAGCAGCTCTGCTCATTGCATCAGTGTAATACTATCTATTAAGTACTTGTATTTGCCTAGTACTCGTTCTCAGTATGTCGTAGTGATCCCTGATAGTGATCCCTGATGGAGACCTGAGCTTGTGTGAGTACTATTCACCGTGTACTGAAGCCTCTGTGATTTCCTGCCAGGCTGTTCAACGCGCCTCCAAACGTCCAGGACGCCTCCACCTTGTTTATGAGACTCACTGCAGGCTCGACTGCGTCGGGAGGACACCGTCTACAGCTCTGCTCTCGCCCTCTTCGCTCCTCTATTTCAGCATTTTCCATTTCACCATAATGACAACAGCAACACAGCAGAGCGTGACATGAAGAAGAAAACCCTCCTGAGCCATTGAGAGATAGACACAGACAGGATGGGCTGTTTACAGTCAGCTCTCCAGCTCTTCAATATATCTACCTTTTCTTTTTCTTTCCACCCTCCCTGTTCTCTCAAACACTTCATACGTGTCTCTGTGTCTGTTTCCATCCGTGTTTCTCCTTCACTGATCTCAGTCTCTGATTGCATCATATGTATATCTCTCATTTCTCTTCTTGCTCATCTTTAGATTAGATTTTTTCAGCTTGCTCTCCATTTTAGAAAAAAAAAACCAGACATTATATTTTCTAAATATTCACTGATACAAGAGAAAAAGGTGCAGTGTGCAAACTGAGTCTAGTCCAGGAGTGAGTATCATTAAAATACTAAAATAAGTATAAAAACTGTTGAAATACAAGTAAAAGTTCATTATATTGTTGTTATGAACATTTTAGTAGTACTGCATTGTATTATATGTATATGTATAATAATAACACACTGTATGAGTGTTTGAGTGCATGCATTTGATCAGCATTACGTTAATGAAAATGTCGAGCCCGGTTCAACCTCTGAATTTCCAGCAGTGTTGATGTCGTCATCAGACTTTGTTGTTTTCCTGTCGCACTAATTCATTTATAATTCTGCAGTTTCGTTGTTGTTTACTCAGCTGACTGGAGGCATTTAAAGTGAGGAGTAGTTCAAGGTGAAAGTTTAGAAACCCAGCAGCTATCAAGGTCATTGATTTATACTGATCAGCAACATTGGCTGAGTCGTGCTGCATTGTGGGACCATCACATGTCACATAAAACATGCTGTCAGCAGTGAGTCCAGTAATCCAGTCCAGAAGTGAGCAGGGTCTCATTGATTAAGATGATAAAAAGCAAAACTATTCTATAACAGTTTGTCATAAAACATTAAGATAAATGCTGTTTCCCTCCGTCTCTCCGCCTCCACCTCCAACCTGTGCAGTGACATCCATCCTGTATGAGGTGGACAATTTCAGGAGGTTATTAGGACGAAGAGGCAGCGCCTGAATGCAAGTCAATCCTGATATTAAGGTAATTTATCACACTATTGATGCTTCACGCTTGCCACATTGTGGCTCTACGCTTCCGTGCTGCGTCTTAAAAAGTGTGTGTGACAGACAGATCGAGTGTGTTTGTGGGTGTGTGCAGCTCAAGGCTCGGGGGCTAATATTGCTTCATAACAGACTATTTTCCATGCCACATTAGCCCTCTCCGTCCTCCCTCCGCCCTCACTGCCTGTCAGGTCTCAGCCCAGATAATAAAATAACCCAGCATGCCATGGGCCGGCGCTGCCACTGCGACTGTTTGTTCAGCCTGACTGATCGATAGAGGCTGTGAATATTTTCCACTCATCTCTGTCCTGTTGTACAGAGCCATCGATCCGGCCTCAACAAGATGCCTCCGAAGATTCAGAGGTAAGCAGAGAGAGGGAGAGGAAGGCAGACGGGTCTGCTCAAAGCGTTGTGGCATGCTAAAGAGCGAGGCCCATCTCACCTCCGCGGTTCAATCTGCGGACTGCTCGCTTCATATGTCGTGACAGGCGGGGTGTCCGCTCCGAGACGAGATGAAAAATGAGGAGAGGTCGGTGTCAAAACACCAGTGTCTGATGTAAACGGAGGAGATGGAAACTGTGGCTGTGCAGCTGGTACACACACACACACACACACACACACACACACACACACACACACACACACACACACACACACACACACACACACACGTATATGAATATGATTGACTAGAGGAGACTGTCAGGGCTGCGAATATACAAAAAAATTTTGACAGAAAATGCTGAGTATGTTGAGAAATTGACGTTTTGTGAGTCCTTCGTCCGTTATCGGGGATAAACGTGGTATTTCAGTCTGCACTGAAACCTTAATACAGATAACATTCAGACTACTGTACATACTGAAAGGTAAGGTAAAGGTACAAACACAATGATTATAAGGTGATATCTGACAGTATGATGTCTATGAGTTATGTCACAATGACCATAAGCAGCCGTTTAAGGACCATTACCACAGATTGGACCTCAGCGTTACATCAAACATTCATAAAACAGGGTTGATGTTTGAGCTGAAAATAGATTTGAGACATTTCTATTTCTTCCTTTTTGAATGACATGAGGAACACCAACACAACAACAAAAGGTAGGAAAAATTACACAGCAACAACAACTGTGCAATAAAAATAGGAATAGGAATAAAAATATCTACATAATGTTTGAAAGTTTCCAGACTGTAGTTGAAAGTTTCGCTCCCGTCTGAGCTGTGACGCATGTGAGGAAGCTTCCTGTGTCTCCCCGTAGCCGAGCGCTGGTTGTCAGGGAACTTCCTGTTCCTGTTATTACAGTTGGATAAGTCTACCTCGATCTGCTGCTCTTCACACAGACAAACGGCTTATTTTTAGCTGAGTAATACACACACACACACACACACACACACAGACACAGACACACACACACACACACACAGCCCTAAAGACAGCAGGAAAGCAAACACAAAGGTGTCTCGTTTGTGGGTGAGGAAGAGGTGTACATATTCACACTGATGCACATAAATACACAGTGTTTGAATTATTTAGAGACAGAGCTGGACACTCACTCTTTTCTTTCCTTTTCATCTTTTTTTCTGAAAGAAAAATTCACTTTCACTTTTTTCAACTTTCTACTTAAAGACACAACTATACCTATAACTATACACCCATCACTTAAATGTGCTCTGTTTGTGTTTACCAGATTACAACAAGTGACATATACTTACTACAAATATGTACTACACAATGTAGTGTGTGTGTGTGTGTGTGTGTGTGTGTGTATGTGTATGTATATATATATATATCTCAAAGCCCAACACGTCATAGGTTAATTTAAGGACATGTTAACATTAGGGTGGTGTCAGTATATTTGTAACTGAATCAACAATAAGCTGATGGAGGAGTCAGAGTATTATGGGACTCATTAAAAGTCTGATAGCTCCTATCGGCTTCATTAGATCAAGGGTCCTTAACCTTTTACAGGCAGGAAACTCCCTGAGCTGCACTCAAGCTCATTAAAACATATTATTTCTTCACAGCTGAATACAAACCAAACAAGAAGGTCAAACTACCAAACATCTTATTAACAATCTGACATTTGAAAAAGCTAAAATAAAATGGTCTCACCTTGACAGCCGGACTCATTAAAACATCACTTCAGTTTAACTGCCAACCGAACCAAGAATCCCGAAGTATACGAGCGATTATCAGCGTTATGCTATGAAATAAAAAGGTGTTTCTACACCGAGGGACACAGCCGCAGACAGAAAAGCAAGTTAATTAAACTAAATGGATTCAATTGAATTTCCTCTGCAATGTGAGAGTCCAACATTTATATAATAACAATATAATTAAATGTGTTAAAATAAATGAGAAATGCTGCTCTCTGTAGATGTGCGTGAATTACATGTTGAATATCAGTATTAAGATGGCAACAATACAACAGATGTTCAGCTCTTTTAACTCTCTGGTCATAAGTAACACGTTTCTTTATTCTTTAGACTATCCAGTTTAAAACGAGATGCGACCACCACAGCTCGGGTTCGAGTCAGCAGGACGTGTTTCCAGTGGCGTGAAAGGTGATAACAGGATATTATGTGTAACTGTTTTTGCTAATAAATAAGACCATGAGATCATGTAGAAACTGTAACACGTTAAGAATATAGTCCGTGGCCCAGTTTTATCACACATTCACATCTTTTCACCTGTAAATCACCACCGAGCGGTTGCTGCTGTTATCAGCTGCTCCACAAGCTGCTCAAACAAGACATTTCAACTTTGGGAGAAAAAAAAAAATCCTCGGCTCTGTGAAATCAATTTTGTTTAAATTAATCTACATTAAATCCTCTTTTCCGGCTAAAACCCTTTTTATGTTGGAGGGGGGCGACTGCCGACCGCGATCAACCGAAGCGTATCTGCTGTCTATAAAAATGCTTTCAGCGTCGCTTGAGAGCAGGAAACATGAATCAGCTGTTGGATTACAACTACAATCTGCCTGTATGATGAGTCCAGGGGATGATGATCATTTCCCAGCCACGTACCGGAGGGGTAACAGTTTGGATATTGTCATGTCAGTTTTAAAATGTCAGAGAAAGCATTTAGTCCAGGTGACATTTACCTGACAGCGAACTTCGTTTCTTCAGTCTGAACTAATAATAATAATAATAATAATATTATCACAATTTCCTCCTCTATGTTTAACTTGTTCTTTCTTTTTCCTGCTTCCGGTCTTCTATACTCATTTCTCCACTCTGCTCATCCCTCATCATTTTTTTTTTCGTTATCATTAATCCGGTAAAATCCTTTCATTTGTCATCCTGTTCATCTCGTAACTGATTCATAGTTTATTATTCATAAATATAATTGATTATGACATTTTCTTGTCCCAGGGAAAACTATCCCACTTTTAACTGCCATCAAATCTAAATTAAACATGAATAATGCAAATCAAAACTTTGAGAAGTACGATATCATTAGACTGAGGCCAAAATATTAATGTGTTAGAACTGCCTCCGTATGGATATGTGATTATGGGTACGATGGTGGTGAATAAAGAAGCAGCACCGAGTGGATCCAGAGCCTCAAATCTATTCAACGTCCTCTCAGGTGAAACTCTGCAGGTACCTGCCCTGCAGGTAAATACAACAAATGTTCTTCAAATGAGTTTTCTTGTAAAACACACACGTTGTCTTAGATACACAACAGTGGAGCAAACAGCCCATAGAGGATGTTAACAACAATCCTGCAGTGTGGACCAATGGACTCTTTTTCACTATTAATTTCCAACAGTTAAACACCTTTTTTTAAATCTATTTATAATTGATTACAGTTTTAATTGAAGCTTCAAGTGTCTGCTTATTGATTTCTGTGTCATATAAAAATTAATAAACACTGATGGCTGCCAGAAACAGTTCAGCATGCATTTAAAATGCTCAGTATGTACGATTAGATGATAGCAAAGGTGGAATATTATAAGATGTATTAATATGTCCGTTACTGTATGTACAAAAAAAACACAAAAACTTCTTAAAAAGTCTCACAAAGGTCTGAACCAACATATAACAAGCTGACGGTCATCTTTCAGCATCGATAATGACGTGAACACGCGTGTGATGAGGTGCTTCTGGTTTCTGTCATCACAAATACAACACCTGTATCTTATTGTCTTTGTTACATCACTCAGCAGGTCACTGCTCTGTCTGTGTGTGTATATGAGAGTGTGTGTGTGTGTGTGTCTGTGTGTGTGTGTCTGTGTGTGTGTAGCATCCATCTGTCAGTCTGACGCATCACCGCAGTCAGCAGCGGCGTCTCCTTCACACGTCATTGGCTGTTGCTGTAAGACAATTAGCTCAGAGCGAGACAGCAGAGAAGCTGCCGTGTCAGCTGTCGCCGTGTCTCTAAATGTCAGCGGCCGCAATCGATGGCGGTGAGGGAACAGGTGACATGTCACTGTACTGTAATATGTCATCATATTATGGAGTTTGGGGCTTTTCTGCAGTTTATATTTCTACACGGACGTAGAAACGTGTGAAGAAGTTGCTGTTACTGCTGCTTGTCTATTAGCTAACTACACTGAGCCACCGTTGTCAGTGTAATTCATTATACCAAAGGAGCGGCTCATCAACCGGGCCCTGCCCTGTTTATCAGCACAGCCAGGCCCAATTCATCACTGCAGCCTTAATGAAGCATCATCATCTTATTAAATCACTGTGGGCTGCCATGTAATGGATTACGGATTAGTAACTTTGAAGTGTTAACTCCAGTTTGTACAACTATTTAGAAAGGATGCTAATAGCATGAGATGAACTGCTTTGGTTTGAATTGATGATCATTTGCATTTTAGAAATGCTGTAATCTGGCTTGTCAGTGGTACGCTACACATGCTAGGAGTAAAGCAGCACAATAACACAAACCGTTTACTTTTAAACATTTTTGCCAAGAAATATATCCAAAGATAGATCAAGATCAGAGGTTGTAATGCAGACAACCTTCCAACTAAATGTAGTCCAGTTTTATCAGATGGCTAAATGCATTTTCAGCTGCGAACATACTGGGGTGTGTTGCTATGACCTGCACCAATGATAAACTTTAACTTTGCAAAGCAAAATCTGTAAAAAAAAAAAAAAGAGATAAAGCCTTTGATTCCTGAAGAAAAGTCTCTTCCTAGTGTTTAGAGAGAAAATAAGCTCCACATCAGGCTCCGTACTCAGATCAACATATCATCATCCCGGCAGTAGGTAAGTAGCAGCAATAACACTCCTGCAAGGCTGCTGACTCACATCACACCCTGATCTTCTTTACATTGGCTCCTCATCATTTTAAGGTTCTTGTTTCCACGTATAGAGAAGTTGTGGCTCTGATACGTTCTTCCTAGAGGTCAGTTAATGCCTTTAAAAAGCTGATTATTCAAATCAAGACAAATTTCTAATTTGTAATATTGGGCTACATGTATAAAACTGACTTGACTTGATTGTCAAAGGGACATTGAAACCCAACCTCAATCCAACCTGAAGTCAACGTTTGAGTGTGTGTTTGTTTATATTTATAGAAACTCGTCCTCCATTAGCTACGAGCAGATGTTGAAGAGCGCCATCACTGAAAGGAACATCTGTATGCTTCAGTTTGACTTTAAAAGAGGCAACATTGATTTCTGATGCAAAATGCTGCAGGTTCATGTTTACATATATTTGTTTTCATTTTCTCTCGCTCATTATGGGTTTTTCTGAATGTCGGTTATTAAACTGTGACATGTAAATCCAGGTGTTTCAGATGTGGTTTTGTCATTTTGCTACATTTCAAAGTGGAGGCGTGTTAATGTTTGCATACTGAACATACATACGTGTAATAAACAGGCCCAGAGAAACAGACAGAGATCATGTCAAAGCATACAGGAGCTTAAACAACTAATTAATTAGACTAATCCAGCCGTGTGGTCCGTGCCAGCTGCACTGGGCTGAGATGAGGTGTGTGTCTGTCAGCTTGTGGTACTTCATCACTGTTGTTGTCACATGTCATCGTGCTAACACCAGATGTGTCAGTTAGCATTTAAAGCCTATTAACGGTGTCAGATCTGATCGGCAGCAGCTGGACAAACAGTGAAGCTGACATTATGTCGCCTTTGGCCAGAAAAACAAATCTTCATGTCGAGCCTGGAGCTTGTTTATCAGTTTGGCTTCTAATGTGATACTCGATTGATCCCTACAGGAAGGTCGAAGGTCAAAGGTCAAAGAGCTCTCCGTTAATAAGATATACAGCTGATTAAGTGATTAGTCGCTCAACAGAAAGTTTTCCTTAATAAATAATCAAATTATCACCAGATCAACATTTTCTACTAACACAAAAAACTCAAACTCCTGTAGAAAGAGTGACAGAGTTTAGAAATGAAGACTGAGACAACAGACTGTGAAGAAACAACAACAACAACAACAACAACAACAACGGAGTTCTGAAGAGAAGCTATACAACGATCTAAGCTGTGATCTAAACATCATCATACCTGAACCCTCGCAGGTGTCACCATGTTTGTTTCAGATCACACTTGCAGAAGTTTAACCAGATAATCTGGTGTTGGCTGAGGATGATTCAGCCCCGATCGACACACTAGTAGATATACTTCTTAATAAACATACGAGGACACATTTCTTGGATCTGACAGCTGTGAGACAAAACAGGTGTTCTTGATGCTCAGGTAGGTAACCACTGTCCATATGTCTTCATGCTTCAGGTACACACAAAGTACTGCAAACAGCATTCAACATACCTCATCAGAGTATCAGAGCATCTTTATCTGAAGTTAAATCCTCAAGTCTTCAAACGCTAACGTTAGCGTTTAACTGTTTTTGTAGTAAAATTCAGCAGCTGAATGAATAATTACTGTTTTATGCATGCACACATTTCCATTAGAAAGTAATACTATGAGTGCGTGAACTTGACTGCTAATTGACTTGTTGTAAGTGATGGAGCCCGTCTGACTGAGAGGAAGCCAGACCAGAACAGAAATCTCTCTCGCTTGATTTGAAGAAATCTGACCCAGTGCTGCTAGCTAGCATCGTCTGGCAAATAGCTGTCAGCTGGGTCAATACTTGGCTGTAGTTCTCTGTCTGCAGTCCAAAAGCTGCCTGCTCCTGTTACCGCTACTCAAAGGCTGCATTCACTCCTCTTCTCTTTTTGTAGGCCAAGACACAGTCACAGCTCTGGCACTGTCCTGAGTCCGTGCTGCTTCTCTTCTCCTCTCATGTCCTCTACTTTCTTCCTCCTCTTCATCCTCCTCCTCAATCAGTTGATACTTGAAGCAGCGTGTTGAAATTCGCAGCTCCAGTGAAACATACTTTAGCCTTGTAGAGACAATCGATATCTGTGCTTGGCTTTATTCATCACAACACCGTTTCATAACGTTTTCAGAGAGTGACCTCTGAGTCACATGTTTGATTTACTTCCTGTTTCCTCTTTTTTGTCCCTCCTCATTAATTTCCAAGATGACTCTGGTGTAAATTAGAGAAACTAGAGACTGTAAAGACGCGCAGCGGCTCCTCCTGGTTCCTGCTATCAGTCATTAAACAAGCTGATGTCAAGTCGCACCATAAATATAAATAATAAAGATTATTTTCAGGACAGAATAAAAGTTTAAACCCATCTCTGGTCCCATGTAGTATTAGATTTGTGTCACAGAACTAAACATGTAATTTGATGCAAGATAAACTCATAAAACTCTCCTGCCTCACCTTAAAATAAAGAATCTGTCTTTGAGCAGATGTCGTCACCTCCTGCTCTCCTTCCTCCTAATGGCATCAATTTGCTGCTCCTCTGCTCTGATGCACTGCTCCTTTAATCCCTGAACATCTGAGTCTCTCCTTAATGAATCCTAATTTCGTCGTACTGGATCGCAGAGAGAGAGAGATGATGTGTGTCTAATGATGATTTGTCACAGGGAGGGACTCAGAGTTATGTAAGAGGGATGCATACGTGTTTCTCTGTGTGTGATTCACCTCAATTAAAGCTCGAATCAGAGTACCGGTTCTCAGATTCAACGATGTCAGCATGTTGACATAACGAGATGCAGATCCATTTTATCCCGTCATGTGATCATTCATGTTAATGGACTCATCACCTCCAGAGTATATAAATATAAATATATGTATTTATATCTCTGTGTGGATCGTACCAGCTGTAGTGTTTCCACCTTTTGAAAACATTTTTATCCTGCCTCTTCTTTGACCTCCTACATGTTTTTGGCCTTTTGTCTGCCTCTCTCTGCCAGCTCTTACTGACCTCAGCCTGCCTGCTGACTCCATCCTTCACCTTTTCCTCATACGTGCTCTTTCCTTATTAACACATTACCTTTATAAAGGTGAACTGTCTCACCGGTGTCTTTTGAGTCCTGTGTTTCTAACACAAACATATTCTGTTTAAATAAAACTTCAAGTGATCATCTAATAACATCATCACGACCAAATAATAAAGCAATACTGTCACAACTAAAAACATCCTGACATTTATGGCTGCAACACGGCGATATCAATTAATCATTAAAGATTATGGGTCATTATCACCGTTACCCAGAACGGAAACTAACAGCTTCAAGATTAATTGATTATCAAAACTCAATGAAATCAATGAATTAACATATTTATTTACTACAAACATTATCGTGTTTCTTCCTGTGTGTGTGTGTGTGTGTGTGTGTGTGTGTGTGTGTGTGTGTGTGTGAAGTCTGTACGAGATACATTTATAAATCACGAGTCTACTGAGAACAAACACTCACTAATGAGCTCAGAAAACTCAATTTACAGTTTACATGTAAAGACAACAGTTTCTAATACAGGTGTGAGCACTAATTACCTGCCTGTCACAAAGTGAAAGAGATCAAATAAACATATTGATTAATAAGGAAGTAATCGCAGTGATAAATGTGAGATATGGATCAGTAAGATAAAAGGTAGAAAACAGAAATAAAAGTAATAAAATATCAAACAATAAAAACTCACTTTACTTAACTGTATAATTAAATGTGACATTTAATAAGTGTTAAGTAGTCTGAGGTGAACTGAATTACTGACATTTAAAGTATTGTGATAAATTAATAAAATACTGCATTAATAAGAATAATTGAACAGACGCTCCTTCATAAGGTCATCGTGGCTCCGACGTTAACATGTAAAACGTTTTGGCTTGTTTTTTTATTATAACATCATCGCTGCCCCTCATCAGGCCGCCGTAGCACTTCCTGTTTCTAAGCTAACAGGCTGTTGGGAATCCCTTCAAAGTAAAAGAATTAATATGCAGCTGAAAATTTTATTTATTATTGAAAACAATGGAGGGAAGCTCCTTCATGCTGGAAACACTGTGTTAAGATGGTACGTCTGGTTTATCTGATAAATACTGTTATATATTATATATTATATATATACATAGTTAAAACTTTATGTGACACCACTATAGTTTAGGTTTGGGGACAAAAGTGAAAGTTTAGGGGAAGATTGCTCTGTGACACCACATGACAATATTTCCTCCTTTTCTCCCGACACACACGACGTCTTTGTCACTTTAATGTAAACGTGTTTTGTTATGATTATCATTATTATCGACTGATTCTGTCTTTTCTTTATGTTTTTGGAGAACAGAGATGTGGAACCAGGTTATGTGTTGTCATCCTTCAGGACTGACGACTCATTTTGGAGCTGGTACTAAAATTATCTGAAGGTTATTTTACATTCTTTGATCATAAAATGTCCAATATGTTCCTGCTGCACCGTTGAATCAGTTGATAAACCGATAACTTGTTGATTTAATGAATATTTTTAGGTTGTTGCATTGGTTTGTATGAAACGTCTATTGATGACAGCTGGACGGCGTCTCGTTAGACGACTTTTTAAACTCCCTCAACAGCTTGAGTCAAACATTTATTCATATTCGATAGGCGGCTGCCAAACCATTTTCCACAAAGCTAAAATCATTGTTTCTACATGGAAAAAGAAAAACTGGACTCATTACAATTAGCTTATAGATGGTATTTTCAAACACACAGCACCCATTGTGATTCACAATCCTTCCTAATCCAAACCGTCCCTACAGCAGCAGCAGCACGCACCAGGCCAGCCCCTTTATTTCTGTCCAATAATAAACATCCCAACAGCAATGCCGACCCAGAAGCCCCTGCGGTTGCCATGGTAGTTAATCAGGCTTGTTAAGATCAAAGGCAGAAAGAAGATTGTTGACTCTCCAGGGGAGGCGAGTCGAGCCCAGAGGAATGTAATTAAGGCTGAGGCAGCGATCCTCCGCATACCTGATGTTACGCTAACAAGCGAGCGGATGCAGCTACAGGACGCACAGCAGCTTTGGGAGGCCTGATCACTATCTGTGTGCAGGAATGTGAGCTCATGTACCTGTGTGTGTTCCAGAGAGGGCGTTAAACAGGCAGCCAGCTGGTGTATACATCCACCTGAAAGCAAAGGGTGGGCACAGCAGGAGATGAAACGGGTAATAGGTGCTCACTGAAGGCAGAGAGCTCACGTCTAATAACACAGACTGATGGTTACAATTATTATAATTAATCACTAATAGATTTAGTGTAACTGTCATCTTAATGTGATTTCTTTTCTATGGATTGCAGAAATAATAAGAAAGTGAGCACATTGCAGTTAATTACATACAGGGTCCAATTACTGGTCTCATGTGCAGTTCCTCTGAGGCAGCAGGGGCGTCCATTAGGAGACATGTTTGCTAAACAGTAGTTTTGTTGCTCTGAATTCATGTCATGTGACTTCTGGTCTCAGTAATAACACGGAAGGAGGACTCATATGGTGATAAAGGTTCAATCCTAGTAGAAATAAAGTGAATCAACACCAACACACACAGGCAATAATATTGACTTATCGTCTTAATGTTTACAGAAGTGCCAGGCATTGATGGTAATAGGACGATAAGGACCACTAGAGAGACACCTTAAAATAGTAAATGTACGGTTGCCATCACCTTAATGGATTTAAATAAAGGACTTGTCAGGTTTAGTGTGTGTGAGTCACTCTGCCTCCTGCGAGCGTGTTTCCACTTCCCTTTAGAGCAGTAATTATTCATTCATACTGCACAAAGCTCACGAACCCTTGAAACAAACACGCATATTACATATAACATATTATTCTGAAGTCACAAAGACCACATCAGCGGTTCATTCAACTATAATAGAAGGAGTCTCTGTCTGTCTGTGTGTCCTTCGATTTTCTTGACAACCGTTTATCTGATCGACTTCACACTAGTGTTGCTCAGGACAAAAGGAAGCGCAGTGACGAGTGTGAAGTTGTTTTCAATGAGCAATTTTAGAGGCTAAGCAATCAGCCCGCTGTGGACAGACATGTTTTTAACGTGCACATGATCCTACTGGAAGGCGTTCGGCAACGATTATAAATACAAATGCACACAGAAGCCACAACACTGGTCATGAAGCCAGTTTGTCAAAAAAAAAAAAAAGTCTATACACTAAATCTACTTTTTGAGTTAGTATATGAGCAGTCTTTATATCATAATACCACCCACCCTACTGCAGCCACAACTAGCGCTACTTCTAGTACGGACTTTGTAGTTTAAAATCTTGTGTACAACCAGATCTCACAGAAACATACGACGACCTCTTAACACCTCAATATGTGACGGTGCCAAGTAGAGCACAGCTGCTCCTACAGATATGGTAGTAATGGTAGTACATCAACGGTTGTCATTTGAAGCATCTCAGTACATTTCAGTGTTTGTAGCTCACAATCTTGAACACCGAAGACCAATAAACCAAACTGGATTTCCTGGTTGATATTCCTCACCTGTACCTGTCACTAAGATGTCTTGAAACAGTGCTGTTGCTGATCTGTGATCTTGAACATGGATATTTATGACATTTACATCACTGTGTGACAGTTACAGACACAGAATGGGATGAAGGATGAAGAGCCATAACACCAGAGACATAACAAGGGTGACAGGATGTGCGAGAGACAAACCAGAGGTGGTGTGACAGAGAGGTGGTTGGACGCTGCAAGTGTGTGTGTGTGTGTGTGTGTGTGTGTGTGTGTCTCCACTTTGTAAAGCTGGGCAGGATAATTGGTGTCAGAGACCAGCTGAAGTGGCCGTCATCGCTCGGCTCTGCAGGCTGACTGACTGTCTCCAAGAACAAAAGGTGGACGAAGACAGCGATAAAGACCAGAAGACAGTCCTGAATAATGACACAGCCAGAGCATGAACTAATCTTTTTACCAGCCACGAGTGTCTCAAGTCACTTCATATTTTTAGCCGCCAAAGTTGATAAAAGAGTGGTGACCTGTGGTCAAACTGGCTGTCTCCTCTGTCCACTTCACAGTGACAGACCCACAGAGGATTAGCCCAAACTCTGCAGCTCTACGGAGCTTTGAAGCTTTTATTAGCCCACAGTTTTGGTTTGATTGTGAAGAAAGTGGAACATCTAGCAGCTAGAGATGAATCTATTTTCTCAGGAACTGGTGGAGACCAAACCAGAGCTAACAGGAAAGTAAAATGTGGATGTTAGCTTCATGTTTATCTCTGCAGGAAAGTAAACAAGTGTATTTCCCAAAATACTGAACTCCTTTAGTTGAGGACAGAGCTGCAAATACAAAGATTAACACTATTTTATGTTAACACCTTGGATAAATATCACATTTTAACAATCTCTGTAAAAACAAACCACTTCAGGCTGTTTTTGCTCTGCAGTGTTTGAGCAGTGGATGCTGACTGACAGTTTAAACATAAGACATAACTTCAGTGGAAAGTCACCCCCCACCCACACACACACACCATCTGCCTTGATTACGTGTGGCTGAAGACAGGCTTGTGTGACGAGCTGCACACAGGCGTCGGTTTAGTTTGTACAAACTTCAAAGACCACACAACAAACTTTAAGGACTTAAAATAAATCCACTGGAATCCATTCAATAGAAAAGTACCGGGGCTGTTTTACTGGAACTCAGTCAAATATCTTATGAAGGGAGAAAATTGAAGGTTTGAAGTTTTCTTTCAAGTGTTTTTGGGGGAAAAAGTCCTTCAGGAGGAAAACTGGTCTACTGATGTGCTGCACATTCAGGGGAAACTGATCTGAATCATCTGAAGTAAGACAGGAGGGAAGAAACATCGGTTTAATATTCTATGAATATTCACTTATTGAAAGTTTTGAACAAGAAGAAGGGAGATTAAAAAACTTCCCCACTTCCATCTGAAGCAGAAATATTAGATTATAGCAGCAGTCTTCACCATACTGGTTTCACATGTTCATCCAAATAATTTCCCCTCCATTTCTCAATTTTTTTACATTTATCAATATTGACTTTTGAAATCAGGAGAAATCTGCATCACCAAAAACCGAAAACAAAAAGTCAAAAAAGGACATTATTCAATCATTCTCTTAATGCTGGAAAAGACTGATGATTGATTATAAATACAGACGCTCCAGCTACGAATGATGTAGACAAGTACACATGGAATATAAGAAGCTATACGACTGATCGATATGATTGATGATATAATTAAAGAGCGCTAAAAGATATGTAAACCTATGTTTTGCTTGTATGTTTGGTAGGGAGCAGCTTATACTGAGAAGATTAGACAGATTTTCCAGGTTTCTGTTGTTTTTTTATTGGATCTAATTAGGTTTCCGTGCTTCGTTCTCCTCCTCCTGTTTCTTTACTCTATAAAGCCTGTTGAAACTTAACTGTCATAAAGGGCTCTATGGATAAATAGGCTTCTGAGACACAAGTAGAAGCAAATACGGTACTCACATATTGGTGCAATGAAGCATCATATAATCCATCTGTTTTCCCTCCCTCTGGTCCCACTAAGCAACCTCACAGTGAATTAATTGTTTCTCCTTCTTCTCTGTTGCACCTTTAATAAAGTCGTTCAAACTCCAAATCAGTCTGCCTGCATGTTTCTAGCTCGCATATGAGATTTTTTGCCTTTTTGTTTTTCCCCCTCAATAAGGTTTGTATAATGAAACTTCTATTTTGACTTCAAAATAACTTTGTTTTTATGGGTCAACTGTGAGTTTGCACCAAAACAGGAAGTGCATTCTTAAACACATCAGTTGCTAATGACAGACGTCAATCAAGGTGAGCGGAGGAAGTATTGATGCAGCATCTTTAGTTGGTTCAGACAAACAGACTGCAGGACAAAAGTGGTTTATTCTCAAATATCATGAAAACAGGTAAAGCTGCTATCAGAGAGTATTGACAGTAAATTATCTTCTATTTCTATATCACCTGTTTTCATAAGGCCACTCTGCTCATAACAGGAGAGAAACTATATAGAAGCTAAAATACTCATTAAACTTGTGTACGCTTATATTTATCATGCATAAAACAACGTATTTTAAGTGGTAAGCACATATAAAAATGCACCAAGTATACGTTTATCATGCATAAAACAACGTATTTTAAGTGTTAAGCACACATAAAAATGCACCAAGTATACAAGCTCTTATAAAGTTAAGCACAGGGAAACACACACTCTGTGTGGAGGACACAACAACAATCTGTTATTGTAGTAAAACAGGTTTTACTACAGATGGAGAAATAAAGAGATGATCTGTCAGGTCCTTCAGACATTTCATGTATAAAAAGGGAAGCAGTTGTGTTTTATTGGGCTGTTTATAGCTAGTGCAGGGTTGAGGTTCTTGTCGAAGAACTCAGGAACATTTTGGTCGAGGTTGGCTGTGATTCGCTGCTGTAGTCGGTGCAATAAATGCCCGTCTTCCAGTCCTGGACATCAACATGACTCATACAAACAAAGCTTTTGCTATTTTACCTTATTTGTTGTTCTATTTTTACCTTATTTATTGTTATTTATAGCACTGACAATAAAGTTGTTGTCTTGTATTCCTTTATTAACATCAGTGGAGCGTGATGTGATGAATTTGGGAGCAGAGCCTGAATCAGTTTGAAACTGCAGCTTGCATCGGTTCTGGGTGTCAACACAAACTAAAAATACATCAGTCGCCCTCGAGTGATATTTAAAAATAAAAAATATTATCAGCGGCACTTGAGTAAAGAAACATGTCAGAACTTTGATTATCTTTGTACTTTAACACTGCTGTAAATGTTTAATTGTCTTGTGGGGTAAAATAGAGGTTGATGGTGATGACACTGTCCCACTGCATCAAACAGAGTTGAAGTGTTCAGCAGCTCATTAACATTAATCATAGCCGCTAACATGGCGCCATATGCACACGTGTGTCTGACATGCCTGAATGAGAACATTATCTCATCACGGTTGTGTTGGGCTGCATGCTGTAAAGAGTAAAAGCTAAGACACATAAACACAGAGCGTAAATACAACACAGGTACAGTAGAGTCAACCAAACGACCATCAAAATCCAAAACTAAAACATCCACCAAAACCACGTCACAAAGGAAAGATGTCGGCAGCATGGAGGTTTGTTGTTTTAAAGCATCTCACTGAACTCCGTATCAAATCCTTTAGATTTCACCATAAAGGTTTGCTCATGTTTTATGATTTATGAAAATGAAACCACAGCAGCACAAACACTAAAAAACTAATAAACTGGACTATAAACTATTTAGCGTTTAAATCACCCATAGAGGCTACTACACAGTACAAGATAGTTAATATACAATATAAAGCATGTGTGTTGTCAGATGCAGACCTCTATATGTTTAGGTCAGACAGATTTTATCTCCTAACTGGTAATAACTGATCTAATCGTGACGCCCAAACACTGTGGCATTAATCAGCCGACGCAGGTTAAATATTGAGTTTCCATAGCGATGCTGTCCCGTCTCCTCGTTATCTGTGATCAGTTTGAACCCCAGAGCAGACAAGTGCAGTTTTACTTACAGATAATGAATGAATGTGGTGGATCCATTGTGATCAGATAGAGGACGCTCTGTCATTACTGCGCTCCCTCTTCCAGATAACGTTCACTCTAATCTGATGGTGTACACACGTCCATTATTCAGTACAAACACTGTAATGTCAGTGGTCAGCGAGCTCCATTAGAGGACGGGGGCGGGGTTTATAATGTATGTTTCATTCATTCATTCATTCTCCATCCGCCCACATGCAGACATGACCAAAGTCTGCGTGTGTTTCTGAACATCTGGTTTCAGTTTGTGTCAGAAATGTTGATCGCTTACCTTTCTGTCATCTGGTGGTCAGATCAATCCTTCCTGAGATCTGAAACAAGAATAAAATAAAAATAAAAATCATGTTGAGATATTTCAATAAATACGTGGCTTTTAAATACATTTAGTGGTGAATCATGATTTAGATTCACTGCTGCGAGAACATAGTTGAACCCACTGAATCATCAAGACACCGATTCTCATTTCATCTTTTAGCATTTGTTGCCAAACTTCATCTCTTCACAACGAACAAACGTTGAAACCGAGCGACTCGGATGCAAATGGATTCATTTTAAAGACGCGACGGCAGCTGACGAATGGATGCCATCACGCCGGAGAAAGAAATGAATCCCGGCAAAAAAGAAAACAAAAAGAAAACAGCAGAATAAATTACATCTACACGTCTCTGTATCTGATAGATGACTTCTAGACACTGGGAGACGATGGAGTGTGATTCTAGGAGGCAGAAAGCAAAGACACTGAGAGCAATTCAAAGAAAGAGCAAAAAAATGATCAGCTATGAACACGGAGCTCCTAATTGTCTCCTCTTCTCCTTCATCACTTCTTTTCTTCCTTTCCTTTCTTCTTTTGTCCCCTCTGCTTCTCGCTCAACTTTCCGTTCCCTTCCCTAACTCACCGCAGAGGAAATCTCATCAGACAGTGTAGATTATCAAAAGCCTTCTCAGCCTGTCTGCCTCTGAATCAAATTGGACTACTTGAGTTTTAAAAGCCAGGCAGCTACTTTGATCTCGAGATAGCATCGCTAACATCACATAGGGCCTTCGACTATGTGTGTGTGTGTGTGTTCTTAAGAGATGGCCTCACAAAAAGAGGAAATTGCAGGAAAATCCTCTAAAGAAAAGACACGGTAGTTCTCATTGTGAGAGCCATTTTTGAATTTAGATTTAACAGAGAGGGTAAATGTTAAGTAAAGGTTAGATTAAAGGTGCAATATGCAATATTTTTCTAAATAAAAAATTATACTCATATAAAAATAATCCTTCTCAATCATCACATATGACCCACTAGAAGTACGTGGTGGTGTGTTTTTCTGCAGAGACTTGCCCTCTGCTGTATTTCTCATTATTTTGCTGTGTTGCTTCTGTCTCTGAAGGAACTGAGCTACACGAGGATGGATCTTGGATGAAGAGCCTTCAGGTACACAGTGATGTGCAGGTACGTGTGTGTGTGTGTGTGTGTGTGTGTTTCTGTCACCCTCAGCATCAAAGCATCATGTTTCAGCGTGCAGCAGCTCCAGCTGTCTCTGCTTGCTGTAAGAAGTCAGCCTTTTTTGGAGCAGCGCCCACAACGCTTTCCGGTGACCCGTGATAACAGCCCCTGTTTCACTTTGAGCTCAATCAATTATGAAGGTAAACACAAGCAGCAGTTAATCTGCTAATGATCATACTCAGTGGGTTTTTATAGTCTCATAATTGACCAATAACATGATACAGAATGACAGAGCTACAGACCTTTATACATATTTACAGCAGCACTGAATATTAAACCAAGATACGAGCTCTGGCTTATAATTAAGTTCAATTATAACCCTCTCAGTTACGGTCAATTATCACAGCACATATACAATAAATATACCAGGAGTCTGCCTGTCAATAAACATGCAGCCGCGCCGCTGCACCGCAGTGGGAGAAACGGCGGTCATGGCTGTCTAGTCTAATCAGACTTATCCCGTCCAAACATGCATTTACTTATATTCTTCTGTTATGATTCTTCCTCTGTGTGCATTCACTAAATGTTGAGGCCTGTTTAAAGATGAAGGCAGCAAACGAACAGGGAGGTAAAGTTCAAGCAGACTTTAATGTTAGAGGGATGTATGGATTCAAGGGAAGGGTAATAGTCTGTTATTGTGTGGTTTTTCCTTTTAAAAGTTGCTATATAGGCTAATGGCATGCAGCAGGGGAAGTTTTTATGCTGATGATGGTGTATAGTTTCAAGTATAAGTTAAGGAGTAAACAAAACAAGTGCTGAGGCATGAATGCATTAGCACTGGACCAGTACACACACACATATACATTACATGGTATATATTCAATCAACACATCATGTCCATGGACCTGCATCCACACACACACACACACACACACACACACACAGTCTCTGTTGTTTGTCTGTTGTTTAGTGCCATGCTGGTGGTAAACAGCCTGTTTATTAGAGCTTGAACCAAAACCATAAATGTGCAGTAAAACCAAAACCTCCAAAAGACCTGCAGAGTTTCTAATAATTCACCAGGATTTTAAAACAGAGGATTAATTTGGTGGAATATTAATATCACACATAAATATTAATGAACCATCACTTACATGATAGTGCATCAAAGCACATGCAGGGCCTGTGTGTGGAACTGCAGGGAGCGACGGCACACTAAGATAAACTTTCCCTCATAATTGAAGGGTAAATAAATCTTTTTAAGATCTGCATAATATGACAAAGGGCCACAACTGTGACTCATTACTATTATCATCCCATCACTGCACCACTGTAGCTCATTAACATCCTCTCCAGCTGATTATCTCTGGTTGGCTTTGAAACCACAAAAACACACAGACTGCTTCCTCGAATAAAGGTGCATAATGACAGCTTCTATGCACACAGCTGTGCATCAACATTCATTATACTAATATTGTGGTTTTAAACACCAACTACTGTAAACTTGTCAGCCACAACTGCAGTAAATAATCGATCAATATGTGGATGTTTGACTTTGTTGCTAGTTACTTACACTTTTACCTGTGACGTCCAAAACCTAAAGATTGCTTTGACATCAGACAAAAACAACTGAAACAACTGAAAGCTTTGTTTACAACGTCAGCTTAAAGAGACAGGAGCTAAAACGGGCTGCTTCAATCAGACGCTGTAGAAACGACCAGGATAAGATGCAAACTGTAACTGTAAATTATGCAAAAATATTCCAGTAGAGCCTCAGAATATAAATATAGAGCTGTATATGTGCAGGATATGACATGAATATTCACTAGAGTAATGGAGTTAGCTCTGGCAGTGTCAACTGAACAGGTGCAACAGGACAGATGCAGGGTGCCTGCGACCATATTAAAGGCTTGGATTTAGTGTTTCACCACACAGATGTATATGAAAACATATTCATTAAAACCGTGATTTATTTTTGCTTTGAAACCACTGTGAATACAGCCGGGTCCAATGGGACGTAGTCACTGCAGAATATCAGTCTCTTTCTGTCTCTCTGAACACACATTTCACTTGTCTCTCATCTCTTCTTCTCCTTGTTATAAGGTTTGTGTAACTCAGTAAACTAATTAATCTCTTATTTCTATTATTAAGCACATCTTTCCCACTGTTTTTGTTCCTGACTCGTCTTACCACACACCGTTCAGGTGGATTTAAAGGAGTGTTAGCTTAAGCTACAGCATCATCAGTGGCTCAGTAACACAGCTACAGAGATACCTCATGAAGAGCTCAACAAACTTATTCATCAGCTTCATTAAGTTTTTAATGCCGGTGGAGATCGATGATGGTGCAGAAAACATTAAATAGAAATGCTCAGTAATCTAAACTCACTAAACATATTTTACGATCCAGTAAAGCCATTTCCCCAACAAACCTGCTGATGGTCGCTCTCTGGAACGAGTGTAAACAGGAGGTCAAACAGGAAGTGAACACACCTGAAATGTTTTAATAATCCCACATTTCACAAGAAAACTGCAGCTGCAGTAAATGCTGCACACTGGGTCAAAGCTGCAGCAGGAAGTTGGTCTATAAACAGTGAAGGAAGGTAACAGATGAAGGTGGAAGGGGATCATTGCATCTTTGTGTTTCCTCACTTTCATTTTTCCTGGTAGGACAGAAGGAAAAACACTAAGATGCATGTTGTATAAAATCAGATTTGGATCAACACTGCTTCTGCCTACTTTCATATTTTTGTCACTCCTGGATTCTCTTGAAATGCACATTCATCCCACGCACACACACTTCACACACTCCCTCTCCCTCTCTCCCTTCCCTTTTATCTCTCACAGCATCTTTCTTCTCTTCTTCTACTCTCTCTTTGTGTGTCACACCCTCCCACTCGCTCCTCATGACATGAGAAGTCCATTCCACTGTCTCTGACACCATGCTGACGCTCACACCAAAGATACAGCCTGTTAACCCAAGTGGTACAGTGTGTGTGTGTGTGTGTGTGTGTGTGTGTGTGTGTGTGTCTGGGTAACTGCTGCATGTCAGAGGTGTGTTTTCAGAGCCCCCATGAGTGTGTGTGTGTTGATTTCTGCCATTTCTTCTTCATGAATGATTCAAAGGACTCCAAATAGGGAGTTGTCTTTCTAACCAGCCCACTCTCTCTCTCTCTCTCACACACACACACACACACACACACTCACACTGAAACCTTCCATCTCTCTTGGCATATGGCAACGTTGAAAGTATGTATGAATATTGTGGAGTGTCTGTGTGACTGAATGCATCTGTGTGTGAGTGAGCTGCAAAGCTTTCAAGCGTGCATATGTGATTGTACACATTTGTGTGTGTGTGTGTGTGTGAGTGTAGCTGATCAGAGAGACGGCCAGAGGCTGTGGCCAGATCAGATTGAGTTGGCGGTGCAGAGCAGGGAGCAGCGATCAGAAGGAGATGCTCAGCCTTAATCTGATTGCGGCTCCAAACTCTGCACACTCGACTGGCTGAGAACCACTGAGGAAAAGTCTGGGACCACAGACACACACACACACACACACACACACACACCTGACGCTGTGTTAGTAACCTACAGACCACAACCAAACAATATATTCAATTTACAATTAAATAAATGTGTGAAAATCAGCAAATTCTCATATTTGAAAGATGAAGACAATGAAGTGATTGATCTGCATTTAATTCATTTTCCTTTAATGTATTAATCAATAATTTAAAGTATATTTCACCCTTCAGAGGTGGAAGGAGCTCTGTGTTTGTGCTTCATGATATAAAAGGCATTCAATACGTGACACACATGACATGTACGCTGTGTGTGTGTGACACTGAAATCAAAGGTCAGATCAAAACAATGAATATATTTTCTGTTCTAATGAGATTGGGGGGTCCCTGAGAAAAAAACATGAGTACTGCCGACACCACTATAAATAATGAAGTCACTGTTCAGGGACTGAAACTGAAAAGGCTTTTAAAATAATAAGAGTTCTCAACACAGTCGTCATCTGTTCTTGTTGTTGTTGTTGTTTGTTTGCCTCCATTAATGAGAGTGAAACAAGCTCTGAATGTCTGGACTCACCTATATATCCTCATCCTATAAAAACTAAATCAAGAGAAAACGTCCCTAAAGCCACTATAAGCGTCCATGCGATCCACAGCCCACGCAGAGTCTGCAGTCTGTAAGTTCAACCTGTAAATTAATACAACAAAGCAGAACACGTGTGACCTTTTCCTTCATTACCCTTTGGTATCCCCACATGAACAAATGTCACCTTGTTCATACTGTAATAAATATGTCAGAACATTAACGGCATCTATAAAGTGGCTCTGTAGTATGAAGCTCACACTGCCAACACTAGACACTCAATTAACTCATATTACTCATGTGACAGGATGAACTGAGCTGGACATGCTGGGAAAACACAAGAAATATGGACAGACAGGCAATATTTTCAGCACCAACATGCATTTGGTGCTGAAAATATTTAATACACATAAACAGAAATGTAAAACAGGTACGATTATCTGCACATTTGTGTCTAAACTGGAGCCTCCTGCAGAGCCATGCATGTGTCTGTGTTCAGGACAGGAGGTCCTGGTGGATTTCAAACCCTGTCAGAGGTCACGCGGTCATGGAGGCAGCATGAATACAGCTGACAGGCCGAAATGGGCTCCTGCTGCCCACCGGACAATCACAAGGTGCAAGCGAGGAGGGAGCCTGGACCCCCGCAGGGAGTAAAATGAAGAATAGTTTCATTTTACCAGAAGTGTTGGAGAGGAGAGAAGACAAAAAGCAGGACGTTCGTCTTGGTAAGTAATGGTGTCACAATTTAAAATACGTTACCAAAACAGGGCCACATTAGTGAAAGCCTGAGGGAGGGAGGAGGAACATTAAGACTGTTTTACTGCTCATATTTAAGCTTAATATGCCGTATGGTGAACTGTTTCCCCTCCATTAGCACTGGAATACCGTGATCACTGAAACACATTAGTTACACAACGTCAAAATGTTTCCCGTTTATTTTATTTAAACATTTTCTTTTTAAATTTAGTATCATCGTTTCAGAAGCAGCCACATTTCCTCTTCAGCTGTAGGTCCAACTCGGGTGCAGCAGCGTCCTGATCTCAAGGCATCAACCACGTTCGCTCGGCACGCCGTGAGCACGACAGCAGCCCGACGCTCTCATCATACAAAGAGCGGGAGGAAACAAGGGAGGGAGGGGGGAGGGGGGGACGAGGTGAGGGGAGACAACTCAAGGTGAAGTTTTAAAAGGAAACCAGTGTAGAGAATGTAGGTGACCCCCGCGTCTCCCCGAGAATAAACTAGAACAAACCAGCCGCACCTAATTTTCAAAGCACACAAATTATTAATAGTTTGAAAATTGTCCACTTAAAGCAGTGGCAGAGGGCAGACACAACGAGGAGCTGGACTCAGCTGCTAGCGCTAATTAATTAAAACCGGTTTATTTTGATGCCCTGCGACATCTAGGATGGTATGACAATTATTATTATGATTATTATTATTAGCAGTGGTGTTACGTCTTTACTGATTAATACATTACAAAGATTAATACGAGAAAACAAATGAGAGAAAACTGTTTCCAAACTCCAAGATGCATCTTGAGATTATTAGTTTTGTCCAACCAACAGACTGAAACCGTCGACTAATCGTTTCAGAGACTTGAGTGACTGTTTAGTAAAAACTAATAAAGCAGGAAAAGCAGTTCTGATGGTTAAATAAAAGCTCCTGCCACAGCGCGGTGGTTCCTCTGGAAGTAAACAGCGTTAAAGTCTTTTCTTGTGGGTTCGTAACCTGGCAGGATGCAACATGGATGGAGCCTGAGGCTGAGTGTGACAGCCAGTTTATTCTATCCGTGTCCCGAGTCGGATACGTGGAAGAAATCCCGGCCTGCAGGCATCTCTACAGGAGCACAACCTCAACCAGATGAATCCTGCTCCTCCGCTGCAGCAGCGCAGGATCCAGGTCGCATTCAGTAACACACGCTTCAATATGTAGGCTGCAACTGTTGATCATTTCATTAATAATCAATGATCATTTAATTAAACCTACAGCATCTGTTGGTTCATGTAATACAACTTTGAGATCATCCAAATAACTAAAACACCAAAAAGCACCTTTTTCACTTACATGCTGGAATTTCAACAGTCCAGCAGGTTTCAGAAGAAATGAACCTAAAACAGCAGAATATGAAACCCAGGCTCAGCAGCATTTGGCCGACAGCTGGTGTGAAGTTTCCCACACCGGTTTGACAAACTCGGTCACAGTTTGACAATATTACTATCAAGCACCGAGCGCTGACAGGATTACCGCTTTCACCGTTCTGCTCTCACAGTTGTAATATTATATGAGACCAAACTCTGCAGTAATACAAACAGAGGACATCAACTGTGTGTTTTGTAACCGTTGCCAAATGTGCACTTTGAAGTGATGCAGAGCTTTTTTTGGATGACAGAAGGGAAAGAAAAACATGATACTGAAGCAGCGATTTGTGTCTGTCTGCTGGAATATTAAACCTGTTCTGAGGCCAAAGACAACGAGCAGAAAGGTGGGAGAGAAACGTGCATCAGAGATAAGAAGAAGAGGAGGAGGAGGAGGAGATGGATGAAAAAGATGAGGATGAAGGTCTGAAATAAGAGTGCAGAACCAACAACAACTTTTATTATTAACACTTTCAATGTATGAATATCATCACATAACTTGTGGGATTAACATTAATGAGCTAACGTGAGAGGCTGCTGGCTGAATACGTCTTCCCCACATCGCTTCTCGATTTATTTCCCACCTTTCAGATCCGTTTGGATCGAGGACGAGGACAGAACAGAGACATGAAACAGAACAGAAGAACCTAATCCTGGTTTGCTCACAGGACCATTCAGTCGCAAGGCCCTCTGGGTAATATGAGCAGCGTTGCACAAAGCAGATGCTACCCAGGGACCCCCCTCCTCTACCCCCTCATCTCTATCCTCAGTCACTGAGCCAAATCAATGCCCATTTGTCCCCTCAGCTCCTCTCTGTTCTCTCACTGCTATTTCATTCTTTTGTTTGTCGTCCTCTCTCCACCCACCGTGCTCTGCGTACTCGTCTTCCTCCCTCGTTCTCATTTATCGTTTCTCTCAGAGCTTTTACCCTGTTTTCTACACTTTCTCAAACGTAACATAAATGCCGAACATGTGTAAACAACCTTCACATCGTAGGTGGATAAATAAAAAGGATCAGCTAATTGTTGTGGCCTGTGTATGAACTTTAGTGTAAATATTAGACATCAGTATATCGATAAACTTGCCAAGCAACATCTGGAGACGTTTGCCACCTGCACAAACTCTCCGATTCACTTCTAATCTCCCTTTGTCTTTTTTGTCCTTGTCTATTCTTTCTCTCCATTTCTAAACTTTTTGGAGTTCCTCCAACTTTAACCTGTTTTTTTATCATTTTCCCATCTATCTTTACCTCTGTCTTCTTCCTGATAACCTCCTTCAACCCTACACCTTTATCCTTCATCTCAATCTGACTCTCGCTTTTGAGTGTCTTCTCCTTGCTTGAGCCTCGGCTGAGCGGGAGCCGAGCAGCGTTCATTGCTTTGGTTGTCAGGAGGTGACAGAGAGTAGAAAGAGGGAAAGAAAGCAGGAGGAGGAAGAGGAGATCCAGGAGGGAGGGAGGGTTGATGGTTGTGACGAGAGGAACAATGAAGCCAAACAAGACGAGATGAGAAGCAAGGAGAGAAATGAGATGTGAAAGACTGCAAAGAATGTCACCATACAAATGAAATCCAGAAACCTCAGGCGATGAACGAGGGAGCACAGAGAAGGAGGAGGATGATCGGTGATGGAGGACAGATGAGAGGAGGAGAAGTGAGGGGAGATAAATTAAGGGTGAGGAGGGTTAAAGAGAAAATGAGAGCAGAGAGTGAAAAGGTAAAGAGGTTGAAATCGATTGGACGTCAACCAAAATCAGCAGATGTTTTCACTAAATATGAGGCCGCTGAAACGCTCCAAATTGATTTGTGAGGCAGAAAATGTGCGTGTTTGCTTCAACCCTTAATATCCAAACAGCGTTCTGCCTCCTCGCCTCGTTCCATTAAGTCATTAAGTCATTTTCTTGCTCAGATAACAGTACAACTGGAAATGAGTCAGAGAAGAGAGGATGGAGCAGGGAGGATGGGGGAGAAAACAGGTAAAGAGGAGAGCAGAGATGGATATGACGCATATTATTTCATGGGCAATGAAAGAAAAGAAAGAAGCAGCAGTAGAGACGCATTTTTAGATAATCCAAGATGCTGTTTTGTTTTGTGTTCAGTTATCAGATAGATAGCTTTAAATAACAACACAGAGTTTTATTATTCATTTAAATTAGGTTGTGTAGTTATTGATTTTCAAGTTGAGAATTTTAAGCTTCAGGTAAAAAAATATATAAATATTGTGATGAAAATATTTGCTCATTACAAGCCAAATGTAATAAAATGAGATTTCATAGGTGGAATGAAACTAATAATGCTTCCTGTACCTGTCAGTCAGGTGTGTTCAGTCACCTGAACGGTTTCAAACAAAGCAGAGAAGACCAAAAATAACCATTTGGTTCGTGTGTCCTCTGACAGACTGAAGGAGAGTTTCCGACATGCTGCTGAGGTAGAAACCAACAGTGCATCACATCACAGCGACGCCACAATCAATTCTTAACAGAAGACAGGAGAGAAAGAGACGGAGCAGGTGGACAGAGGAGGAGAGGAAAGAGATGAGAAAGACGGAGAGAAAGAGAAAGAGACGGAGCAGGTGGACAGAGGAGGAGAGGAAAGAGATGAGATAGACGGAGAGAAAGAGACGGAGCAGGTGGACAGAGGAGGAGAGGAAAGAGATGAGATAGACGGAGAGAAAGAGAAAGAGACGGAGCAGGTGGACAGAGGAGGAGAGGAAAGAGATGAGATAGACGGAGAGAAAGAGACGGAGCAGGTGGACAGAGGAGGAGAGGAAAGAGATGAGAAAGACGGAGAGAAAGAGAAAGAGACGGAGCAGGTGGACAGAGGAGGAGAGGAAAGAGATGAGATAGACGGAGAGAAAGAGACGGAGCAGGTGGACAGAGGAGGAGAGGAAAGAGATGAGAAAGACGGAGAGAAAGAGAAAGAGACGGAGCAGGTGGACAGACAGAGGAGAGGAAAGAGATGAGAAAGACAGAAAAAGAGAAAGAGACGGAGCAGGTGGACAGAGGAGGAGAGGAAAGAGATGAGAAAGACGGAGAGAAAGAGAAAGAGACGGAGCAGGTGGACAGAGGAGGAGAGGAAAGAAATGAGAAAGACGGAGAGAAAGAGAAAGAGACGGAACAGGTGGACAGAGGAGGAGAGGAAAGAAATGAGAAAGACGGAGAGAAAGAGAAAGAGACGGAACAGGTGGACAGAGGAGGAGAGGAAAGAAATGAGAAAGACGGAGAGAAAGAGACGGAGCAGGTGGACAGAGGAGGAGAGGAAAGAAATGAGAAAGACGGAGAGAAAGAGAAAGAGACGGAGCAGGTGGACAGAGGAGGAGAGGAAAGAGATGAGAAAGACGGAGAGAAAGAGAAAGAGACGGAGCAGGTGGACAGACAGAGGAGAGGAAAGAGATGAGAAAGACAGAAAAAGAGAAAGAGACGGAGCAGGTGGACAGAGGAGGAGAGGAAAGAGATGAGAAAGACGGAGAGAAAGAAAGAGACGGAGCAGGTGGACAGAGGAGGAGAGGAAAGAAATGAGAAAGACGGAGAGAAAGAGAAAGAGACGGAACAGGTGGACAGAGGAGGAGAGGAAAGAAATGAGAAAGACGGAGAGAAAGAGAAAGAGACGGAACAGGTGGACAGAGGAGGAGAGGAAAGAAATGAGAAAGACGGAGAGAAAGAGAAAGAGACGGAACAGGTGGACAGAGGAGGAGAGGAAAGAGATGAGAAAGACGGAGAGAAAGAGACGGAGCAGGTGGACAGACGGAGGAGAGGAAAGAGATGAGAAAGACGGAGAGAGAGGAAAATGATGCAGCGGCGAGCGTGTCGAATCAACAAAATGGTGACAGTGGAGGATACGCTGCTGATTTCTACGCTTCCCTCTAAAGGCCTCTTTCATTTCATTTTACTGGGTCACATTCACATCAAAGGATCTGTGTGTGTGTGTGTGTGTGTCTGTGTAGTAGTAGTAGTATGGAGATATTTTGTTTCTTGTTATTTTTATGACCTGTATTTATTTATTCACACAGTTACACTCGTTCACACCTGGATGAGTCTGACCTGTTGGCACATGGGTGGAGGTTTGTTGTAGTCATGAGGCATTTATGTTTTAAAGAGTTCATTGTTATAATGGTACACTGTGGATTAATCCTTGATATGAGACTTTACAGCAAACCTTTCCCAGAAGAAACAGCAAACGTAGCGTTAAGACTGAATGATACCTCTGCAGCTCTGATAAACCCACTGTAACCCACTGTAACCCACTGTACTCTACTGTACCCCACTGTACTCCACTGGACTTCACTGGACTCCACTGTAGACATTCAGCACCAAACCAAAACAGAAAAGTTTGATTGTGGCTACTCGATACTCGAGACATTTCCCTCCAGGCGCTGCTGGAACCAAATCAGAGTTAAAAAGAAGTGAAAACCATGATTAAACCAGCTAAATTACAGAAGTTAAGCCAACAGTACTGGTAGCAGGTAACGGTGAGCGGTCATTATCTCTGGTTGATTAAAAACTAAATGAATCAATCATACTGGAGGCTACAAGAAGTTCTTTAAAAAGAGAAAGAAACTGGAAGGGAAATCTCCATCATGTTATAAGTTATCGTCACAGATCACTGATCTCAGAAGGACACACAATGATCCTCCTGTGTGTGTGTGTGTGTGTGTGTGTGTTATGTATACTGTATGACAGCGTGCCCCCCCCCCCCATCAGTCCTCCAGGCTCATTATTTATATCTCCCTCTCGCTCTCTGCTCTTTATTCCTCTTTATTCGCTCTCGTCCTCCACGCGACGCTGACCACTCATGACTCCTAAATATGATCTAGAAACCCGGCGTGATTGTGAGCCTCTGACCCCGATCGGGATTGTCACGTGACTCATGAACCCCGGCAGTTAATAATAACATGAGCCGTCGTGTGATTCACGGCCTGCTCAGCCGCACTTAACACAGCTGAACTGCAAAAAAAGACAATATACGTATAAAATGCACCTTATAGATTAATACATACAGAAGCGTTTTCACACAGACATATTAAAATGTAGGCTGTAAATGAACTGATTTAGGAGTAAGGTACTATTAATACATACTGTTAACCTCACTGTGTTTTCTTGGTGCCATTTGTTCACCTTTTTTCTCAGCTTCAACACGTTTGATAAAACACAGCTTGTGATTAAAAATAGTTTGTGTTCCTTCTGGTGTTAAGATCTTAACGTTAATGGTGTTAATAATTTAATATCCTATCTTTAGCGCCTTTGTCTTATTTTTAAACTTGTCTACAGTAATTTGACACAGCTTGGATTGCTGAATCTTTATCTTTCATCACTTAATCTCTTAATAATGAATCACCTCCAACTGTCTCTGCAGCAAAGATTTATGGAAGAAAGAAGGAACATTTAACTGGAAAAAAAATCATTTTATGAGAATATATTCAACTGTAGGGGAACTCGCTGTAGCTCAGCAGATGTCAAAGGTCAGAGGCAGTTAGGAAAAGCGGGTTGGATACCTGCTGACATGTCTTTATTGTCACACGGAGGTCAGCGGCTGACCTGCAGATGACCTCTGTCGTGTCACACACTGGATTCCTCTTAAAGTCAGTAAGAAGTGAAGCTCGCAGCTGCAGAAGCTAATCGATGCCTTTAATTCAGCCCACTGATTGATGGGAAATAAAGGAGTCTCTGTCAGCAGTGCTGAGCCGCCACGCTGCTGCTGACGCTTCCTGTTGACCGCTCTGAGTGAGCGTGAGTATCCGAGTGTGTGCTACATGTAAACATGTTTGTTCATTAATTCGTGATGGTATTTGATGACATTTCATTTCATGGAAACATGTATTGCAATAATGCACATTTTTGCATTTGCAGCATTGTTGATGTCAGATGTCAGATGTTTATGTTATGTTTATGAAATATGATTGTAGAGCGTATGGATCTGCCTGAGGCTCCATCTCTCACCTGTGACACTGTCCTGTAAAGGAAAAGACAGCGTGGGTCATTTTTTAAAACTGTGTTTATGATGTTCTTCACCAGGATCACGAGGAGACGTATTGTTCCACGTCTTTTTGGATTATAAAGTAGGTGCTGTATAAATACTGTGAAAGTATCAAAGCGCTCAGTCCATGCAGGAACACAGAGCCTGTATTCAGTGCTACAACATGAATTTTACTAACAACACAACACAAAGCAGTCATTCTGTCACCGCCTGTTTCAGACAAAGAAGCTGCAGCTGTAACTATGTGTTTTTGACCATAAAAAACATGCAAATGCAAACACTTTCAAGTCTAGTATGGGAGTGAATACAACATGTTGTTGTCCTCTTCTTTTATTTTTTTTTTTCAGCAAATCCACGATTATGAAAAAATTGAGTGTTTTGCTCTAGACTAAATATTTCACATTTGTGTTGGGAAACGTTCATGTTTGGTTTTTAAATATTGATGAGGCGATTGCAGGTGCAATATCTCCATAAAATGAATATGTATTATGTGCTGCCAGGTGGCTGCATGAGTTAGGGGGACATCTTCATTTAGCGGTAAGTCAAGTATCCTCCTGACCTCTGAACAACCACCTGATTTCCCCTTGAGGTTTCAAGTAGTTGTAAATTCATGAAGAACACGCTGCCATGATTAAGACCTGTATAGGCTGTACCATAAACAATTATTAACAATTATTAACTCTGTGGGCGGAGCTGCTTTGGCAGTGATCAGTGATGAGGATCAATGTCTAATGTGTCAGGAGACGTTACGCAGGGAAACTCAGAGAGCTGCATAGATCAACTTCAGTAAAACAGATCAAAAGGAAGGTATTTTTTGGACTTTCTTTGAAGCAAAGTTCAGATTCAGCAGGGTGACGTTCTCTCTTGAAAGCTGCCAAAAATAACAGCATTTGTCTCAAAACTGATGAATCCTACGTACAGACGCGGCTGCCTGACGAGGTAAAGACGCCGTAGATCCACCGTTTAGTTGCTGCTGGCGTAAAAAGGATGTTTTAGGTCGTTTTTAACCGCTGAATTTTCAATATATATTGTCGTTTTTCTTACGAGGACGGTCTGTATAGTTTGTTCAAGAACAATTAGTCGATTAATCAACCCGTCGATCGACAGACTTTCAACTATTTTGAATTTAACTGATTTCTGCTTCTTTTTTTTAAACTTTTCTGACGTTTTGTTAGTTGCAGCATGAGTTTATTCTCACTTCTATCACTCTTGGATTCCCAAACCTCACTGAGGATTAGATTTAGTTGATTTTTGGTTTTTTATTTGTTTCCAACCACTGGCTCTAATCTCTTTTGGGTTTTATTGCGTTTTTTCAGCGAACTGGACCAAGACAATGGACTGTTTTCATTGCATTTCCCAGTGTGATAACAAATATCTAGCTGCGCTGCTCCACACACACACACACACACACACACATAGAAACAATACACACAGGAAAACACACACATGGGCAGAAGCAGATTATTCTCTTCTCCTCTAAAACGGAGATTAGTCAGATGCTCCTCTAATAGAAAAACTGGCCTAAATATTTCGTCCAGTGCAGACACACACACACACACACACACACACACACACACGATCACGAGTTTTTTGTGTATTAAATATATCAAATGATAAAAAAGGCCACTGTTAGCATGTTTCATGCCAGAATTATATGAGAATATGATAACATGTCTCCAACATGTTTGATGGTGTAGCAGCATTTCTCTGTTATTCAATTAAGAAAAGTTGATCTTTGGATTTTTATTGTTTTTTGGTAAAAAGTAGTACTAGTGAAGTAGTACTGTGAGGTTTAGTATATATACTCGAGTAAAGTACCAGTACTGTCAAGATGTACTTATGCAGTGTACTGTATTTGAGTGTAACTGTCTTTTTCTCTGTCCAACGTGTGTGTGTGTGTGTGTGTGTGTGTGTGTTCATTTCATCCCTCACATCAGTGGACATTTTAAATGGAGATTATGATTCGTCCAGCCAGAACTGCCATAATGTAACAGTAATGATAATAATCAGAGACGAGATCTGATAAGAAAACGAGACAGAGGAGAACAAAGTGATGAAGGAAGCCAATACCAAGAGTGAGAAGTTAAAACAAACTATTAAACAGCTTTTTTTATCCTTTTGGCTCTTTGTATTCACTATTCTATGTTATTCTCACCTAAAATAGAAGCATTAGTGAAAATGTGAAAATGTGTTGGTGTGGACACAGTAAAGTAAGATTAACCTGCTCTGTGATCACTTTCAATGTTAGTATGTCCAGTAACATGTTGTGATGTTAGTAGTTACTTAGCGTGGATGTACAGTCTTAGTGGAATAGGAGAGGGGCAGAAGAAACTGACAATTATGGAAAGAAAACTGGGAAACGAGAGCATGCAGGAGGACGAGAGGAGAGACAGAGAAGTGACAGACACAATGAAGATGTGGGGAGGTGAGAAAGGTTTGTCAGACACACCAATCAAATGCTGAAGCAGAGGACAGGAGATCAGAGGAGAGCAGAGATGACAATGAAAGGCTTTGTCAGGTTGGAGATAGAGAGAACAAGGAAGGAAAGGGGAGGAAGGAAGAAAGGAAGGAAGGAAGGAAAGAAGGACCAAATTTTCCATTAGTCTTTTTTACTTCTAACACACACACACACACACACACAGACACACACACACACACACTCACACAATGTAATAATTCAGCCGACTCAGCTCTGGTTCCACTACAGCAGTGTAATTGGAGAACCGAAAAAGGAACATGAAAGGCAAATGTGATTAGTGGTGTGTGTAGAGAGCAGGTCAGAGTCGTAGATCAATGCAGTTGATAAAAAGGCCTCACCGTGTGACTTCTATGTAAAAACTAATGGACGAGACAGATCAGGCTGTGAACCAGCAGGATGCTGCTGAGATCATGTGAATATCAGCTGATATTGATTATTAAGTCAGAAAGTCATTATCTAATGAGATTATTTAATACTGAATGTTTCTGGTTACTTTCCAACTCAAACAATCGGCAGCATGTCTGTGGTTGAGTTTTTGGTCTTTTTGGTCATCAGAACAACTCATCCATGACTCATCCGTGCTGGTCATTTCCCAGTGTTTCCACTGTAATCACCTGTGTGATCAATATCTTCAATGAATGACCAACATAGAGCTACAGGAACAGACCACAGAATCCAATCCCACATCTTTCCTCCTCTCATCACATCCCTTCCTTCCTCTTTGACCCTCGATACATCCGTCCTTCTCTTCACCATTTATTCGTGTCCTCGTTCTCTTTTTCCACTTTCTTAATCTCATGTTTCGTTGCGTTCTCCATTCATCAACTTCAACCCAACATCCAATTTTCTCCTCCTCCTCCTTCCTCTCGCTCCATTAGCACCTACCGTCCTCCTTAATGCCTTCTTTTCTTATCTTCTCTACTCCCATACAACTTCAAATGATAAAATAATCATTCTTGGATGACCGTTTTGCTGATACAATGGCTGCCATAGTGAAATTACTGCTGATTTGGTCTGACCTGTGAACCTCAAACAATTCAGACCACAGTAGAAATTCCTCAAGAAGTCTCTATTTTCAGTTTGCCCTTCAGCTGTACTTTAAACACTGTCAGCTATGGCAAATGGTAAATGGACTGCACCCAAAGCACTTCACGATATATGGCAGCATTCATCCATTCACACACACGCTCATCAGGAGCTACAGCGCTCCTCGTACACACTGTTGGACCCATGCACATGGCAGAAAACTTGGTTGCTTTAAAATCTACGATATAGCGGACGTGTCATCTCCAGACAAAACGACGCTATAGGTCGTAAATTAGTGGCCAAAAATGACATTTTTACCACATTTTAACTCAAACCATGATCTTTACCCTAACCCTAACGGCAAACAAAATGTTTTTTGTGCATTGTCACACATAAAACAATTATTTTTAATGGTTTTGTAACACGTCATGAAAACACTACCTTCACTAGTTACAACACTAGAACAGTTAACGAACGTGTCAGGTTTCACACTGGAGAAATAAATTAATAAGTAGTTTGTTAAAGGATGTTCTCCTTTTGTTAGTTTTAGAGTCCCGTAGTAAAAGACAATGAACCGGGTTATGAGTTAAGACAACAAAACTCACAGATTCCTGTCCTCTGACATTAACTGCATTATCTGCATTTTTTTATTCTACCAGTCAGAATCAGACTTGAGTCTGTCCATCTCACACTGATCCAATGAATCTACAGGAAAATTAGGTGAAAATCTACAAATCTAAATTTTCTGAATGCATTTGTTTCATCATGAGGAACCATTTAGTTTTAATATGACAGGCAATGATATTTTGAAAGTCAAAGTTCTCCATAAGCGGATTAATAAACTGACTGTTTGGAGTATTATTATATGATATGGGACAATGGATAACTGGGTGCACTGGTCTGTGCGCCTACTCTTCACTGACTCACATCAGTCACTTTTAACAGAGTCTGGGTCAGTGGAGCGTAAAGCTTTAAAGAGAGCCTGTCCTCTCAAGAAAAACGACACTACAGGTCGTAAATTCAGTGGCCAAAAGCGACCTATAGTTACTTTAACCACAGCAAATTACACCCCTATAGGTCATGATGGTGTACAGGTACAAACAACCTATGTTGTTTAATTTACAGGATTGTTGGATAAAGAAGAAAACTATGATTATGTAGAGATGATGTTAAACACTGATGAGTCTGTCACTTTAACAGCCTTACTCAATACTTTTCTTGGAAAAACTAAATGCAAAATGATCTACAATGATTATGAAATGGAGTCAAGTCGAGTAAAATAAATATAATTATTCCATTTTGTTTGTCTTCTTGTCCCTAACGAAGACGGCAATAGATTTATCTACATATATCTCACTCCTCTGTCTGAACAACACATCAATGAGCCACAACACTGCACTCCATGTTTATTTTAACTTAATCCCACACACATCATCCTGCTGCCAGAAATAGATGCACCAGATGTGGATTCATTCGCCATTGAAAATAGTCCCACGTCAAAATAGCTGATATCAAATAATGCCAGACTTGTCATTTAAGGAACAAATCAGTAACTTCTAACTCCATACATTGTCATAATATTTAAGTGTACTTTATATGCATATGCTTAACGTCAAACACCAAAAGGCCAACAATGTAGTTCAACTGTCATCTAATGTTACACAATATGTAGACGACTTGTTGATCTATTTGGCAGTGAGCGACATTTTTGTTCACATCTGAAGAGCAGATGGATCCTTTGACTCAAACTTGTTGATCCCTGGTGAATAACTGCAACAGACAGACGAGCTTCAGGGGAAATACATGTGGAGGTGTTCAGCTGCCTCCACACCTGACAGTCTTACTAACCTGAACTGAACTGTTATAGATAACACACGACTACTTCTGTGAAAAACAGAGAGAAAGAGGAGACGGAGACGTGTGCAGAAAAGACAAAGAAGTAAAACAGAAAGACACAGACTTGAAATAACCTTGTGTCTGTAGAAACATATAAAAACCCGGTTGTTATAGTGATTGCTATACTATACTTGTTTGATGTAGTGGCTCCATATATTGTCACAATATATTAATCTACAATCATCTCTGCGTTTGTGCATTTCATAAAGCAATTTCCTCGACAGTCACCTTGAAACTGCTTGGGCTGCCACCGGATAATTTAGCCCTGCTTAAAAGATCAATTAACCCAAAAACATTAACAGATCAATCAATAATCAAAATTTCATCGGTTGCAGCTCTACTTCACAGGACTTTCTGTGATCATTCCACGGTCAGAGTTCATTGGAAAATCTTGTTGGTTAGGGTCTTGCAAGGGTCTGTCAATCAGTCTTTCCTGATTGTCCATCCATCAATTGCTCATCATTTGGTGTGTCCATTGATTTATGAAGCCATCACAGACTGATCCATCCATCTTTCTTACAAATCAATGGATAGACCACACCCTGAAGACATCAGTCTCCTCTTCTGAAGCACTGATTTTACCCTGAGGGACAAGGACAGAGAGACAATCTGTCCACTCTTCTAGCTGTCAGAGTGCAGTAAGTAAAAAAGAGAAGTAGGCGTGGTCATACTAAAACCATTATCACTCATCTGCTGCTAAAACACTCGAGCAGATGTTGGAACCTGGTTGCAGGGAGGTCCAACACAGGGTGATAAGGACTGGCTCACTGCTGTCATTCCAGTTCATCACAAAGGTGCTGGGATGGGTACGATAGTGTTGAGGATAGGCGCTAACACCAAAATAGTGCTGGCTTTGTGTGCAGCAGCATTGGCATGTTCAAACAGGAAAGGGACAAACTCACAGGTTTCCAATTGACTTTCCAAAGACGCCCAGACCAAAGCAGGAAATGAGTGAAATATAGATTAATGCGCTAATTACTTTCTCGATTAAATCAATTAATCATTTGTCTGTAAAAATCAGAAAAAAACATAACTTTTTCAGAGTCAAAAGTTGCATCTTTAAATGTCTGATGACAAATGACAACAAAACAACAAAAACATAATTTTGCTAATGCTTCATTAAAAAACAGAGATCCTCATGTCAAAATGCTGCCCTGCTTGCTTAGAAGGTAAAACAACAACCAAACGAATATACTTAAAGTCCCTCCCTGCTTACGCCTGCATCTTTGAGGCTGAGAGGAATCACTTTATTGTTATTGTTTTCAAGGGCATGTTAAGATGAATATTGGGAGCCACACGGACTAAATGACCACTGGACTACAGCCAACTGAAGCAGGGTTAAAGACTCAGGAGATGGAGTGGGCGGGAGCTCTTTGCTTATCCGTTAAAGACTGATTGGACACGAGAACGCTTTACTAGCCCCCACACCTCCGTCTCAAACACATTAACAGATCAGAGTGTAGATTCAGGCTAATGTGAAAACACATTAAGGTGTAGTTTAACCCTGATATTGTATATAAAGAGATAAACACGATCGCTAGTCAGGAGAGAACAGCATGTTATTGATCTGCCTATATACAGGGTGTCAGTCTGTGTGTAATAGTTAGTATTTCATGGGATCTTCTACCAACACACACCTGACTGATGATACTGCATCCAGTAGAAGTAAATGTTATCGATCAGTCAAAAATATGAAAGCTTACAGTGATTTTTTTCCTTCTACGAATCATATGCTGCACAGATTGTAAAACTCATTGAACAGCATTTGATCATTTCATTTAGGACTCATTTAATCTGTTGGCTGAACAATAATAGCATGTTCATGCCCACTGCCTAGTTAGGAGTTAACAACTGGTCTCTAAAGCAAAACATTAAATCATTCATTTCCAGAAACTATTTCATTTATTTAATTGTCTGCAATGACCCAGATGTCCCCAAATTCACCCAACAAATTGCACAATTTTACATGCCAACCAGGAAAATGTATCTAACACATCCTTGCAGTCTCATTATTTAAAAGCCTCATCGAATGATCATCATTAGGCCACCAAAGCCAGGAAACGCCTTTTAACAACTACATTATATTGATGTATGTGTGGTTGAGACCGAGCTGACTCATCTTGGTGATGGTGATGGTATTGACAATCACTTTAAGACTGAGGAGGAGAGATGTGTCGACTCATGACAGACCCAGTGTCTCTATAGCTTCAGTTCATTACCGTTTCCCCTCCCATTAACACCATTAGTATTGACCTGATAAGCATGCCTGGTTAGGACGAAAGTCACATTTACATTAAAAAAAAACCTTATGGCAGAACTGGCAATTAAATTTTACATTTCCAAATCGTAAAATATTCTTACTGCACGATTCATATTTCATTTGTTTTTTCCCCCCAATGTCCACTTGCACTAAGAGAGGTATTAATTTACATTTTATGCTGATTTATGATAATGGTACACAGAGCACTTGGTTAAAGTCATGTAAATATTGTATTTTGTTGTCTTTTAACATTTAAATGAAACCAAATTTATTTTTTCCAACCTTAACCTTAAAGTGTTTCAGAGTAAGAATACAAAATCCAGTACATAAATATATTCATTTTTATTTTTTAAATTATCATCAGGGAACATAATGCAGGCAGCATTTACAACTCCCATCAGTCTAATTGGAAAACAAATATTTAAGCCTCATCTCTAGCATGCAGGGTTGGACACATTCTGTCATGTAAGTGAGATCATGTCATGTGACATGATCTGCTAAACATGACATGGAAGGACAATAAAATAACAGTTTACTAAATCCTCCACTTCCTAAGTAAACCAGTGCAGCCTTTGGCTTCATGGATTAATTACTTTGTAATGATGGGGCTCTGGGGAGTCGGCATTATGAGATAAATTACATGCTCTTCAGGTTTTTTTAAGTCTTCCAAACGTGTCCCAGGGGTTTCCTCTGTGCTCAGAGACCATTACACTGTGAAACTTCTTATTAAAGTGATGCACTTTTAAAAACAAATCATGTTTGACCCAGAATATGTGATGTATTTGTAATTGTAAATACACCAATACATAATTTCAGTTAATCTAATTTAGAAAAAGTAAAAATGTATTAAACTATTTAAAAGAATACCCCAATGATTAATATTTGCATAGCATTTAAAATCATTTTAATGCATAAGCCTTGCTTGAGGGTAAGTGGGTTTATTTAAATTAGTTACATTAATAGTTGTATTAAACACACATGTAACTGAAGCAGAGTATTTGGTGTAACTTCTGTTATTTTCATTCTTTAAAGCAAAGAAACACGTCAACTTAAATCAAGATATAAGATATAGAAACCCAGCCAGTATAAACGTGTGTCTATAGTAAATGTGTTGAATAAAGCAGCAGATATAAATCTTATATTGAGCGAGTCATTTTGTGCACTATAGCTTGTGCGGCTGGAGCCGGTGGGGTTTATCCTGGAGTGGAGTTATGGGATTTAAGGCTCCTGTGGAGCAGACAACATTTAAAAGCAAACACAGTCCTGCTGGAGGGCATTCAGACGCCTGCAGCAGAAAAAAGGCAGCGCTGGAGTCCAGTGAAATGATTTACTCTGGATATAAATACAAAACCATCCAGCACATTTCACTTTTAAATGTAGGACAACCAAAATATCACAATTAACTCTGGAAAGGTTAAACTCAGTCGAGTGCCGCTTTTAATTTCAACCTCAGATTTCTAAAAAGCCGCTCCATCCCATTTACAGATTGTCCCATTATAGTCTAATAACTTCAGCAGACAAGCACTCATGACTCCACATTTATTAGCCACTCCAAAAACCTTTTAAAAACATGCATTTTCTTAAATATTTTGTATTTTTTGTATTGTATTTATGTATTTGAAATCTGTTTCTTTTTCCAATTGCAAACTTGTTTGGGAAAAATGCTAACAAAATAAAGTTATTAACATATAACAACTCTAAAATGATAATTATGTAAAGTTAAGGGTTAATCTCTCTCTTTTTCCCTTTCTCTTTGCAATAGTTGCAACACAAAGCTAGTAATGCCCTCCAGGAAGACGGATTGAATATTACCCTTTAAAAAGAAGACGAAAACCAGGGAGCAGGAAGATGAGTGATGTTGTGTATAAAGGAGAGCAGGAATCAGCACCTGCTTAAAAGCCATTACATAAACTCATAAAGCCTTATCAATCACCTGCACTGGATAACAAGGTCAGTACGCTGCTATGAAACACACACACACACACACACACGCCTTAAATTCCTCTCTACACGTCATAGATTATTCCTAGTGACCTGGGCGAGGCCTGAAGCAGGCATGCTGCCAGACATGTATCCATATATACGCACATACATGTATTAAGAGGGCGACAGAAAGAGTAGAAAGGAAAAAAAAGGGAAAAGGATGTCTGGAAGCACGTGAGGCGCTTCTTGTCTCTCATCTCATGTTTGTGTATCGAAGCTACTCACCGACTCTTGAAGAACGGCGAGTCGGTCGGAGACTCTTATTACCGCCTCCTCACTTCACTCACTATCTTCAGTGTCAGAGAGAGGAAGGAGGATAGATGGAGGGAGAGGGAGGCGTGGGCAGAGAAGAGCGAGTGTGTGTGGGTGTAAACATCTTTACGTTTACTTTAATATGTACTGTATATGTTGGGTTTTTCTGTGTAGGTGGTTTTATGTTGTTCCTGTGAGGGTCAAGCATTTAAAAGTGTGTGTGTGTGTGTGTGTGTGTGTGTGTGTGTTAGGGTTCGCCATCTTGATCATTTGTGACATTTAGTGTGAACATGCAGCGTTTATAGAACAATGTTCATGATGGTTTGTGATAATCTCTGCTCCTACAGCCTCAGTATTAAGTGGACCATGACGAGGGTGGCGGGATTCATCTAGATTTCAACAACAACAACAACAACGATGCACTAACAGTAGCAGACCGGTAACATCTCCAGTAACCACCGAAATAACATCTGAATTTGCACCACAGCAGAAATTCACTTGATGAAAACAACCATAACTGTACATCTGTGTTAACTCAATATGTCAGTTGTTTTAAATATTTTAATTATTTACACAAAATATTCTCATACAATGACACATGGCTGCAACTACTGATTCACTTCAATGTCAATTGATCTTCAGTCGATTCATCTTTTGGTCTCAAAAAAGGGAAAATCCTATTTCTCTATCTTTTAGAATAATGTATTCATAAAAAAACAGCTTCTTTTCAGGCCATTTCTAACGCTGAGTAGAAGGTGAATTAAACCCTGGTGGACTCTTTAATCTAATAAGATTAACCAGCCATTTCTAATCCAGAAACAACCGGGACTTTTTCAGCTCAGCAGCCTTAAAGACACGTTTTTGCTTCTCTTCTGTTCACTGAAACACTAAAAAAAACATCATTACCTAAAACTCATCATCATAGTCAGCATCTAAATGTTGCACATTTTGCTTTAAGGTGGTCTCTTAATGGGAATAATCTATAACAATGCCATTAAATGTCTTGTTTTTTCCCATAATCTTTGGCCAGGAGTCATCGTAATCTCATCAGATCTACACCGACCTGGTCTATCGGTGTCTTTATGAGAGAAAAGCCTGTTTAGTCCTGTTGCGGCAAAAGCAATAAGTTTAATGACAGTGTTTTATCTAATAAGATCAGCAGCACTCTGTCTAATCCTCCAGCCACCTCCTCCACTGTCAACATTAGCATTTTTATAGTGCAGATATGGTGCACAAATGTCATGATGATTTCTGATATCAGTTCGTATTACTCTCGTTAAGGTGTCTGGCTACAACAACACTCTCCCTGGATGGAAATATAACCGACTGATGTATGATTACTATAACAACATGGAGAAATACATTTAGAGGCCTCGGTAATGCTCTGTGATAGTCAGGCAGCAGCTATAACAGACTACAAACATGTCAGGAATCACAAGGTCATGGGTCCAGATCCCCATCACACTAAAAGTCAAATTTTACCTAGTTTTGGGCAGTACACACGACAAAAAGCATTAAAAAAAAAATGTATATATGTTATAAATATTTCTTGTACAAAACGATGTGCTTATGACATTCAAACGATGCACACATTATTAACAATCAATAACAAACCGTGACATGTCATTTTAAAAAGAGGAGAGATTATAACAAGCTTGAGTTTAGGTAAATAACCCAAACAGATATTGTCTCAAATGTAAAAAAAAAACGTAGTAGTGTCGAGTTAACCCCTTAACGTCAAACAGATTAGAGGTCAGCTCCACACCCTGACGGTCCATTAATAGTCCTGGATGGTGTGGAAACTAGAGCAGAGCTGCAACGATGCATGTGTGCACATGACAGAGACAGAGCTGCTGAAATAGCAACACAGATGAAATAGAACAAACCACAAGATGATAATGCAGAGACCTGCAGGCTGCACGTGATGTTTAAAACTAGTCTGTAAATGGGAAATTACAAATATTTCCAATAAAAGATGTTTTGAATATGAACAGAATCATAAAAAATAATGTTCATTTAACCCTTTATTAAACAAGAACCAAAGTTAATCATGTCCTGATTGGCTATGATAATTCTTCTGTGTTTAAATTCTTTCTTTTTCAAACTGTTATGAATCTCTTTTTGTCACAGCTCCAAAACACTATCATGTCATTTCTAAGAGTTATTCACCTCCCTGGTGTGACTGTGTGAATGGAGGCCTAAAGCAAAGCTATTACTGCAAAGAAACCACTTAGGCCCAATCAAGCTGTGGATAAATATCCTTCATTCTGTATTTCCATGTTGATATTTAATTTAGCCGAATGACTGAAGATGCAGATGCAGAAAAGGTGAAATCTCTGAGGTAAGCAGTTTCCTGGGAAGCCTCCGAGTACTGATGGACTTTTATTATTCACCAAATGTCTTCAGGCATATGTTGTGCACATACGGAGTGCAGTAAGATGGATGGATTTGTTGTTTAATCTAAAGCACCATTTGAATACTCTGACAGATACAGCAGTTTACAATAAAATCTCACTTTCCAGACAGGATTTTGCAACATTATTTTATGTTAATGTCACTTTGAGTCGATACTAAAACCTGACTGGAAATACACTGAAATGCAAATGATATCTTTTGATTTATCTAGTTGGATTTTACCTGCATTGTTTCACAAGATGTTTCCTTTCTTGATTAAGCCGCCGCTGATGTCTGCACTAATTAGAGAGTCGTTAGTTAGAAGTCAGCAGTTGAGCAGCTACAAGACCCAAAAGAGTTGTGAACAGAATGAGAAATTACAAAACAAGCTAGTTTTGCTGGTCTAGAAAAATGGACAATATCCATCACAACTGCAACTGAGAAGGTGGAACGTGGAAATATTTGGTCACTTCAACAAATTAATACATTACAGAAACTGTTCGGAGCAACAACAACGAGCTGTAACTTTAGTTCCTTTAAGATAAATTCGGGAAAATGGACGAAATATTATTATTACCCTCCTACAGAAATGCACCAAAGTGAACACTGCACCACACATATAGACGAACATAACGAGCAGCTGCACTGTGGCCACTTTATAGCCCAGACTGGATTGTTTCTTGTAGATGATGCTGAAGTATCGTGTCCCCACAGCCTCGTCTCTTGTCTCTGGGCTGATCTGACCTGTTCCACGGACAGACTGTCAGTCCGGAGCCACTAGTCAGACAGAGGTGAGTGCGTCTTGTCGATTAGAGGCGGGTCCTTTCACAATGAGTTGTAAGGTTGCTCTAATGGGGTCAGTCGGCTCTGGCCTCATTCCACAGTCTGAGAATTATTTCTAGACAGCGCCATGGACTCTATCAGTCCAAACAGCCAGGCTATTTCGGCCCACGCTGTCATGCGCGACGCATAAGGGATTATTACTGAGACTACATCAGGATCAACAAACACACAGGAACACGGGCTTATGCAAACACAAGCACACAAACAGAGTCATTACCACACACGATTATAATCACTAACACAGAAAGAAACTCGCCTCATGTCAAAACTTCCTACATGTGAGAACTTGTAAGCACGTTCACCTGCCGATATGTTTCTTTATGTGTGTGTGTGTGTGTGTGTGTGTGTGTGTGGGATCTTTAACCTCTCCTGTAATGACAATCATGATGACAGTGAAGCAGAGATGAGAGGAGGAGAGAAAAAGAGGGATGGCACAGCAATGATACTTACAGCTTGCACTGAGAGGTCGGGATGAGAACGGGAGGGGAGATAAAGATGAGGAGACGGGGCTCGGAGGAGGTGATGGAGGGGTCAGGGTGAGATGAGGAGGAGAGGGGAGGAGATGTTAAAGGGGTAAATGTGAGGTGGAGGACGTTGCGGGGGAGCGTGAAGGATAGAGTGAGAGATGAAGGCTGAGATCAATGAGTGGAGGCATGGCATGGAGAAGAACAGATGAGGAGGAAAAACGAGGCGAGAGGTTAGACGCTCGGAGGGCTGCAGAGATGAAGGACTGACGAATGGACAGAGAAAGGTTGGAAGGACGGAGGAAAATAGCAGTGGGATGGATGGAGGCGGTGAGGCAGAGGTGGAGGACAGCATGGACATGTGATAGGGAAAGATGGAGTTGAAAGATGATGATGAGCTTGTGTTGAAAGGAAATAGTGGAGATGCATAGAGTGGATGAAGAGAGGAAAAGCAATGGAATACATAAAGAGAGGAGAAAGAGGTACCAGGATGTCCCTCCATGTCGTTTTGGTTGGATGGAGAAAAAGAAAGGACATGGACAAGGACAAGGACATGGAAGGAGAGATGTAGAGGACAAATGAAGGAATAGATGGAGGGACACAGAGAGAAGGATGCAGTGATGAGGAGGGGCTGGAGGGATAGATGGGGGATGAACAAGCCACTATGTCTCATTAAAGTTGGATCTGGGGCTAAGCTGGAAAGGTAATTGTCTGGTTGGGTCTGGCCTGGTCTGGCCTGGCCTGGCCTGGCCTGGCCTGGCCTGGCCTGGCCTGGCACACTAACCCCGGCGCTCTCTGACTTATGAACCTGTGAGCTGCTGGGTGTCTCTCGTTGAACTGAGGGATTGAAGCTGGAGGATTAGCTGCCGGTTGCTGGGTCCAACCTTCACTTCAATCTTACTTTTAAATATGGCTCAAAGCTCTGTGAAGCTTCCTGCCGCCTCAGCACTTCATGGACAAACCAAATACTGGCTGATTTGTGGGTTTGAATCTGGTGTAGTGTTGCTTTTGTCTTCAGCATTTCAGGCTTTTTAGCATTAAACACAAGCACATAAACCACTTTTTTCATTCTGGAGTTCAGTTCTTTGCTTAAGGACACTTTATGTGGACAGCAGGACCCATAAACAGCCAAACCACGGTATTACCTGAGCTACCTTTGTAAAGCAGGGGTAGCAAAAAATGCTTTCTGTAAGTTATAAATAAATGCAGAGTAGGCATTTCTGGCATGTCACCTACTTCCAAGGTGCATGGAGAATATATATATATAAATATAAATGTACAGTACAGGAATAAAGGAACAGGCTGACAGCTTATTATGCCATGATGCATAGTGATACTGCGTAGGGAACAACTACACTTAAACATAACATCACTGTTGTCAATCATTTCCTTTAGAAGCTACAGTGGTGGCAAAGAGAAAAAGAAAAAGGTGGCAGAAATGGAGACAGAGAAACATCCAGAGAAGGGTCAAACATTAATGAATATGAAATATTTGAAGGATCAGTTGTTTATAATATTTTCAGCTTTTCATTTTACAACATGAGGCTCAGTTGGAGCAGATTAGCAGCAGAGCAGAGGCTGCATTAGCACAGCGCTAATGCTAGGTGATAGATATGTCTTCCACATATCTGATGCTTTAACATCTTTAACATCAATACAGTAATCAGATCATGAGGAGCGCTAGTAGCAAAAGAAAAATGAAAAGAAGAAGTCAAATCTCAGCCCTCATGCAGCAGGACTTTTATAGAGAAACCAAGATTATTTCTACACCAGTGACTAAAACAGTTGAACATACTTTAAATGTGTCACTTCACACACAGCACATAATGTCTGTGGGTTGGATCCTGGTGTATCATCATAGGTAAACAATTATCTTCCTCCAGTTTAAAGGCTTCATATTAAAATGTCAGTACGGTTGTCCAGAAAAGATCAAATTATAAAGTACATGACAGATGTAACCTTAACTGTCCCCATCACCTTAATACACAGCTAAACCTAGAAAAACACACTCTGTCAAATGATGCAGACTCCTTCTCTTCTACCTCTGCAGACTCTAACGAAGCAGATATACCAATAAATGCACCTGATTGTGTTTTGCTCTCTTCACTAACGTTGTGAAGTGGAAGAAAAATAACTCCAGATAAACCAAATATTTTACTTTCTAAAGAAATCAAAATAAAATGTGAAATAGCTAAATAAAACAGCAGCTATAGTCATCAAGTAATGTTAAACAATAATCAGACTCAGTTTTAGAGCTGCAGGTAAGCAAACTGTCAATCACAGCTGTCAAAATGACCAGCAGCACATTTATGAGTCAGTATTTGATGAGTTGATGCTGTGGTGTTGCTCCTTTAGGTGCTTCCTAAGTCATATTACTTGCTGTTTGGAAATGACCTAAATGTAATTTACTGAAATAACATTTTCATCAGAGCTTCAATACAAAAAAAAGTTGGTTTGGTAAAAAAGAAAAACAGCCTTTGAAGAATACACCAGTGACTGAGGCTGATGGGATAAAAAAAATAGAGTTGGAAACCACTGAAGCAGAATTTTCTTTCTCATGCCAAATCCTTTTTAACTCTGCCTGAATCTTTCCAACGTGCCCGGGGAATCCCTCTGACCTCCGCCGGAGAGACAGACGAGAGGCTGAGGTAAGATGGCAGATGATTTCAGGATCAATATGCTACTTTTGAATCGGCAGCTCTTATTCATAATGAACGGACCAAACGGCTCATCCAAAACTTCTACTGAAAAAAAGAGCACGGCGATAAACGTTGGTTTTTGGTTTTTGTTTTTTTAACAGACAAATAGGTCAACATGTGTGCTCATGACTGCCTTTCATGCTAATTGAATGTTTATTGCTATTATTTTCCCTGTTTAATTAATATACATCTAGAGTACATTTAGACATTTTCTAACCACTCTGGGTAAATTAAGTATATGTATTTTCTTATGCAGTTGTGAGAGAAAATGACAAGAGCAGTAAGTAAGAAAATGTTTGCTGTAATAACAAGAACAAGAACATATTCATCTGTTGAAAGCAATTAAAAACTGATTATTAAAATGAGGTGTTTCAAGGAGATTATTGTTTTTACCACAAAAGATGTTTGAATAGGTTCAGTCTAAAATGTGAAGTATCAGAAGTTGCCGTTAAGTGCTTTGTCACATGGTGTGTTTTGTACATGTGAACATGGCGTGACTGAGACCTACTTGTAAACTAATCCAGCGTGCCTTTAAAACACCACAGCTTGGCTCCAAAACAGCTTCCAACAGTCACACACAGCAAGAGCCTTCTACCGTACCTGCAGCACGACCTCTTGACAGATAAGTTAAACTATAAAAGCGTGCTTTAAAATATTCAGTAATGTGTATAGGAGAATCATGAATGATTAAAGACGGCATTATGATGAGTGCCATTAAACCTCTCTGCCCTCGTCTCCAGCAGAGCCATAAAGAAACACTGTCATGCAAATACAGCCTTATATTTTCCCACTGCAGAGAAAGTATGAACATTCACCACAGAGCGCCAGTTTCAGATGACGTGAGATATGTCATCTGGTCGACTGTGTGTGACTAAATAAGCATAAAACACCAGTTAAAGGCCTCAAACTCTCCTTTAAAACTGTGTAATGATACATAATATAGGAGGTATTAATATAGTGTTTAATGGACGCTTTCACACCTCGCAGTTCCTCGAGTACGTACATTTTATGACGGCCTCCGGGGGGAATTGAACCAACGGTGGTGCAATGATCAGAGCGCCAGCACACAGAGAACAAAGGCGTCTGTTATATCTGCAGAGTAAATATCCACCGCTGCTGAATGAAGCATGAAAACATACAGACCTCTACTACAGCAGATTCACTATTACTGTTGCAGCTCTGTATCTTTAAGGGTATTTTATAGAATAAACTATTAATTAGATTATCAAAAAACATCTTTTTTTAGTTAAAATATCTTTCTTTGCACTACAAATGTCAACTTGTGATTTTTCACTATTTTCTGACATTGTGCAAACTAATGATTAAATTAAAAACATAATAAATTGATGAGTAGTGGCAGTTCTACATTACAATCACTAACACACGTCACTGTTTTTCGTGGAGCATCAAGATGCACGAGCAAACTATTCACCAGACGGGTCGACGTGTCTGCAGGACAGTCGTCTGTCAGTCGGCAGGGAGACGTCGCTGACCCCGCAGTGAGCACCGTCCACAGCACCATCTGTCACCAGGATTCACAGCACACACACACACAGACTCTAAAAAGCTGCTCGTATCTCAAAAAATGCCAAATATCTGCTTGTTGCAGCTTCTCAAATGTGAGGATTTGAAGATTTTCCGTCATACGTACATGATAGAAAACTACATATGATTGGAGTCATCATTTCCCAGCACAGCATATTCTAGCTAGTCCTGCCTCAAACGCTGCTTATGCATGAAGCAACATAATGACTTACATATAAACATATATGATAAACACATACAGGCGTCTCTGATATATTTATATTTTGGGTTTAAGAGTATCTCTCTGATATCTGCCTCCTCTCCCACCTCTATCATCTCTCTTCTCTCTGTTTTCTTTCTTCTTCTTCTTCTTCCTCCTTTTATCTATCATCTAGCACGGTCAGTGTGTGACAGATTAGCTCTCATCTCACCATTACTATTTAATGACCTGGCCTTACATGAAGACACTCACCCGTGAAACTCATTACATCAAACATGTCAGTCTCTCACACACACACACACACACACACACACACACACACACAGGTCCATCTTCAAATTTTCCTTCTATGTCAAAGGTAATTGTATAATTGGTCATGGTTACATCTAACTGAAAGGCACTGTCACACACACATCACACACATCGTCCACTAGAGACTGATTTTGAGTGTGTGTGTGTTTTCTACTCATCCTAACAAGGAGTCAATTAAACGAGTGATGTTTACTCCCCACCACCTCGCTGCACTGTATTGTCAGGATACACACACACAGACACACACACACACGCACACGTTAAAAAAATCCACAAACTCAACACACACTTAATTGAAATAGATATAATATGTTACACACACATTCAGATCCACCTGAAAACCCACAAACACAGAGTAGTACAAATACAGAAAACACACACACACACAGTGTCTATTTTTATCTCTTAGCTGACAGCACCCTGTCCCACTGTTCACACTAAGCTGAGCCACATAATTGGCTGTCATCTATCCTGCTTTCACTTTCTTTCTTTAATTCTGCTTTTCTCTCTTACTCCCTCCATCCGTCCTTCTTTGATATCCCTCCATCCTACGGTTTTTGGTAACCCCGGCGAGTTGTGTGTTTGAAGCCAAAACCAAGCTCCCATTTTCTGTCACAGCAGGAGGGCTGAACTGCAGCAGAGCTGAATCACAGGCCGTGTTTACGGTGAGGCAAAGACTCAAGAGAGAGAGATTCAAGAGGAAGGGTGGACGTAGGAGGACGAAGAGAGGAGAGTGAGGAGGAAGGAGAGATAGGAGGGAGACAGACAGAGAAAGAGAGAAACAGAGAGAGAGAGAGTGAGAGACTCTGGGGGTATTTTTAGGTCACTATCAGGATATTTAACACCTGCTGGGCTCTGTGAGAGGAGAGGAGAGGAGAGGAGAGGAGAGGAGAGGAGAGGAGAGGAGAGGAGAGGAGAGGATGAACAGGAAAAGGTCTGAAACCTTAATATTGATCCTCTCGATTTTCAGACTGAGTTTAAGATTTCAGTGTAAGCTAACAAATGATCTAAAACCAATAGACTGAGAGGATTTAGGTTTGCCTGGTGGATTATATGTAAACATAACATCTAGCTAATGTCATCGCTAATAAAAAACACCTACAAGATAAAAAGATTCAATACCAGATTTGTTTGATTTGGAGTTGAACACAATAAAATATTTTGCTATATGTTATACAGCTAAAGCTATAATGATAATGTTGTTAATTAAAACATTTAAAACGTGTGCTGTGTTTTAGTCCTTAAAGGTGAAGTCGCTTCTCTTTGTGAGTCTTCATGGAAAGACTTTGGAGACTTATGTCTTCTGATGTTTGTGTCCTCATACTGTGTTTGATGGAGGGTAAATCTACAGTGGCTTCACCTTACAGCAGCCTCCATCTGTCTCACACACACACACACACACACTTTGGGAGGCTTCACATTACTCAGAAGAGAGAAGCAGGTGAGCAGCATCAGAGGATTAACACCACATGACAGACGATCAGGGCTGCCTTACAAGGTAAATGAAACACACCTTGATATCATCACATCATCAGAGACAAAACACGTTAGATCGATTGGGTTTGTTTTATGGCTGCTTATTTAATCAATCAGTTCAATGTCCAGTCTATACAAAGGCCAGGAAATATAAATAAGTATATCCATCAGAAGCAGGGCCGAGGTGAGGTCTTTACATTACGTCAACAGTCAGTTTCAGCGTTTCATCCACCTGGTAAAGAGTCCAGTTGAATCCAACAACTCTACAGTCTGCTCCGGGTTTTACTGCTGATCCCCACAAATCAACACAACACATTAAAACAAGCGGAAAGGTCAGATCGCATCAACGGCGGACGAATATTTAGTGATGAGGCTTTGCTTCATGTGAGCACAGCAAGGTGCTAATTTGTCTACTCAACCAATCAGATCGTTTGGTGTTAATTACCTTTTGTATAATTAAGATTATTTCAATCTTATTGATTATTGGTGCTTAAAAGGACTCAAGATACAACCAGTCTGTTTTTTTTTTCCCCCTCAGTATTTTTATATACTATCTTACTCTGAGCGCGCACACACACACACACACACACACAGTTATTGTGTTTAGTTCTCTTAAATCACACTGCACCATCCATCAGCGAGCTGTCAAATATGACCTTCAATTTTAAAAAGAGACAGAAGAATAAGTCAAACAAAAAGAAAAAAAGAGGAAGAATAAGCAGGAAGAGGGGAGGAAAAGAGAGATAAAGAAGGGAGTGATGTGGGAGGGGTGGACGGCGGTGGGAGATGTGATGAGCATTAGATTGCTGTCCTGCTGAGATTAGCATGCTGACATCCATATTGAATTTACACTGGAGTTGTGCTTGCCGTGTGTCCTCACACTGTCAGTTCTCCGGGGGTCTACGACCGTGTCTGATCATATTCAATTTAAACTTGACACTTTCTACCATTTTCTCATTAATCCCTCGGCTGTCAGATCACACGTGAAGACTCTCTGCGGTAGAAAGATGGAGAAGAGAAAACTACACCCTGGTTACTCTTGAGCGTTATCTGCTCTGAGCTTTTAATTCAATTCAGAGCAGATCTTTACTGTCCTGTGAGGGAATCTGGTTTTATTGTCAGTCACTAAAGCACAGAGGAAAGAGCAGACAGATTTATTTGCCAAACTGTTGAAGGCACTGAGGTGCTGTCGATGCTCCCCGAGCTCGTCGTGTCTAATTTAGTTTGTTTTGCATTTACTGTATGTCAAAAATGGAAATGAGAGTTTCTCAGCTTCGTTCTTCTTCTGTGAACTTGAACTGTAACTAATGATAGTTTTTAACCATCGATAATGCTTTAACACCAACTCCTCTTTTAGTTCACGTAAATTTAAGACTAAAACAAAGACAAAAAGACAGTTTTTGATTATTAGATCCTTGTAAATAACTTTGACAGAGCACACGCTGCTTTGAAAGTACATATACACCATTTTTTTCAGGTTTTGGTTGTGAATTACAACCAGAAAATAATGTGATTATGAGTATAATCTGTTGATATAACACGTCCATATTCATGCAAACATAAAAGCTACATGGTGCTAGCATCCCGCAGGCAAAACAGTAAAGGAGTTTAATCTATCTAAATCTAAAAAGTCACAAAATTGTGAATAATCGCCTACAAATTCATATTTCAAAATGCCTTTTTTTTTGTCTGACCAAAACATCATATTTGAGAAGCTACAATCTGAAAAGACTTTTTTCTTGATGAATGAACTAAATTATTAATTATTATTATTTTAAATCACCTGACTTATCATTTCTGGCGCTGAGTCAGACATCAGCATCAAATGCTAAATTGCTAAACTAGTCAAGCATGAAATTTCTTTTTCCAACTGAGTCAATTGTTTCTTTCACCCACCTCAGCAAACAAACAAATCCGTGTTCAAACATCTTGACACCTCCACCTGGTGAGGACACAGATGGGATCATTTTCACCACTCTGTTAATTTCACCACTAGTCTGTCTAAAGAGCACAGGAAATGAAATCCCTTATTTGGACAGAAATGTGGGTCACACAAAAACAAAATGCCTTATTTCACATCCGGGTTTAAAGAAAAGAATTTATAAAAATAAGCTGCGAACAAAAGATGAGGAGGAGAGGTGAAGACGAGGAGATAAATTAACACTATGGCAGTATTTGTGGCATGTGTGGGTGTAAAACCAAAAACTCAGCTACCATTCACATCAGACAGGAAATCGATAGTTTACCCTTAACCCAGCAATAAAATATTCCAGTGATAGTGTATCATAATGGGAGTCTATTCATGAGTAAAAGGCTTTATGTTTAGGAGATCTATTGTAAAATGGGAAAGAATTAAGATAAATATAAACCACATATATCTGAGCTTTAGGGAGGAAATTCACTAAATTACAATAAGTTTAACTTCCTATTTTCTCCAGTGGTGTTGCTGCTCTTGCTGTGTTAGCACACCCCTGCTGAATTAAATGAATTAAAAGATCCAAAGCAAATGAGAGCGAAAAAGGAAATGAAATCTGCTGATAAGAAGGAGCTCTTGGGGGTTGAAGTACATACAGATAGTCGTAGCAGTTCATTTGAATTTAATGTCTTTAGTAGAAAACAGCAAACCTGCAGTCTGAAACACATCTCCTTCTAAAACACATCCGAGAATCTCTGGTAAGAAACGAAATGCAGAAAAACGAGAGTGCAGGCAAGACGGGGGTGCTGGCTGGTTGGATGGACAGATGGATGGAGAAACAGATGGGTGAATAGATGGAGGGATTGGGACTATAGCTCTAGGATGAGAGATTAAGCCACAGATTAATTCTTCAACCAGACAGGATGCAGAATTTCCGCCTGAATGTAAATCACACATTATGATCTGGATATCTGACGGCCTCTTACCTGCTTATCTGTCAACAGGATGTGGACAACAAGCACTGCTTTCACACTCAATAAAACAAACAGCTTGCAGTACATTTGAAGTTGTAAAGAAAGGAAAGTGAACATTTATGTCTGACGGCTCGTAAAGATCAAAACACAACCTAATTTGCTGAAGAGGAAAATAACTTTTCTTTTTTATTTTTATTTTTATTTTTTTTCGACAGAGCAAAGCTCAAAGGAAATTAGAAACGCTTGTTTGTGAGCTGCCGAGCAGGTTTAAGAACAAAGAGGTCTAATCAGCGGACAAAGTGCCAGTTGGATTATTTGCAGCCACCAATACAACATATAGTCTAGAATTTGTCACTTTATCTAGAATTTACACTCTATGCTTTAAAATTGATAGAAACAGATGTGCTACTGGAATAATTAGTATGAATTAATTGGTTGGTCAACCAGCAGATTGACTTCAGTAATTCATCATTTATCCAGTAAATACATGAACCTGTTCTTAGTTCAGGTTTTTGTGGCTGTAATGTTTATTAATACTTCTATCTGGATACGAAACGTTGCAGGAGTTTTGGGTTATTGTCACTTCATACAGTTATTAGAAGAAATTACAATAAACAGATTAAATCAATCATGAGAATAATCATCAGTTGCAGCACTAAATAGGTGCAACTCCCCGACTTTCGTATCCAGAGTCTTTGTTGTAAAATCGTATTTTTAACCTGCGCTCAATTAGATGCTTGAAAACGTTTCCATGCAGCACATAAAGACCAACGTGTCACAGGTAGAAGGTGGAGAAGGCATCAGACTAGCATGCTGAGATAAGCGTGGAGGTGGGATGTGCTCTCACTCTCTCTCTCTGTCTCTCTATCTCTCTCTCTCTCTGCTAATGCCTTGTGAAACACATTGTAATGTTCTCCATATGATAGTCGCCACAAACCAAACGCATTAACACATTTCACTCTATTATCACACTCAAGCATGACGTTAGATGGCTTGCTACCTGGCTAAATGTTCTTTTACCTGTCTGTCTGTCTGTCGCTTCTCTTAGCCTGTCTGCCTGTTGTTTACTGCGTGAGTAAAGCAGTATGAGATCTGTCTGTCGGTCTGTGTGTGACTGCCCGTCTGTCTGTCCATCTGCTTTCTCCTACACCGGCCTGATGTCTTTCTCACCTTATACTCGTCCAAACAGTCTATACCACCGTTTATATGCTGCCAAGCTTCAGGATGTATCATAATGACATAATAGAAAACACCAAATGCATGGACCACACTATGTTACACAAATAATCACAAACACAATATTTTGAACTTTGCTATACAAATTGGTAGAGTTAGCCGGTAGAAACCTAACCTACATACTAACTCGTAGAACTTTCTGTTTTCTATCAACGTTTCCTTGAAGCCCTCTCAGCCTGTGTGACTCTGTCCTGAAACCACTGCAACTTCAAATACGCTGAAAGCATCTCAGAGCTCATACCCACCAGCTTTGATTCTGTCCCGTGGGACTGAACCTGAGCTTGACTTATGCATCATACGAGAATATCAGTCTCATTTCAGATATCCAAAGGCTGCAAACAACATTTCTGCAACTATTAAAGTAATTATCCACATATCAAAATATGTGTAATATATTTTTAAAGCAAGAAGAAGACAAATACGGTTCTAAAAACAGATTACAGCTTATAGGGAAGTATCCTTTGACCGAAACATACTGACATATTTTATTGATCCGACTATAGATATTCTTTACTCAGTTGACCCTCCTTCTAGAGGGAGGTCAGAGGTCAGCTGCAAAACAAAGCGTGGCAGGAATTCAGAGTCGGGCAGGGTGTTTGACAACATGCGGTTCACGTCTACAATATGAGCTGGCAGAGCAGCATTAATGCAACCACTGATGCTTTATGATGGAATCCAGACCTCGTGCTTTCTCTGCATTTGTCTGGTAATTATGGACTCGGCACTGACATAATCACCCTGACACAATAAGCTGTAGTGATTTCATCTTTTTTAAATGCATATTTCTGCAGGATGAAGCCGTGTTAGAGCTACGTGGTTCAGCTCGTGTGTTTCAGTCAGCATCCATGTGTGTTGAAACCTTCGGCAGCCCTCAGCACTGCTTTGTTCCAGCTATGTGGGAGCTCTCCATGGTTCTAAACACCACATCGGTTTATTCATTCACACCACAACCGTGTCAGATCCGAACCACTTGCTCAGTTACACTCAACCCGCCTCTAAGCAGCTCTCCCCGCTTCTGAATCTATCCGTGGACAGGAAGCAGCCTGTTTAGATATTTTTGGACAGCCCTTTCAGATCGTTCTTGGGAACAGAAGCTCTCTCAGTGTGGAGCTGTCGCTTGTTCCTAAACACTCCCAGGCTCCTCGTAGGCTGTCCCGTTCTGTCCTGTTCTGTGTTAAGGACAAACAGTCTTATAAATAGCGTAATTTCTGCTGGTTACTGCTCCACCTGCACTATGAATCCATTTCATTTACATATGCACCTTCTGCTTTCTACCTGCTGCTACAGAATTTAAAATGCTTCATACATCTGTGTGTTTGATTGCTAACATTAATGTTATCTTGCTGCCTCTCCTCCTCTCCTCTCCTCTCCTGCTTCTAGCTCCTATACCATCTCCCCTCACCTCACCCTCTCCTCCCTGTCATCCTCTCTCCCCTCCTCTGCCCTTGTCCTTTTTTCTGTTTCCCTTTTCTTCCCTTCTCCTCACCTCTCTCCTCTTCCTCCTGTGCTCTCATCTCAGAGCCTCCTGCATAATAGATGTGGCTGTAACGCCAGTCAACTGGAGCGGCATGATGAGGCAGCTTTTGAAACAGAGAGTGAGACAGATAAAGAAAGAAAGCGGAGAGAGAGAGAGAAAGCTCCCCTAAAATGGGCTCTATTACTGCGCACACACACACACATATTACAACGGGTGCATCCATACGTGCGCGCGCACCAGCCCGACATGCACGCTCACATTCCCATACAGTGACAGTCAGCCTGATCAATGCATACAAGTGAGACGAAGAAAAAAAACAATTAGAGAAGCTGCACCGGTTCTGGATAATCTGAGGCTCCAGAAACAGACCGAGGTTACGGCTGAAATAATCACATCACACCGATGATTCATGTCATGGCCACTAAGAATAAAACTAATGTTGGCTGATAGAAAAAACAAAAAAACACAACCCCACCTGCACCGCAGAGCTCGGTCCGCCATCTCACACATCCCGCATCATTAAGAGCCGATCAATCACCTCTCACCTTCATCGATCAGCAGCTGCACTCCTCCTCGGGTCTCTTTTCTCCGGAGTCCCTCTTCACTGACGGGTGTGTTAAATCACCAGGTTATCCCAACTCCGGTCCCGTCCGCACAGAGACGGTGTCTCCGTAGTTTTCTGAGGCTAAACTGATAGATATATGTATGTATGTGTGTGTAGGACCGGACAGGAGCAGCGGAATTACCGGAACAGAAGCGGGAATCCAGGTGCCGGTGGTCTCACCGAAGCACTCACGTACACATAAATCCTCAAAACGACAGGGTGGGTGGATGTAGGTGGAGATCCGTTAGCCTCCCATCTAACGTGACTCCAATAACAGATTTAAAGTAACGGAACAGAGAAAAGTGATGCTGGGAGGCGAACAGCTTTAAATCCAGTAACGACACCGATCCGGTCTGCGCTCCAACCCCGAAAACTACACCCACCGACGCGGAGGGTGTCCTTGAGTGCAAATGAGCCCCTTTTTTCACTTGTGTTTCCAAAAAGCACGCAGCTGTTCCTCCAGGTAGGGCCTCTGTAACACGTCCAGTCATCTCAGTCCACAAACATCCCGCTAATTTGCGCGGTTTCCATCTGTCAGCCCGCAGTGCTGGAAGCACACGACGCAATCCAGATCCGGTCGTCTCGCGCCTGGTCCGGGCGGCGTCCAGCTCTGTCCTCCGTGATCAATAATCAATCAACACAACTGACAGCTTTTGATAATCCACCGAGGGGCTCCGCGGACACCTTGAAATGCAGTTTTGCGGGAAATGAAGACTCTGTTAGCCGACTTTGACAACGATAACACGGTTCCGGTTAGGAGAGTCGTCGCAGACCGAAACTCGCCTATTTTTAGAGGGAAACATTGAGTCCAGCGTTGGAGACGCTGCTAATCCTCGTCACGGCTCCGGGACGCCACATTTTCGGTCAAATGTCCTCTTTTGTCCGGTTAATTCCTCCGCTGCATCTGCTGCTGTTGGGGAATTTTTTAACGGACCGTTAAAGTTTGAATTTCAGCCTCAGATCGCTGCGCGCGTGCGTCCTGCTGGTTAGAGGCGGCTGTGGCGCACGAGGCTGATTGGCAGGAGATGTGGTGGTGGGGGGGCGGTGCAGTGTGCACGCGAGGCTGCGCGAGGGGTTCAAACAAAAAGACACACCCATACAGTCTGTCTATCTATCTATCTATCTATCTATCTATCTATCTGCTAATTGGAGACTTTGATGGATACTGCAGTGGCTGATAAATAAGATTTGTAATTGATGACATGTACAGAAAATGATAATTAAAATGATATATCAGTTCTGCATCTATGAACATGATCAAATGAATTCATTTAATGTTGATGTGTTCTATAATAGTGATTGATTAGTTTGGTAATGATGATATATTATGGACAATGTATAAGTCATATCCTGTGTAAAGTTTGATGTCTAATCATTGATTGAATGGTGAAATTGGAATTATTGGCGACTTGTTTTTTGGGTTGTGTGTTGTGTGCAGGTGGTTTCTTCACGTGTGTCATGACCTCTGCTCCCATGAGTGACAACGAGAGTATAAACATTTCAATAATTCACTTAAGTATAAATAAATCTAATTCATTCATAGTCAGTCATATAAAATGCTTCCAGTTACTTTTATGTCAAAGTGGAGCCTGACTGCCTCCACACAGACCACATTTAATCTGCAAATATACAGATTAACATTAGTTCTTATACACATAAATACATATTCACATGTCAGGCATGTGACAAACTTCCTTTGCTGCTTTGTCTTAACATCTTCTGCTGCACAGACACACAGATGATCCTTCATCACACACTGCTTCTCCTCCACCTGCCTCTATACTGTTTATACTGACTGTCTTTCACACACACTCAGCACCTTTTTCAGTTTTCAATACTGCAACTGTGCTGTGCTCACTTCCTTCTATTTCTTTTCTCTTTTCAAATATGTAAATGTAATCAGTCCCACTTTATAATGCCACACATTATACAGAGTTTATAAGTTGTGACTAATGACTTCATTGGCTTTATAGCAGCATCATGCAGAGATCTGCTGGAGGGGGATTAACACAAAGGGATTGTTCACAATCTGGCAACCCAATATTTATTCCTTATAACTGATGTACATAGAATCAATAAATGACTAATCAGGTCTGATTTCTGCCTGACGATTATTATGTCTTATTTTCTGTATGTTGTATATGGTGAGTGACAGAAAATGGAAGTAAGGTAGAGACATAGGAAGGAAGGAGGAAAGTAAGGTAGAAACATAGCAAGGAAGGAGGAAAGTAAGGTAGAGACATAGGAAGGAAGGAGGAAAGTAAGGTAGAAACATAGGAAGGAAGTAGGAAAGTAAGGTAGAAACATAGGAAGGAAGGAGGAAAGGAAGGTAGAAACATAGGAAGGAAGGAGGAAAGTAAGGTAGAAACATAGGAAGGAAGGAGGAAAGTAAGGTAGAAACATAGGAAGGAAGGAGGAAAGGAAGGTAGAAACATAGGAAGGAAGGAGGAAAGTAAGGTAGAGACATAGGAAGGAAGGAGGAAAGGAAGGTAGAGACATAGGAAGGAAGGAGGAAAGTAAGGTAGAAACATAGGAAGGAAGGAGGAAAGGAAGGTAGAAACATAGGAAGGAAGGAGGAAAGTAAGGTAGAAAAATAGGAAGGAAGGAGGAAAGTAAGGTAGAAACATAGGAAGGAAGGAGGAAAGGAAGGTAGAAACATAGGAAGGAAGGAGGAAAGTAAGGTAGAAACATAGGAAGGAAGGAGGAAAGTAAGGTAGAGACATAGGAAGGAAGGAGGAAAGGAAGGTAGAAACATAGGAAGGAAGGAGGAAAGTAAGGTAGAAACATAGGAAGCAAGGAGGAAAGTAAGGTAGAAACATAGGAAGGAAGGAGGAAAGTAAGGTAGAGACATAGGAAGGAAGAAGGAAAAGAAGGTAGAAACATAGGAAGGAAGGAAGGAGGAAAGTAAGGTAGAAACATAGGAAGGAAGGAGGAAAGTAAGGTAGAGACATAGGAAGGAAGGAGGAAAGGAAGGAAAGAGTTTAGGTGGCATGAGGGGTGGCTCGTGTTACTAGAGCAGAATTAGAATTAGCAGCGTCGGGGGAGCGAAGACGTGGGCTGAATGTTGAATATTGTGATGCTGTGTAAGTGGAAACGTGCTTCGCATGCTTCAGTCAAACACCAACACTGTTAACCTGAGGGAGCGTCAGCAGACGGATGAATAGTCATGACGGATAATTTATGACTCGGTAAGAGATGCAAGTATGAGAAATATACACACACACATATAATCTCTGACCTACATGCACACATGTCACAACAAATGCATAGATTAGATTTGATAGATTTATGATGGTGGATGTCAAGACCCTCCAACAAATACCTACAACACACACACACACACACACACACACGTGTTTGATCAGGTTTAATCCCGGAGACCCTATAGGGGAAGATTTCTTGTCACTGATGATTTCCTGCTGAACTGTATTAAACCTGGAATAATGTGTCAGTAGACCCTGGAGAATGCACAATTTTAATTTCATAGAAACACTGCAGCAGCTGATTTCACTGATAAAATGAGCAACCGAACAGGGAAATGACCCACCGCAGTGTTTGGTTCAAATGAAAGCCTCTATAATCTTTAGGCATAATGGCACAGGATTGAAAACCACTGGTCTGCTGTTCAAGGGGAGATAATGAGGGTGAGAATGGCTGCTGGTACATGAGCCACATTCTTTCTGTCCAAATGAAAAAGCAGATAATTCCCATTAAATTAAGAATATGCATGTTGAATTCTCACTGAGAGTTTACCTGAAGGTGAGGGCTAATGAACGAAAAAAAAACAACATAATTGACAAATTTGAATCTAGTTTATTCCCTATTCACAAAGCAATGAAAATGTTTCTCTTTTCTAACGAACTAAGTTCAAGTCATTTGTTATTAGGAATTTCTTTAATAAAAACTTCAGCAAATCTTTCATTTGTTTAATAAGTGATAAAGTAACTTTAATCATCAGTCACCCTTTGAGAAATCATCTCTCTACCATCTGAATGTAAACACTGCCTTCCTGCCTTCTTCATTAAAAAAACCTTCACCGTCAATCCATCAACACACAAAAACAGAGAAACCCAAACATCAACTTTAATTCATATGTTGTGTTATGAGTTCTGTAATGATATGAATCATATGACCCAACAAATGACTCAATGTTTTCTGATCTGCCACCTTTAAGGTTTGGTTACGTTTAAGCAACAGAAATGAGACACAACTTCCTGTGTCGATATGACGTGTTTTGCAGCGTCCAACACGCTAAGTTCAATCTTTATGTTTCTAGATTTAAACATGGTTTTCAGTCACAAGCAGAAGAAGAAGTTGTGAACGGAAAAATGACTTTTTCTTCATCTACTAATGAACTTGTTGTTGTCTCCTGCATCGTTGTGTTTCTTGTCCTTCTTGGTGTTTGATGGACAGGAGTCGTATTTCTTCGTCCTCTATGGTCTCACTGATGAGGATGACAGAGTGACAATGATTTGATTCAGTTTGAGCCCCAGGCTTAAAAATTCAACATCTGCTTCATTCAGATATCTGTGTTCATGAAAACCTCAATATAATTCAAGCAAACTCATGAATCATTAAAAAAATAAACTATTATACATATATGGGAAGTGTTGTAGTTAGAGAGGACAGACAACAAGCTGAACGGAGACGTAATCAACCTGCATTCAAAAGGTAAAAAAAACCAGTTTGCATATACTGAAACATGTATTACCTCTTTATCATGTGATCAAGCTTTCAGGTTTGTATCTCGTCTCACTGGACCCGTGACCTTTGTAGCCTGTCATCTCCTTTGTAGCCTGCTGTTCAGTAAACTATCTAATGAGGCAGAAATGCCTTAAAGACAGCCAGAAAATTTAAATGGCCTCCCAAATTACACTGGAACAACATCTGATGTTTTCTGACAGAGGAATGCTAATTTGGTATGAAGCCACCGGCTGTGATATGATGTTGACATCTCGCCTGTTCCCTGCCGGCACTGACAGTGGGGAGACAGCTGAAGTGGGCTTGTAACTGCAAAGACACACGTTTGAACCCCGGCGTAGCCTGAGTGATAAGAGTTAGTTACAGATAGCCTCTCTTCTCCTTTACTACATCACCACAGTGTCCCGGATCCAGATATGGCCTCACACCTTTGACCCATATTCGTCCCGTTGCTCTCCTGTGTTGACATTAAAGGGGCACTCCACCTTTTTTATGTGTCAGCATGCGTTTCCGCGTGTAGAAAGTAGCGTAAAGCCTTTTGTGTTTGTAAAAGTTCGTCAAATCTAATAAATTGCTTAAAGTGTCACTCGAGTAATTTGGGGCTGAAGTTAAAAAAAATAAATAAAATAGAATATAAACTTTTAATAATTGGATTACTTAAACGCTGAATGTAAAATGTGTCACTTAACACATGACTTTATCTAAAATAGACCATGAGACGTGATTCATCCCAAGCATATCATTTAACTTAATGCTGAGACGTCTCTCATAATGACACATGGTTTATTCATTATCCATTATGCATTTCACTTTAGTTATCATTGATTCCAATATATATTCTCTGATAGATAACAAGTCATTAACATTTATGATACGCTCGTACTTATAATTCAGTTGAAGTTGAATGTTTTATGGGTGCTGATGTAATGATTCAGTGAGCAGTATATGTTCCTGTAAGCGCGGTCGATCATACTGCGACTGCATAATAGCAAATGCATGAATTACACTGCAAGTGAAGTCAGCAGCAACCAATTGAATCATATATGAGGTAAGAAATTAGTTTCCAGCTGCCTGAACATGGAGGAGACATGTGCTGAGGAGGATGTTTTCATGTTCCTGGTGTCATGGGTTGAGGGAAGATGATGATTTTCTTGATTTGGTTTTTAGATGCGCACATGCAGTAGAAATAGACGCTAAATAAAAAGTGTGTTCAGAATATTTAAACCATGAATGTTGTACACATTACAAACTATTCTCATGTGTCGGAAAAGCAGCAGTAGAAGAAGTAAGAGCAGAACAGCTGTTGAGGAGGTGGGAAACCGCTGGAATTTTTATCTACATCATTTGGCACTTCCACCTACTCTGACAAATTCAAATTATCTCTGGCATGGAAAGTAAAACTCACTGAATATCCATTTAAGTAGAGGATAGAAGATGTGAATGTGGAGCAGTCATGTGTGTTTGCTGTGTAATAAAACATCCCCGAGCCTGTAAAAAAAAAAAAGACGAAAGATGAATGTTCTGTATTTTAAAATAGAAATCTTTGATGTGGGCGCCCAAGAAGACAACTTAAAAAAACCACTTGACTAGAATCAGTGCTGATGAACCTCAATCTAACTCAACACCTTATGAATAATGGAAAACACTAACTACTACAACTGTGACGCTGTAATCTCATCCATTTTGAATCTTTCTTTTCTTCCTCCCTCCCTCTCCTCACCCCTTTCTCTCATTCTCACACACACCTTTTCTCCATGCCTATCTCTGCAGGTTCCTCCTCCATCCTCCTACAGCCAAGAGGAAATCAGGTGGTGTTACAGAGCTACACAGTCTGCACAGGGAGGAGGTCGGGTTGGAGGAGCTGCTCCATCGTCACTTCATTTGAAGGCCTTGTTGGTTTAGTTTCATATCATGAAGCTTCAAATCCAGCAGATATGTTTCAACGTTACAGTGTTTTTAGAGCCAAAGTTCCTCTTTTTGTTCTTATACTTCCACCACAGCTCAACAGGGAAACACAAAGAGGGAATTTGATGCTAAACAGACTGTAAATGTGTCAGATATCCACTTGATATGACTAACTCACACTGATGAAGCCTCAGAGAAGAACAGGAAGCAAATATAAGGACCTGAGTGCTGGTGTTATAGAGTCGTATTTTATTAGTAACATGAACGATTAACACAGCTGGCCTCAACGTCTCCACATTGTCCTCTTTTTTTCTTTTCTTTTTTTTTTTAACCTGTCTGCTGTTCACATCCCTCTTCTCTCCTCCTCCAATCCCTCGCTCACCTTCACCCTTCTTCCTTTTTTTTCATTTTCCAATGCTCTCTCCTCGTCTTTCATCCTCTCTGTGGTCTCCTGACCTGCTGCAACGAGCCGCGGAGCAGAGAAGAGAAGAATAAAAGACACGGATCAGTTTCTGAAGTTTCTGAAGCGACAACAACAGAAGCATTACAGTAATTATGCTCGTCTGGAGATTTGCTTTGCTTTGTTAATCGGCCTCTTTATGTGTCTTTCTTGTCTCTGTGTTTGTCTGACTTCAGTTTCAGAGTTTTTATACAATACTGTCTTTATTTTTTGTAAGTCTCTGTCTGTCAGGATGGATTGAAAATACATTTAATTACATTTTTAGACTGCAGGCACGTCTTACTTAGCGTTTGACAGATTCAGAGGTGGCATCATGTTTCACAGTCTGCTCTTAAAGGGTTAAGATTCAAACTAAGTTCAGCTTGAGTTTAGGGCTAGTGGAGACATTTTGGCTGGTCCTCACTTCTTCATAAGACATTTCTGGTAAATGTGGACGTGCTGATGTGACTCATAATATGTCCATGTCTAGAAAGTGAGGACATATTAGGACGCTCACGTCCTCACAAGTAAAACTGTCAGATCAGAATTAAAGGAGCGTTGAGCGTGTTTGTCTCAGCGTACTGTGAGTATTTTTACTTGTGTATGTGTGTTTGTGCATCTTTCTGTGTGTGTGTGTGTGTGTGTGTGTGTGTGTGCAGAGCTGCAGCAGTTTAAATGCTGACTGCAGTAAATTGTTTCTCTCTCTTGACTCTCTGGTCATCGTGACACAGCAGCTGCTACAGCGGAGCTACATGGAGCTGGTATCCCAACCCTCGCTCTATCAATTCATTATTCATATGTGGAGTTCTGACTGAGCGTGCGTCCTCTTTCCCAGCAGTCCCTCTGCTTTATATTCACACCACACATTCACACCCTCAGAGCTGCCACAGTCTGACCAACCAACCAACCAACCAACCAACCACAGACCTCTGCTGCCCGACACTCATCCGCTCCACTAACGGACTGCTCTGCTCATTAAGAGGCCGCTGGTTTAGCAGCCACATAAGAAATGTAGAAAATGTAGAAAATGTAAAACCTATATTAATATATTTATAAAATACACTAAAAATATAAGTGCTAGCTTGTTATTATTAGCAGTGAATAATAATATGAAATGTGAGATAGAGATTGTCACATGTCATAATCCACATGTTTATCACATGTGAAATCATAATGTGTGACATGTTCACATGTAAAACCTCATGTACATATCTACCTATAGGTAAAAACATTATCATTTACATATATTATCACATGTGACTCACTCACATACTTTGTAAAGGGGTCAAATATATATTTATACATATTTGCATTGAGTGCATTCTTGTTTAAATGGAGACGTTTGTTTTGTTCTACTCAACTGGACAGTTAATCCTAAATCAATACTCATATTGCCAACAGAGAGACAGCTGGAGAAACCGTGTTTGGAGATCAAATGTCTTTTCCTGCTTCTTCCGTCTATGACTAACAGACGCTCGGCGCCTTGAAGAGATGGAAGCGAGCACGCGTGTCTCAGCGGGAAGAGGTGAAGTGACGAGTGTTTCACCTACAACAGCAGACGGGGAGTGACTGCTTTTCTGAGTCAAGTGAAAATGTCATCCTGGCAGGGAGGAGCACAGGACAAAAAGAAGAGAAGGTCAGTACATTTTGTTCTTAATTCGCTGGTTATTGTTCAAAATTTTAACATGCAGAGAGAAAAAGAGAAGAGGATGGAGATCCTCTACCAACAAAACAGCTGGAAATCAGTTAGGAATAAAGAGTAGCGACTAGTTTTATTAAAGTAATAACGTCGGACCCTTTTTAGGATTTCTTGGTTATATGTTATTTTATCAGGGCCACAGTTATGATCATCAAACAGCGTCTTATTTTCAAACTTTGCTTTGCTAAAAGTTAAACACTTAGAGGCCAAATCAGTGGTTAAATTGTTCTGTTGGTCACGTTTACCTCAACTAAAACATTTCTGAAAGTCATGTCATACACATTTTATGAATAATTACTCCACATATTACTATCTGTGAGTTATTTAAATCATTTTCTTTGCTCTTCATCAACACTGTACTAGAACATAATGAAGTGACAAAGGGAACGCTCTGTCCTCACAGTTTAAATAAGGAGTGAACTGAGCCAAGCTGGTGTCCTTACATGCAAAAGAACTTCCCAAAAATAGTCTGGGACATCTCTCGCACCTGCAGGAGACTTCACAACTCTACTCCCGTCCTCATTGTGTGGGAGGTAAACACCAGCTTCAAATATGGAGGCGGCGTGTGAATCCCACAGGCTCAAATATAGAACGAATGAGCCAGAGCTCCGGCCAGACGGCGCCAGATGGACAGACAAGATACGGGAGTGTGGAGGCTTAAAGCTTGTAGCATAGTATTAACCTGCATCTATTATAGTGGCACATACCAGCAGAGAACGTATTCACTCTTCCAAAATCATATTTAAAATGTATAAGAGGTATAAGGGTTATATAAGGTATAAGAATGGTTAAAACTTGAAATATGGATGAAGTGAAAGGTCTGATCTCCTGTTTATGATGCCATTAAAACGGCATCATTATTTCTATTGTTACTACTTTTATTGGGCCATAATGTCCTGAATATTGTCCAAACACAATCACAATGTGCTTATGACTGTTTTTATGAATAATGCAGAGCTTTTCTAAGCTATTATCAATGCTTTACTGATCATTTGAACAACGTGTTTGCAGACACTCCTCCTGCTCCTGCTGACCTATGTTTCTTTGTTCAGGGGATTAATGTTAAACCGTCATGAATGTGAACGCATTCACACACATCTTCATGTCATGTCAGCAGGCGTTCAGTTTCAGAAGCAGTTTCCTCTGCTGCAGCAGTCAGTCTGTTTGTATGAATTTATATTCCCTACTTCTAATCTGTAAACAGAAACGCCACAAAAAACGTGTTGAACTCGATTATGTAGTTTTCAACTGTTACTACTTGTGCAAAACCTTTAGTCAATAAAAGAAAAATGCAAGCTGGTTGTTTAACACATAAACTCCTGAGTGAATATCCGTCTTGAACGCACCATGTGAGACAGATTCAGCCTATTTGCAGTCGTGCCGCTAACATCACAGTCAATTAATGGAACCGACATCAAGTTAATTTTTCAGCACACTCAAACATCAACACAGATTCATTATTGGTCACAGAGCGTTTATTTTCCGTCTAATTGTAAAGTTCCCGTCACAGAGCGATGCTGCGTGCATAGATATTGTTCAGTTGAGTTTATTAATATGAATATGAACCTACTGTGCAAAGGATGCACTCGGTTCATTGCCAACATACTCCATAGGTCCAATGCAATATAATATACGCTCACTGCTCATTGAAATTAAATCATTTATATGGAATAAGGATCACACGGAGGTGAAAATAATAAACTAATAATGTCTTCTATTTGTTTACATTGTGGGTCAGTCGTGTTCATTGAGCTTTTATTTATCTCCAAGCTGTGCATTTTATTTCCACCCAGCAGGTCTAAATGTTTGAGATGAAAACATCAACACATTAATTAATACCTACTGTCAACTAAATATAGTAACAAGGTCAGATTTTAAAACATGGAACAGAAAACAAACAGTTGACGGCAAAAGTAGGACAGAAAATATGAAGCAGAGGATGTTTATCTCTGAGTGTGTCCCAGGGAGGAGCAGAGGACAACACACAGAGCAGGAGTGTGTGTGTGTGTGTGTGTGTGTGTGTGTGTGTGTCGGTATCACAGAGGACCAGGTTGTCTTTGTTGGCCCTCAGAGAGACAGAGGTAAAAAGGCTAAGGACAAAGACAGAGACAGACATTGTTTAGTTTATCACCGACACACACACACACACACACACACACACACACACACACACACACACTGCGATTAGAAGCAGGAGAGGACAAATTCAGAAACCATGACACATACTCACAAATACACACACGCAGCAGCTGAGTGTGATGAATGAGCAGGCAACAAGCGTGTTGTCATGGTTTCCTCCAGTAAAGACCTTCTATGTTCGTTTTGAGATCTCACACACACACACACACACACACACATACAGGGGACCCTCTGTGCCTTCAATGCCACTGTAATGAAAAAACAGCCTTCCCTGTGTGTTTGACTCCGTCACTACTTTCTCTCCCAGTGTTTTCCATTCCACCATCTATAGTGACCTTCAGAGTCCTCTATTAGCTGCCCAGAATGCACCTGGGTCCCTGCAGCAGTCACTTCACATTGTCTCTGTGCATGAATACTGTCATTGTTTATTGTGTTCCTGGTATGTTTATGTCTTAGTATGTAACTTACATAACACCGTTCACTGAATTTTGGACATTTATTCAACTGACTGTCACCATCCTGTGTTATACAACCAACCAACCAGACACACGGTGGAAATGATCATTATAGAAGCATCACGCATATGTTGGTTTGACTGGATGAAGAAGACGAACAGATAGAAAGTTCATCCAATGAGTTTGAATGATGAGTCATCATTGTCTCACAGGTCAGGACAGGTAAGTATATATCAAGTCCTAAATCTAAACAGGTGACGACCAAATCGAGACAAATCAGCTCGTTAGTAAAGACATCCAAAGTCTGGAGGCGAGTCTCAAGAGCAAGAAATCACTGATAAGTCCAAAGATTAGAAAAGTCCCAGTCAAGATCGTTTTTATTACATGAAACCATCTAACTGACTCAGTGTATGTGTGTGTGTATATGTGTGTATATATGTGTGTGTATATATGTGTGTGTATATATGTGTGTATATGTGTGTATATATGTGTGTGTATATATGTGTGTGTATATATGTGTGTGTATATATGTGTGTATATATGTGTGTATATATGTGTGTATATATATGTGTATATATGTGTGTATATATGTGTGTGTGTGTGTGTGACAGTTACATCATCAGTTGTCGTTTGTGAATCATGAATCATTTCCGCAGTTTTTCATTGCATTTAGTTTTCTTGACAACAGATTGTGTATCTGAGTTATCATCAGGTTTTTTTTAACGTGATTGGCTGCTGTCAGACTGTCTGGAAGTATTTCTGTTGAGGAAGTGATTGGCTGCACACACAGTTGTCTGTTGTGATGTTTCCTCCTGTCAGACGGTACGAGGCGGCGTCCTCGTATGAGTGTGTAGAAATGACATCCTTTAATTCCCTCTTTGGGACCAAACCTGTCCTATGTGAATCGTGTCCTTTTAATCAAGCGGTTTGCTCCGGTCGTGTGCAGCAACACGTCGTCCATTAATCTGAAGATCCTCCAGTCCTCGTGTCATCGTGTCTTTGGACATGCCAAATGACTCCAGATGGCTGTGAATGATTGGCAGCCTCAGCCATCATGTGTAGATGCTGTCATGTAGAGTCGAGCACTTTGAGTGTTAAAACTCTTAAATATGCAGCTCATTTACTATTCTGGAGGTGTTTCAGTCTCTTGGTTTAAACCTCTATCAGGAGTATTTGGTGATTTTATGCCTCAAATTTTATGAGAAATATTTCATTCGTTCTTTTTTTACGTGTGTTGTGGAGACTAAAAAACAGCTTGTGGACACATTCAGCATTCTTAAAACCAATCTGCATACTGTAGACACACACACACACACACACACACACACACACACACACACACCAACACATCTCCATCAGTCATTTCTGACCTGTTTTTTTGTTGTTTTCTGACAGAACAATCAGCCCAGACAGTGAACTGTAGCTTTGAACAGTGTGTTTTACTGATGACATGAATGAATGAATTATTCTGAATGATTGTGCTCCGCTGCCTCTGACTGCAGCATCAGTAATCAGTGAGTCTGCCACAGGTAGCATGAGGTAGGAACATGAAACAATCCAGAAATAATTGGATTTCAGGGGAGAATTTTGATATTCTGCTGATTCATTTTCCTCACAGTGCTGCAGATTTTTTAAAATCACCTGCTGCTGTTTCTGCTCTCATTCGAGACGCAGCTCGAGACTCAAAGTATTAAATGTTCATCTGTAATATTTGTACTGGAGTAACACATCACATGACAGGCGTGGTGCATTACAACTGGCTCGTTTCACCTGTTGCTGAAGCCCCGACTCCACCTGCACATAATGCATTAACTCCTACTAATAATCATGTATTCACTCTGTGCCCAAACGCAGCATGCTGCAGGAATGAAGACTTTGATCTGCGTCTGCATCCTGTTTCGAGGAAAAAAAGGCCCAAAATGTTTGCTGTGACATGATAGAAACGACATCAGAGGGATCCCGTTGATTTGAGGAGACGCAGATATTGAACGTTAGTGGACCAGACGAATCGCTGGTGTCCAGGATCAAAGTTGAACGTCTCCTTCGTCGTTGACATTTAAATTGCATATTTCAGGGCTTCTGACAAACAGATTTGCTTCTGTTTTATCTTTCATAAAACAGACTAAACTGAACAGAGTTCAATAATGTGTCAAACTGTATGCAACTGATGCAACGGTTCATACATATAAATTACTGACCAATTTAAGAGGCGAGAACTTTGATCTTTTTTTTATTTTTATTCTATGAACTGTTTCAGTAATTTGGACCTGCAGGTTTTTAAAACACTGATAAAAAGTGAAGATAAAAATGCCAGAGACGTGCTCTTCCAGCTGAGTAAGCTTGATTGATTAAAGCCTCCATGTTGTTTGATCAACTCCACCACAAATAATTCAATTAATTATCATGTCGATAACTTGATTTGTTGATCTTGAATTACAGAACGCTCTTGTTTTCCCCCTTTAATAAGAGGAGAGACATGAGTCAAAACCATAACCAGTATTCATGTGATTGAGTGTTGATCATATGATTGGCTGTCAGGGTGCTATGGCAACTGACAGCACTTTTCACTACAGCTCTACAATAGTTCATTTAACACTTTTGGAGCCATATAGACAGTTTTAAAAGGCACAAATGATACATTTCATCAGGTCATTTTAAGCATCTTGAAGCAACAAAGGATCGCATCGTTCTTCTGATGATGAAAACCTCTCAGTGTCCTCGAGCAACACACTCAGTACCTACTTGTTCATTCATTACCAGTCACTTAAGATGAGGACACCATCAGCTAAATCCCCAAGTAGTAATACTGCAAGGGCACATTGAAGGAAGAGCTAGATGCTGTTCATTTATCTCATTACAGTTCATCAGCACAGATTGCACTCGCAAGCAAAATTTCATTTATTAATACATTTCTCGTTTAGTGCAGTGATTCAGTACTCGGCTTCTGGCAGATGTCTTGTTTTTATGACTTGTGTGCATCTCTGGTGCATCTGCCACACAGATTACTGCTCAGCTGTGCTCCAGAAGGCGTTCTCCATCACAGAAAGGCTTGTAGCCCTCATTTACCCCTTTGAGTCAGTACTGAAAGTCATATTTGTCTTTAGTCAGCGTTGTACTCAGGGCAAGAGAGAAACTGAATTTTAAACACAGCAGATGGGATGGATTAAAAAAAAAAAAAAAAAAAAAAACTTGATTAACCACTTCAGAATATCTTGAGTTTCATTTTGTATCCTCACATATTGAGACGAGGCCGAGCAGCAGCAACAGTCCTGTTTGACCTCTAAAGTTAAATTAATGAAACCCTCAAATCACCTAAACTGCCACATATCGTCTCATATAAATATTAGATATTAATTTATGTCTGATGTGATGTTCCCCCAAAAAGTTCAATTGACTAATTTCCAAAACTTGATGTGAAATTACGTAAAAGTGTTACCTGGCCTCCAGGTACTGCTGCTACTGTACATAGAGAATATATCATCCTGATATACATTATATACAGTAGCACGTTCCTTTTCACTTGTGTTCAAACTTGGTACTGAAAAAAAAAGTCATCACTGTACATAAAATACTTATAGGCTGTAATTATGAACCACGTTTCTTCCTCATCATGCAAAGCAGCCATTATGTATTCTGTCAGATTGTCCTTGAAGCAAAGCAGTCAAAGCGTAACTACTTACTTGCATATTCATGGATAAAAGTTAACACCCTGCTGCCGAGCAGGTGGCAGCAGCTCTGATCAGTGGAGCTGATGACCAGATCAATACGACAAAAAGAAGAACCTGTTTGTTTCCTTCACAAGGTGCAATTGTTGATGTATAAATAAAGAGCCAGAGGAGAAGGAGGCGCTCTCCAGGGCCGCCTGGCCTGTGAACAACACTTTAATAGTACTATTAATCTTTAATACCACAATCAGCTCTTTAATACATAACTTTGCTATGAATCAACGCTTTGAGATCCAGCAGGTAGTGATGCATATGAGGGGAGAGGAGAGACAGAGGAGATGAAAGAGAGGGAGAGTAAACAGGAGGAGAAGTGAAGAGCTGAGAGGATAAAAGGACTGAAAGAGAAGAAAAAATATGGAATAAAAATCAAGACAAAGGGATGAAATGAAACAGAAGAGCCACAAGACAAAAAGGAAGAAGAGAGTCATTAGACAAATGTTTTACTAAGAGGAAACAAGCCGTAAACCTCATATGAACCAATATGTTAATAATTAGCATTTTAATGTAATGATTCATAATGATTCAGCAGGAGATAGAAGGCCTCCGGTAGGGGACAAGAAAAGGAGGAGAAACAAGGGAAATGAAGAAAGCAAACAACGACAGAGCAGAGGAGAAGAGGGGCACGTAGAGAAAATGAACCAGAAGAGAGAAGAGAAAGGACAGATTAGAGAGGAAACAGGGAAGGGGTGGAGGTAAAACTAAGCCCGAGTGCAGAGTGAAAAGATTGAGAGATGAAAGGATGAGCTGAGGGAGGAAAAGGAGACATTAGAAAAGAAATGCTGAAGCTGAATGGAGATAAAGAGAAGAATGAATAAAGAAGGAGAGAGGAAACCAGAGGGAGAATTAAAATGACAAAAAAGGAACAAATACTGAAGAAAAACATAAGAAAAGGGAGGGTAGACAAGATAAACTGTGAAGCAGTGGGCCGGTGTGTTTATATTTAAACAGTGATGAAACAGGAGTTTGTAATGTGGACCAGAGGAGGAGACGATGTGTTCGAGACGCCAGAATCAAGTCGTTATTATGATGAAGGGATGTGGAGGAAAAACCAATCACAGCTGGCCTTCTCCCAACGCGGCACAGAAGAGAGGAATTGCTATTCCTTTGAGAAACATCAATTTTTTTATCTGCCCACACACACACACACACACACACACACACACACACACAATGCTCATTGTGATGGTCGACTCCTTTACATGGTTGGAGAGAGTTTTACCATCAGAAATGTTGTTTATCTATAGTGGTGAAAGAAACATCTTAGCAGGTAATTGCACACTGAAACTACTGCAACAGCACACACACACACACACACACACACACACACACACACATTTGAAGTGTTTGTCTGGTGCTCAGCAGTTTCATTGGCTTGTGTTTATTTCTGTCTGCATAAATTGACCAGTGGGCCTTGTTTTTATTACTTCATAAATGGACTACAGCCTCTCACAGGATACGTGTGTGTGTGTGTGTGTGTGTGTGTGTGTGTCTGTGTGTGTGTGTGTGTGCGCGTGTGTGTGTGTGTGTGGTCAGAGGTCAGAAGTATTCGGAGTGATAGCTTCCACTGCTACGTTTCTTCTGTGTGCGACTTCATATGGATGAATGTGTGTCTGGTTTACAGTCTTCACAGCGTCGTCCCTGAAGCTCCCGCCTGGGACTTCAGCGGCTCGTCTCTAACTGCTTCCTCTGGGGAACCTGAGAACGATGAGCTACTGAAAGAGCGACACGACCCTCATACGCCCCTCACAGAACAGGGGGAATTGATCTTTTAGTGAACTTCCTCCCAAGACATTCACACAGAACGGACAGAAACACACACATACACACACCTGTTCTGCAGACACAGAGAGTCCAGCAGGTGTATCAGGTAATAATGCAGCGCTGAATAGGCTGGTTAACTTTCACATAGCAACAACATGCACAACAACACTACGCTACACAAACCTGGTTTCTATGAGCTCTAGTTCCAATTAGAGGATCTGATAAAATATTTACAACAAATAAAAACCAAAAGGAAAGAGAAGAGAAAGGTTAACATAAAAAATATGAATACTGTCTAGTAGGGAAGAGGTGTGTGTGTGTGTGTGTGTGTGTGAGACTCTTTGATATTAAAACAATCAGAATTACTATAAATACAGTATAATATATAATATAAAATTACTATATAAAGTAGTGCTCAGACTGCATGATATCAATGTTTAGGTGCATCAGTCGGTGAATGATGGAGAAAACATGCAAACAGACACGTGATTCCTTCTTCTTCCATGTTGTGAAAACGTAGTAAAACATCCGACGCTGCTATGATCCTGATCAGACTGCGACGCCCTTCATCTGCTGGAGGTGTCTCCCACATTTCACCGAGCGTGCTCGTCCTTTATCTTGTGTTTTACCTACAAGGCTCAAGAAGGAGAAGAAGTTTGTCTTAATGCAGATAAAATCCTCCTAAAGATTTAAATATACCTGCAGGTTACGGGAACCAACACATATCCGCCGTGTTCATGTGGTCCTGCTGCACACAGCTTGTATAACATCAGACTGAATACAGACTCTGGTGTTTCTCGTGTAGCTTTTGTTAACTTTATAGTTTCAAGTGGTTTGTTCTGCGGCAGATACACCAGCAAATGAAAGCCAGCGTTGGATCATCAATGCATGCCTGTGAGGCAGCATTGTGTGAGCAGTTTGATTCAACAGAGCTGAATGAGCCATATTACAGGTTTGTGCACCGATGTGTGGCATTGTGTCGGCTTTTGTGTATTGCTGTGCTGATAAGGCGGCCGTGTCACTGCACTCCTCCGCGTTGTTCTTGTGATAAGGAAGCAGAGGAGGGAGACGTTTTCCTCTGCAGGAGACAGAGATGCTATCAGCAGGAGAGCCGGCGGTGAGACATGAGGGGAGGAAAGTGGAGAGGTGGATGTAGGTGTGGCTACAGTGGAGGGGCCAGGAGTGTGTGTGTGTGTGTGTGTGTTTACACGTTGTCTGTGATGGATGTGTGTGTATAACAGGGGTGTAGGTAAGGCCGCTGTTCATTTTGATTCTGCTGAATGTTTTATTCCTGAGAAAGGCAGACAGGCTGCTCCGGTGGGGACGACCACACACACCACAGATCTGCTAAGAGATGATTTCTGACTAAATGACTAAATGAACGCTTGAACTAAAAGCATTTAAATGACCTTTGGGTCACTCGAATCGGTCAACTCCTTATTAAATGGATGCACAGAGCCTTACTTATGCCGAAGTCATAAATCTTGGAGCACGTTGTTTCGGGATCTGTCAGTAGTCTGAATTTAATGTGAATTAATTGTCTAATCCAACCTGATCTCACAGAAATATGTGAAAAGACTTTTCTGTGGTATCAGGTGTGTGATATCTGCTTACCAAAACTATTAAAACAACTAAATAATGACGTTTTATGTTTTATGTTGTGACAACACTGTTGTTAATGTCTGCTGAGGTTTAATCACACAAACCACTTGGTTACAGAAAGATCCTGGTTTGGGTTAAAATACTTTCTGACTCCTTAAAGTTGCACAACCTCTGTTGGCATGGCAACAGTAAACACTACGACAGTCGCAGACCATTTATTAAATAATAAATACAAACAAAAAGTGAACATTGCTCCTGCAGTGAAGGCCAGTCTAACCTCCACCAAGCCACCTCCTCCTAATAAGAAGCATCAGTAGAAAGGCACACACCTTGAATTCCTGCGGCGCTCAACGTCGTGTGATGTTTTCTCTTTCTAAACCAAAAAGAAACAATGAAATACTCTCAGTACGTCTCTGTTGTCAAGGCCTCTGTGCTTGTTTCCTCCCTCCGTTCTGGTTCGGCTGGTCATTGGCACAACCAGCACTACTTAGACTCTGGTTCAGTCTGTCACATATTACACCGCTGCCCAAAGATGTGGCTTGATTTTTATTTTTTTTTCATGCATACAAACAAGATAGTTTAGCTGAAAATATATAAGTGCACAAACACAGAACAGATTTCTTGTAAAAATCTGAAAGAAAAGTATAATTTTCTTTGAAAAAACACAAAAAGGCAGCCGGAGCTGTGAACTGCTTCAGCAGAGCGTGATGCTGTCACAGACGGCTCAGAATAATTTACATGTTCACACTCTGAATTTCAAACATTGATGATGAAATTATGACTTAATCCCAACATCTTTGTGACATCTTCTATGGAGATCACATGACACCCCCCTCCAACCCTAACCCTAACCCCCCCCGCAGTAGATGAACTTGAACGCAGCCTGTCGGCGCAGTATGAAGGACAGAAAGCCTGCAGCTCTTTATCTAACAGCTCACTGTTTATTTACTCTCTTGCAAACATTTTAAAAAAGGAAAACGGCTCCACTTGTTGTGTTCAATGACCGTAGCAGCAGTAGGAAATGTTCAGTTTAGCAGCAACTAAACACAGATTTGTAGTAGAAAAACCAACAACCATTAAGTCACGTTTACTACGTACATGCATCATTTCCTGTGAATCCAACGTGTCTCTTGTGGAGGAAACACAGCAGATATATAACATATTTAAATAATATAATTTGATATGATTAAAATCTTAAGGATTATAACATAAATTATTATTTTATGTCTTTTTTACCATGAAGTCTGAATTGCCAAAGTTTTCCTGGTCGGGTTGCATCAGTGTCCATCGGTCCAGCAGCGGGTTGAAACCAGGTTTGACCACAGAGACACGTCCAGCAGCCCCGCAGTCGCTCTGGGCTAAATTATATTTTCCATTTTTCATTCCTGATTAATGTGACATATTTTAATGTGACGGATGCCTCAGGATTAGTTGCTGGTGCAGCACCTGCATGTAGTGGTCAAACAAATTAGCACATTTCCACAAACCAACACTGTTTCGCCTCTTTTATCTTACTTTTATCAGAGCATCTTTATTCACTCCATACGATCATATTTCTGTTTTTTTTCCTTTTAAAGTGTCATTTTGTCGTTGTGTAACATGTGTTTGTGTTGACAGGGTGGCTGAATGAGAGCTGCCTTTTATTCATACAGGTGGTCAGTGTCAGTCACCCTGGATAACAGTGTCTGCTAAAAGCAGGTGTAGTGCAGCAGGTGGGGGTTAAAGGTAAAACTGCGACAGTTTCCAGCTGCTCCGCTGGAACAGACGCGGGTGAAGCAGCTTGCTCAGGGGAACTTCAGCACTATTAACTGAGACGGAGCAGCTTGGTCTGATTTCCCCTGCCAGAGTGAAGCTTTGAACTGTTGACCTTCCAATCATGAGCTCACTGCTCCACCCCCCCCAGGCTCAGAGTGAACCGCACCCCCCCGACCTGATTAACGTAGGAGGGTAAAGCGGATGAGACAGAAGAGGCAGAGGTTCTTCTTCCTCCGTGTCTCACTTGGTCACTTTCTGTCTCTCTGCATCTATCTGTCTGTCTTCGCCGCAGGCTGCTCTGAATTATAGATGCTCAACATATACATATAGAACAAACAAATACAAAACAATACAAAACAATAACACAACGGTGCCCTTTAAGTGGCCACACACAGAAGAAAACATGCCAAAGTCTGCTTGTATTGCTGCACCTCCAGTGGAAGGAAGCACAACGGTGTCCTGTAAATATAACAATAATAAATAATAAATATTAATGAAGTCCTGGTTCTTTTATTGGAAGCTGAACCATATTAATGTCTTTTTATCTGAAACTGAAGCAGTTTCAAATTAAGACAACCAGCCTGAGGAAGACCCCCGGGGTTACAGCCAATCACATCCTCACATAATCAATGTATGTAAAAGTAATGTATATGTATAAATATTGAATATATATTTCCCAGCAGGGTGTGGATGGGATGAACTGTGAGCCGGATCTTATCTGGTGGAAAGCCTGAAATCTTTGGTTGCAGCAGATCAGTGAATAATATTTTATCACATATGGCTATAATGTTTGGATGTGATCATTCATACGTACACACAGTATATACAAACACAAGTTAGTACAGCTGCATTTGTTTCATAAATACTGACTCTGGGTTCGAGGCTGCTCACGATCCATCAGCCTGTAATGGATCTATCACCCTGACAGTCTGAGACCTGGTGGATGTGTGTTTGTGTCTGCTGTGTGTTTCTGAATGTGTGTGTGTGTGTGTGTGTGTGTGTTTGCATTTTGTGGGAAGTGACAGAGACAGAGGCCAGACGTTGGTGCATGTTTCTCTGGCCTCCATGCGGCCGAGCTAAAAGGGGTTAGCTGGTGTTGGTGGAAGGTCAACCTCTCTTCAAGTCTATTTGCTTGTTTTTTATTTTATTACTTATTCTCCTCTTTCTTCTCGCTACCTTTAATCTTTCTCTCTTTGTAGCTGCGTTGTTGTCTTCAGCAGATGCAGCCGAGGACAAAAGTCAAAATGAAGCTGCATGAGTGGAAAAACAAATTCCTCTGAAGCGAAACGATTTCACAATGTGCAGGAAAAAAGTCCGGCGCTTCTCATTTCTTCCTTCTACTTTATCAGGACTGTCAGTGTGCACCTGCTTTATTGAATATGATCATCACACATTATCAAATATATGGACGGTTTTAAATGAGCAGCAAGCTTTTCTTCACAGTGATGTGTTTGAGTTCAACACCAGGCTCTTCTCTGGGATGGCCTTCACATTAACCAACATCCTATTATCAAGGACACTCGAGGGTTTTTGTGTTGAGAAATTTTAAAGATATCTTTTAAAAATAAAACCTTAACATGGTGACAGTGAGAAAAATACATAGCAACAACCACCATAGCAACGATAGAAAGCCTGAAATAACAACCGACAAACTAAACATCATCATCATCACCATCGTCGTCATATACGTTCACTGAATGAAGATCATTAACATAAAACGAACATGAAATATAATTCTGGTTTGAAGTCAGCTGACAGCTTTCGTTTTCCGTTCTCGCTGCTCCGGTGTGGCTGATGAAGAGTGTTTACACAGCAGCAACGGAGATAACACATCCATCTATTAGCACCCTGCAGGCTAGGATGATAAATCAATAGATCTCATCTATTCACCTACACTAAGATTAGCGTTAGCCTTACACACACACACACACACACACACACACACACACACACACACACACACACACACACACACACACACAGAGTTTCAAATACTTTACACTTTTTGGGGGGTTAAAAACACTCAACGTGTAACGTAGTCTGACCCGCGGGTACACTGACTCAGTAGACGTCCAGTGATTAGACCGAGCCGCAGGCAGCGTGACGGACAGGGCTGAAGGATGATCCCAGGGATTAGACTGAGCCTCTTGAGAGAAACATGGAGGCTGCATTTAAACCTCCAACTGTCAGGAGACATCGACAGTGTCTCAGATGGTGTTAATGAGAGTCTGTCTCTGTGGTTAAATTTAGGCTCATACGACTGTTGTTTCTAGATGATTAAAACAACAACAATACATATAAATAGAATTACAGAACAGATATTATATATATTAAAAATAACATATTCGTAGCAGTTTCTTCAAGTTTGTTAAAATAAGACAAGTTTAACCTGATTTTTCTGATGTTTGCTGCTGCAGCAGAAAGAAACTCGTCATAAGTGTGTTTTTTTCATCATGTTTTCAGGCTTCGTTGCTACTGACATGTTCTGGACAACACGGCTCCTGCAGCCTCGTGTTACTTCCTGCAGCATAACACAACATGTCTGTTCTCTAGTCACCAGTGTCTGTGGCTGCCAGAGAAAATCAATCCAACTGCTACGACGCGCCTGACAGGGGTTTGAGTATGTTGCTGCCAACAGACTGAAGAGTTAGATGCATTTAAAATCACACTGACACCAGACACAAATTGGATTTATGTTCTGCTTTATTGGACATATTTCATATTTCACTTGTATGAGAGAAAAGGCCTCAAGGATGAGGACTACGTTATTGTTGCAGCGATCTTGGAGGTCTGATGAAGTATCTTCTGGCCAACCCTGAAACTGAATGAAAGATGAGATCTGAAAAATCAAACCCTGATATGTGAGATGTGTTTTTTTTTTCTTTACACCAACAA
>CM072868.1:1495000-1630000 GCA_036937835.1 Pampus argenteus | reverse complement strand
GATGACCACAAACGATGAGAAAAAACGATGCACAGAAACACTCAAGTACCTTTATGTGTGACAGATTCATGGACTAAATAACAGTCTGGTTTAAAAACTGTAACAACAGTTCAAGCGAATGTCCCTCTGCAACAGAAAGCAAGCGTGCATGTCCAGAATATGAAATGACATGCAGCTGCAACAGCTCATCTCTTTTCTTTTAAACATGCACTACAGTCACTACACGACAAATGTGCTCTGAAATTAGAGTGAAGTACAGAAATGAAGCGCACGTGATGCAGTGACATGCAGTCAGTAGTCGAGAAAACGCTTCACTTCAACACTATAATACACTTTAAATGTAATATATTTTGTTGAGGCAGCATTTCTTCAAGCTCCAATTTTGCAGACTTGATGGGAAAAACAGTGAATCTAAGCAAATATGCCCTTTGAAGTGTGTGTGTGTGTGTGTGTGTGTGTGTGTGTGAGGTGAGCAAAGTGTACTGCAGGGCAACTCCTACAACACCAATCTACTTGTTTTACAAGTTGTTGCTCATTTCCTAACAGTTATTACCTAACAAACATTTGTCCCGTTATGTTTCAGGCATCTATTTGTTTAAGAAACCTCCAGTTTTTTTAAGTAATGATCTGCAGACTTTTCAAATAAATCCATTTCAATAAGGAAAGATCAACTGGAAAGGTATAACGATACTTATTGTGCAGAAACGTCATGAGTCATAGGACCATATGAAGATGGTGGTGGTGGTGGTGGTGGTGGTGACAGGGAGGAGGTGGGGTAGTACGTCTCAAAGAAGGAACTGCAGCGATATTTAAAGAACAGCATGATGTGCTGAACGTAGATCATTGACGAGGAACAGTGACGTCAGGACTGTTAATGAACGGACTTTGACTCTTACTCAGCTTCTTCCTGACTGTCACAGAGAGTCTGTGTCAGGTGGTGGAAACAGTCTGTATGTGTGGTTCAGTCTTCAGGTTCGCTCCCAGCTCAGGTGAGAACGAACGAACGAAGCGCCACCGCCACCGCCGCCGCTCGTTGTTCTTCTTCCAGAATATAAAATGTATCATCACACAATTCAAGCATGTTTTAAGGACTCACTGCAACACACACTCACTGCTCACACACACGTCATACACCCTGCAACACACACGTCATACACCCTGCAACACACACGTCATACACCCTGCAACACACACTCACTGCTCACACACACACACGTCATACACCCTGCAACACACACATCATACACCCTGCAACACACACATCATACACCCTGCAACACACACTCACTGCTCACACACACATCATACACCCTGCAACACACACTCACTGCTTACACACACACACGTCATACACCCTGCAACACACACATCATACACCCTGCAACACACACATCATACACCCTGCAACACACACTCACTGCTCACACACACATCATTCTCTGTAAAAACTTCACCTTTCGGCAACTAATGAAATAAAGATGTAATACATGTGAGAACAGCCTCACTCCTCCACCTACCACCTCCACTCTCTACATCTCTTCTCTTCTTCTACACCTTCCTCCTCCACCTACCACCTCCACTCTCTACATCTCTTCTCTTCTTCTACACCTTCCTCCTCCACCTGCCACCACCACTCTCTACATCTCTTCTCTTCTTCTACACCTTCCTCCTCCACCTACCACCTCCACTCTCTACATCTCTTCTCTTCTTCTACACCTTCCTCCTCCACCTGCCACCACCACTCTCTACATCTCTTCTCTTCTTCTACACCTTCCTCCTCCACCTACCACCACCACTCTCTACATCTCTTCTCTTCTTCTACACCTTCCTCCTCCACCTGCCACCACCACTCTCTACATCTCTTCTCTTCTTCTACACCTTCCTCCTCCACCTGCCACCACCACTCTCTACATCTCTTCTCTTCTTCTACACCTTCCTCCTCCACCTGCCACCACCACTCTCTACATCTCTTCTCTTCTTCTACACCTTCCTCCTCCATCCTACCTATCATTGTCCTTCTCCACCCCCCCTCCACTCGTACCTGTTTAGATCTTCATGTTTGATTTGAACATTTATCCTCTTCTATTCAATAAATCTATCAATCTGTAGTGTTGAATAACCAATCATGACTTTGACATTGATCGCTGCACATGTAAAGAGGACGGATCCGTTATTATCAGTGTTAAATGGAAACGTGTACATGTGTTGAATGGAGACAGTTCATGTTACTGTCAGCCTTGACATGTTACTGCAACATATAACAGCCTGCAGAGGCAAAGAAAGCTGTGACATGCAGCAGATATGTTGATGCAGCCATGAGGTTAATCCTCCTTTATTATAGATGGATGGATGGATGGATGGATGGATGGATGGATGGGTGGATGGATGGATGGATGGATGGATGGTAGATGGATGAATGGATGGATGGATGGATGGATGGATGGATGGATGGATGGATGGTAGATGGATGAATGGATGGATGGATGGATGGATGGATAGATAGATAGATAGACTTTATTAATCCCCAAAACTGGGAAATTACATTATATTAAAATACAGTACATTTATTGAATTTAAATTAAGTTGTATCTTTGGCAGTAACACAGTACGGAAATCAACAAGTTATTGTGAAACATTTATTGAAAGCAACTTCCAAACAAACGGTTTGTAAGTTATTTTTAGACGTGCCTGATGTTGAAGGCGCCTCCTGAACAGTTTCATAGCGCCGCTTCCTCTAATGAACGTCTGTGGGGAGAACGCGTTTTAGGATGCATGAGATTTTATGGCTCCAGTGCCACCTTGTTAAACTGAACAGCAAGAAGCATCTCACAGGGCTGCCCTCCATCCCTCTGTCTCTACACACACACACACACACACACACACACACCCACAGCTTGTTCTTCATACATGCTCTCTCCACTATATGACGTTCCTGTTGAACATAATGTCTGTTTCCAATATGATGGAAACATATGCAACCTGTGAATATGTCTATAATGTTCACTGCCGATATGAACCGAAGGGCACACAGCATGTGAGTCCTCAAGATTACTATTCTGCAAAAAAATAAATAAATATTATGTGTTTGTGCTGAATGAAACTCAGGTCCAATATGACCACGACGCATGGGGTCCCAGTAGGACGCTACGGCATAAGCAGATTCATTTCATTTCTCTCATTATTAGAATGAGAATCAGAAACAGGTGTTGTGATGCATAACAGTCAACAAATAAACATCACCAAAAACAAATAAATAATGGGAAATATTGTACGTATAGTAAAAAAATGCATTATGTGAACAAATCTACAAGATTATAAATTATTATTTTTTTCTGAATTAGTTCTTTAAATTTGAGTTTTAATGTCTTGTTTTCTAATTGAACATATAGACAAAATATAAACATGAAATAAAATAATAAAATAACAACCGAACATACATCTGCACAAAAACACAAACTTCTGTCTTCATTGCATCAGCTGCCACGTTTTCAGAGCTTTAAATAGTTTGTTTCCTGTTATGTTGAGACGTTAAAGAGTTTGAGTCGTAACTTTATGCGTCCGGATGGATACGAAGAGAGACACGAGACAATTAAATCAGAAAACACTGAATATGATAACGCAGCGATCTTTGCACTTCTGCAGAATTACATTTTAAATTAAATTTCGTGGTATTGTTCATCATGTAGCACTGATGTATGATGGGAGATTTCCAACATGAATAATGTGCTTTACATTAAATATGTAAAGAGATTTAAGTCTGTACAGCACATTCATTTTAACTAATTTATTCATGGATAACTACAATAGGTGAGTGGGATGGAGATTAGATATGCATGTAGGATTTGTCTGTTAGTCATATTCAGGGGTAAAAATGTCAGAGTCACAACGGCTTCACGATGTTCCTGTGATTACAGAAGAAGGAAGGAGAACCGGTTCTTACACGATGAGAGCAATTAGAGAAAGTAAAGGGAGAGACGTAACATGGTTCAGCAGAGTGAAGGTCCTGCTTGTGAAGGTGAGTTTTGAAGATGAGGTGTAGCTGCAAGCTGACGGAAAGGTAATTTTACCTCATAAGAGATGAATGAAAAGAATATTGGATGAAGGTCGGGACTGTTGAGACACACAGAGTTAAATATGGAAGTTAAGAGAATAAAGGACCGGACCACGTTCCCGATGAGAGACGAGACACACGGGACAAACTGATGAAACTGTCTCCACAGACTCCACACAGATCGGTTTCTTCCCACCGTCCAACCTGCAACTGTGAACTGGGTTCAAATATGGGTCTGATATATTTTCTTTTTATACTTAAACATCTTGTTATTAATCTTGGATCTTCTCTGTTTTTTGTGGGCAAAGGTCAACGTACCAAACATCCTGAAAGAAAGCATTTAGTTTTAGTTTATTTACTGTTATTAGTACAATAAGTTTAAATCATTTAGTACTAAACTATTAGAGCCACCTCAAAGAAAGAAAAACACTACATATGTCAAACTATCCATCCATCTGATTCACCTGCTTTAAATCAGATTCAAATGAACTGTGTGATCAGTCTTCAGTGACTATGAAGACCGTATTTACATCTGACATACGGTACGTTGAAGGAGTGTAAATGCATGAAGTGAAGCTGCATGAACTGGGAATTGAGAACCTAAAGTTTGTGAGAAAAGAAGAAGCGACAGGCGAGCGTCTAATTCTGCAGCAGGAGTTTTTATCTGTAACTGATGTTTGCTGTTCACTGAGGTGGACATTTGTAAGATATGGATAATCCACTAGGAGAGCAGATATTTAGAGAAACGGAGCCAGGTGCTTCATAAACGTGATCCATCGACAACCACGCGACCCGAGGCAACATTACATTCTCTACAAAGAGACGAGTAGGAAGGTTCAGGAAGGAAAATCAATGCTGCCGACATGCTGCAGCACAGACTGCACGATCCATACAGAGAAAATATTGCTGCCAATACGACGCCGGGGCAACATTACACTGTGAAATTACTTGAGGAGAAAAAAATAGACCTATAAAGTGTGGTTGGACGATGTCACAGCCATGAAACATTCATTAAAGCTTTCACAGCTAGAGGGTGAGGTGGGTGAGGACGGAGGGTCACTGATGTGGCCATTCATCCAATATGGAGCCGTTCAGAGGAAGTGTTTGTGTGGGAGGAGGGATGGAAAGAGACGGTCAACTCCACGATCACAGCAGTGATGGAGCAGGTTTAGACAGAAAGATTCAGATTATCAGAGAGGATGGAGTGGAGAGATGGATGGAGGAGTAGGGAGAAAGAGGAATGGATGGAGGGAGAGAACGGAGGAAAGAGAAAAAAAAAAGGTGCTCCAAGCTGGAAGAACAGATGGACGTTCTGATGGAGGGATGGAGGGATGGAACGATGGAAGGATGGAGGAATGGAAGGATGGAGGGATGGAAGGATGGAGGGATGGAGGGATGGAGGGATGGAGGGATGGAAGGATGGAAGGATGGAAGGATGGAGGGATGGAGGGATGAAGGGATGGAGGGATGGAAGGATGGAAGGATGGAGGGATGGAGGGATGAAGGGATGGAGGGATGAAGGGATGGAGGGATGGAAGGATGGAGGGATGGAGGGATGAAGGGATGGAGGGATGGAGGGATGGAGGGATGGAAGGATGAAGGGATGGAGGGATGGAAGGATGAAGGGATGGAGGGATGGAGGGATGGAGGGATGGAGGGATGGAAGGATGAAGGGATGGAGGGATGGAAGGATGGAAGGATGGAGGTATGCAGGGATGGAGGTATGGAAGGATAAAGGGATGGAAGGATGGAGGGATGGAGGGATGGAAGGATGGAGGGATGGAGGGATGGAGGGATGGAAGGATGGAGGGATGGAAGGATGGAAGGATGGAAGGATGGAAGGATGGAGGGATGGAGGGATGAAGGGATGGAGGGATGGAGGGATGGAACGATGGAAGGATGGAGGGGATGGAAGGATGGAGGGATGGAGGAGTGTTACAGAAGACCTGGTCACCATAGAATAACAACAGCAGAGTCAAACAGGGATGAACAGTTGGAGTGACGACACATCGATGAAGAGTATAAATATAATGACTGGTTAATTAACCATGATGGAAAATGTGAATATATACAGTATATAAATACAGTACTAACTGAACGGAAAAGAAATAGTGACTGACGGATGGAAACAGTAAAGTCTGGACACTGATAACCAGAGATGGAAATGGACAAGGGACAGATGGTTGATGAAGGGCGTGTTGCTGTAGATTCGTCCACTGATTACAACATAAAAAACGATGGACAGACACAAGGGTGGACGAGGATGGTGTCACAGACGAAAGGGTCACCATGTAATGACTGAAACAACAACATCAGTTACCGTGATGGACAGATGGCATTTACATAGTACTCCACACTACATGTCAACATTCATTCATTCATTAGACTGTTGGAAGTGTCACACAGACAGATGGATGAACCGTATGTCATGGCCATCTTAGTTTATGTATAACGAGGATGATGATTGGTTACCAGGACAGAGATGAGAACGACAAAAAGAGAAGTGGTCCAAAAAAGAAACGAAAAACTGGATGGAGCCACACACACAGACACACACAGACACACACAGACAGAGGTGTAGCGAGGGGAGGAGGAGGAGGAGGAGGAGGAGGGCTGATGGATGGTGATGTCACCACGGTTACGAACGAAGCATTTATTCCTGCATGAATAATGTATACACTTAACCGTCAACTCCGTTTCTTCCCTTCATTTTCTGTCCACGCTGCCGTCCATCCATCCGTATCGCTCTGCCCGCTTTCTCATCTCCGAGCACAAATAAGAACAAATTGAAGCTGTAGGGACATGTGATGAATGTTTGTATGTAATCTTATGTGTGTATGTATGTGTGTTTGTGTGTTTAAGGGAGGCAAAGTAACCAGATTGGCTTGGCCCACACCCACAGAGCCTGCTGAGCCGCTCATACAGCCTGCTATATGAACACATTTCAACAAACACTCTCAGATTTAAAGTCAGTCAACCAAATACTTCTCAAGAAATGGTTTTATTAACATACTTCATATTTATTCATTTGGCAGAAGTGTAAAATGAAACGTTGACCGCGTCTGTAATTTGAATATTTGGTTAAATGCTGCGTTAAATGATGTGTTGCTCTTGTTAAATACAGACCTTTAAATTTAGGTGAATAGAACAACACAATAATCCTAAAAATCATAAATGGATTCAAGTCAATTTTATTTGTATAGCCCACCTAATAAATATAAATATATGTATATATATAACAAAACCAGTGGTCCATAATACAATGACCGCCTGCTGCGCTGACCAGCTGCTTGGAAATGAGACTCTGCAGCTTCCTGTGAGCTGGTTCGTCCTGCTGTGTCCTCCTGGTGTCCTGCAGCCAGCGGACAGGACAGACTTTGATCTGCTGATCGCCCTGTAGGGACACACACACACACACACACACACACACACACACACACACACACACACACACACACACAGCCTGCATCCACTCCTATGTATATACGTGTATTTATTAAAGGGAAGTGTTCCCTTCAGTTAGTGACCATTTCTGGAGTACAAAGAGGGATGTAGGACTGAAGATGTCTATAGATGACAGATATATGATGTTATTTGGTGAACTTCAGTTGAATTATCTCCTTATTTTATGTGGTAAATATAAATACATACACAGAACTACTCTCTGGAGACTGTTATTAGTCTTTGGAAACATTTCTAAATAAAATGAGTGAAGATGAAGGAACGTATATCATCCAGAGCAGCGTTGTGGGTCATTCAGTCTGATAGACATCATTATAGTGGCAGATGAGGAAAATGCTCATATGAATGAATGAATGAATGAATGAATGAATGATTGATTATTTCATTCAACAACTACTTACATTACAGAGACAAAATACATTATATCAAATATAACTTGATATTAAACATACTACACTCTGGTCCAGTCCAACACCTCGTACTGTAATCTACATTCATCTGACTCTGATAAACCTTCATTTACTACGATCCTTCCTCAAATTTGGCATAAAACTCTTGTAAATGAAACGGCGGTCCAGCTGATTTCTCAACTCTCCTGAGTCGAGGGCCGAAATGGGTCTCGGTCCCGTCCTCATTTCTGTTCTTGGCTTAAGAAGAGTGTTTTTAATGAGCGTACGTCCCAGAGGAAGACGAGCATAAATGCAGACAGTCTGGGCTCTGCTGAGAAGAGTTTAATAGCCTTCACTGTTGGGTTGTATTACCAACAAATGTATACCTGAATACGTGATGTTCCCTCCATACATACTGAGATCCTGACCGCCCAAGATTTAAAGTTTGAGCTGCTAGCTGAGCTGAGCGTGTTGAGAAAACAAGGTGACAGAATATGTGAGGTGTTTACTACGCCTACACCAACAGGTGGCTTCATCCATCCTTCTATTTTATCACCTGTGCTTACTATTAATCCCCCCATTTCATTTAAATCACAGAAAAAGAACAGAGAAGACAAAAGTACCGACACCTTAAAAAGTTTGAAATATGCACACTCACACAAACACGCCGCCGGTGGGATTTGAAAAAACACCAGGACATCAGGTGAGAGGAGAGACAACAAGAGGAGGAGGAGGAGGAGGAGGAGGAGGGGTGAGGCGAGGGAGGAAAAGATAAAGATAGGGGAGCAGAGAGCGAGAATCAAGTGTGCAGATGCTGGAACAGTTGTTGTCAAACTCTGCGAAAACAGCGTGATGTGCTTAACAAGACAAGTCGCTCTTTTCTTCCGCGCTGTCTCTGCCTCCTCCCTTCATGCTTGTCTCTTTTGCTTCTTTTTTCACCTCATCTCCTTTCGTCCTGCTTATCTCTCCCTCGCAGTCCCTTCCTCTCTCTCCCCCAAATTTGTCTCCCCCCTGCTCTCCCGTCCATGCTCGCTCTCTCTGTCTCTCTCCGAGTTCTTTAACTCTTAACTTTGTGTTTGGAGATGCAAATTAGTTTCACACAGAGTTGTTGGAGTGGAAACACCTCCCTTTCCATATGGAGTGATGCTCAGAAGAGGAGCTGTGTGTGTGTGTGTGTGTGTGTGTGTGTGTGTGTGTGTGTGTGTGTGTGTCTCAACAGGATTTATGTTCAGTAATGACATTTCTCAGGATTTAAAGGATAAAACTGTCATATATATATATATATATATATATATATATATATATATATATATATATATATATATATTCTTAACAACTAGTCACTGGCTTGTTTGTAATTATATTAATAACAGGCCAACATATAGAATAGGATATACTTTATTGTCAAAACATAATACATACATACATATATAATTGCCTTTGGTACTGTACATAATCTCCGTGCGTATATGTTATTGCACCACTATGACAGAGTTTCCATCACTGCCTCGTAGTCAGAAGAGCTGCACAGCGTATTTAAAATAATTAAACCAATAAAAGGGTGAAAACTGAAGGTGCAATGAAGTCCATAAATTAAATATCCAATTAAATAAATCGAGTTAAATAGTACTGCAGTCACTATCGGTTAGTACTGTATTGAAACCATATTATACATATTACAGGTCCTGTATTCAGCATGCAGGTAGAGATGATTGGGTTTGCATGTACTGCCTCTATATGTGCTGTCTTCACTCCCAGGTCGCTAATAAAAAATGTATTTGCAGACTTTCTCTCTTCCATAAATTATCTCTGGTGTCTGTGGACGGAGTTAAAAATGCTCTTTGCTCGCCAACATGGTCTCAACTGTACGGCCTAAATTAGATTACAGAGGAGGAACTGAGATTATCTGACACAAGCTCACATATACTGTAAACAGCTGCTGTGAACATGATGAATCAATGAAACAGAACTTCAAAAACTGATAGATTCAAAATAAAAACCGGCACAGCAGCAGTGTGGGTGTGTCCCTGTTCTCTTATATCCAGGTAAGCAGTGATTCCTTCACACTTCCTGACCGACCCTGTCGTCAGGCTGTCAGGTCACAGCATCACTCTGCAGAATCAAAACGTTACGGCAAATTGCACATGACATATAAAATTCATCAAAAACAAGTGTTAGTCTTCTAAATAGAGACTTAAGAGCAGGAACACTTCATTATATTTGACAGGTGTTTGTGTCACTTCTTCTCCTTCCTGCCGTCTTGTCACTGTCACTCAACGACCCACATTCCTGTTTTATAGAGATAACATTAAAAATGACACCGACTCAAGAGCCAAACTCTTCAGGTGAGGAATCAGGTGAAAACACAACCCTAACCTGGATCCTGAATCCAGGTTAGCGCTTTATATTCCAGACATCACCTGCTGATGTGTCGAGCTGCAGCACGTCCTGTGTGTGCCAGAGACAAGAAATGACCCATCATGTGTTGTGTGTGAGGCTCCAGATGTGATCTGATATAATGCAAAGCCACAGAAATCAGAGGTGGAGGAAAGATTTAGGTGAACTGAACCTTTAAGAAAACCTTTTAATTAAGTGAGAAATTTACATGATGATAAAGACGAGCTCATGTTGCTTTCTTTTCACCTTGAGTGCCACATGTTTGTTGACCTCCGGTCCAAACTAACTAATTGCGTGTTGAATCAAGATAATGAGGCTGCTTATTATGAATGCAAAGACACGCGTGTGATAATCCAGCTACAGATCACATTTTAATTCCAGGTATTAATGGAGCCAAACAGCAACAGTGACTCTGATGCTCACCAATTCATGGACTGGAAACTGGAAATATATGTAGGTCTCAAAGTACATCACAACAGCTGCATGGTTCGATCATTTAAAGTTCAATTCTTTCTAACACAAACCTGCATTATTTTATCTTGGAGAAACAAACAGGAGGAAAGCAGTAAACTTAAATAAACTGGAAGGTGCCCTTTAGTAATGCAATACACTTTATTCTCGAATATAACAATCTAAAATAGTCATTAAATCAAAAATCTCAGCAATAAATGGAAGCTGTTCGTTGATGAAAGAACACGAGGAGCGAGGTCCTCTGAGACTGTGAGTGACAAGGACTCATTAAGTGAAGGGAGTCTGATTAGATACAGAAGAGAAATGTTCATGATTGAAAGGCGCCCGTTAAAAACACAAGAAGGCCAAGGTGGTCGAAGTAGCAGACAAAACATAAAAAATATATAATAAAATATTAAACTAATGAAGACACTCGTGAAAGCTTCATAAATGCTTCTTTTATGAATTTATGTCCTTTGGGAACAAATCTCTCGTGGCCTCGAGTCCCTGAAATAAATAACAAATAACCAACAAATCATTTTAAACGGTGCATGAAACACAAATTTGTTTTTTAAGACGATAAAAAACAGATTTGGAAAAATAAATAAATAAATAAATAAAAAGAAGAGTATTTGGCTCTACTAGTTGTGAGCGTGTGAGTCAGAGTAGCAGAGAAAAATAATTAAGGATGTGTTTGACATGAGGCAGAAAGTGTGTGTGAGAATATAATAATTATTTATGCTTCTTATTATAGTACGTCTACACGTTTATTTAAAGATGCATGTGTTGATTTTACATTTTATTTGACTTTTTTTAAACAATAGTTTACTAATGTTCAAGAGGTTGTGAAGCACAGCAAGCTTAAATCATTGTAAGAACGACCACGTTCCTGCACATGCTCAGTAGCGTCCGCCTCACACAGAACTACTCTCCGGAGACTGAAAACATAATTGCTGTTTTTAGTCTTTGGAGCCGTTTCTAAACAAACGAATGTGATTAAACTGTTCATAATGAAGGATCATGTGACCCAGAGCAGCGCTGTGACTCACTGATGTGTTTTTAATGGTTATTGCAGCTCAGGCTTTGTGCATTGTGTTTGTGCACTGCCTGCTGGCACCTTTGTACACGTTAGGAGGAGTATTTTGATCTAATCTAAATTATTCTTATTCAGTTAAAACACATACTCTGAAAGTGTTTGTGCTCTACTTTCCATATCAGCTCTCTCTGAAATGTCCCATCAGGGGATCCTTACTACGGTCTCCACTCGCTGAGACGCCACCAGAAGATGCTTGAAGTGGTACATTCATCTGTATCCCTCGTTCTTTTACCCTTCATGGATACTGGCATCAGTCCATCGTTGGGAAAAGAGTCTAATGTCTCTGGTGAGCAGATGAATAAGTTAAACAGTTTCCCGCCGCTTTACGTTTAGCATTTTAGCCTCAAATCCTGCTGCGTAAATCGTCCCTGCGAATAAACGTCTTGCCCGAAGCTTCCGCGAGCTGCTCTCACTGCTGCTCGCCACCTTTTAAAATTCATTTATGTGAGACGTGTGCACCTATGAATCATTGCTCCTTTGAGTCATCGGGGTCTTATCTGCAGTTTTTAGCTGGTAATCGTGTTTCACGCTAATTAGGATCTGATTGGACGAACAGACACGACTCTAATTGCTCGTTATCCCGCGTTTTGTGAAGCTGTCATCTCTTAGGTGAGATGTACACGTGTGCTGAGAGGACTCACACACACACACACACACACACTCACACACACACACACTCACACACACACCTTTTGTGCTGTTGCTGTTGGTCACATCATTGCACTTCCTCATATTACAAAAAGCAGAGACAGGCGGGCGTGCTGTTACACACCACTGAGTTATATTTTAGTCTTGTGTGCATCATAGTTAACCCTTTAGTGAACACAGTGTTCAGCAAAGTGCTCCCATCCAGTAATTATCACCGTCATTATTCTGTCATCATTGTTGTGCTCCTCGCTGCCCGCTCTGCTTCTCCACATTGATTTTCTCTCCATCCAGCTGACGGCGATGCGCTCTCTCTCTTTATTACCTTTGAAACTTTGTTCATTTGTCACATTAAAAGGTTGATATTTCTATTAACACTTCGCCCTGAAAAGATCAAATGTCATTTGGAGGTGGAGGAGGTTGTAATTCAGTGGAAGCTTTGGGTTAAATGAAAAGTTCGTGTCTGATTTTCTAAATTATCCCTGTCATCGATCAAAGACGCACGTCCGCTTGTGCATCGGGATGCTGCATCAATGATTATTAGCTGTTAGCAGTATGAGTGCAAGACAGTAACTTCTCTGAAAAGCAATTAAAGATGCAACTGACAAGATATTTCCACAGAAATCCAGCTGTCTACAACAGATGCATCCGATCCACATGAACTGAAGTCCTGCAGATTCGAGCGTGTGCATAAGACACAAAGAAAACTCCTGAAAACATCTCCACAGAGCTACTGGTGGACTCACAGGGTTCCCTTTAATCATCATTTGGCAGACGCCTGAAACGCCGCCTGTTCACATTGATTCTGCTCATTTTAAAAGTTCAGAGGCAGATTGATAACGTGCTGTAGATATCACGATGATGACTTGAGTCTGTAGACGTTTATTCCTCCTGACGGGATAGAAACATATGAACATAATATTCCATCCTAACTGGTTTTAATCAAACACACTGTGTTTATTTAAAATGAGTAACCTAGTAAAGTATTATCATTATTTATTATATATGTATTGCTGTCATTCTGGGCTCTAATCCTTCACACATGTACACAGTTATTCTGTAAATCTACAGTTTTATTGCTTTAAATCACTCTGTTCTCTCTTTCTTAACCGCTCATTATTCTTTATTGTAATTCTGCTTCTTATAACCTTTTAGCTGCCTTCTCTGCACAAGCATTTGTTGACTTTGAATTCATGTAGAGTCGAATATATGAAGAAAAAATGTGTTTTTATAATATGTGACTATCCTGATACACAAATCAATTAATGTGCAAACAAGTAATAAACAACGGGGCATAAACATGGTACTGAATGCCATGTAAAACAAACCCTGTGGCTGTATTGTCCAATCATACGAGCGGGAATTAAGCTCTATAGCATGAATGCACCATTATCCTGTCTGTAACCAGACTGAAGGCCACTTCACCTCCGATAAAAACTGTGTGGGAGGAGAACAGAGTTTTATTACTGCACCTCTGATTATATTTTTATCACAGCGGTGTAACATACAACAGTAATAACATGCTGTCATCCAGCACTTCCACGGTATTATTCTCATTAAAAGCAGCCGTCCTGATGTACCTGTCGCAGGTATATTATCACAGGCTGAAGCTGCTGTGGTGCCGACAGACACACATTTCACCAGGCTGTAAATGCTGGTGTCCATGGTTGTCATGAGAAATTCCCGTCAACAACCCGGAAGTTGGTCGTGCCTCACCTGGCGTGCGTGAAGCGTGAAAATGTTTTGTTTCATCCTCTGAGGTCTGTTTGGCTGTTTGGTGTCTGTGCAGCGATGAAAACCAGTAACAGCACAGAAACAATGACATGGACACAGACCTTTCATCAAATCTTGTGTGTGACATGATTTGGAAATGAACATTATACTCAGTTTAACGAGGCAACAGGTAAACATGGAGGAAACAGTGAATTAAAGCAGGAGCAGACCTGATACCTGCAGTGTTTACCATGAGGTCAGTATCTGAAAGTCACAGATGTGCAGAAAGAGAAATATCGGATATTTCTGAGACTTCAAAATGTGTTTTGCTGTTGTGACTGATGACATGTACAGACATGTTCCTGAATATATCCTGTATTATGACACCATGTTATTCTGGCACAAAAAGATTTAAGATTTCTTTAAAGCTGCATCAGTGTATTTTTGGCCACTAGGGGGCAATAACTCACACCTACATGAACATAAACTAAATTTAAACCAGTGAACATTGCAAACTTTATTGCTGCTAAACATCGGCATGTTTTCTCATTGTCATGATGAGCATGTTACCATGCCAACAGAGCTGCTAGTCTTGTTTCATTGCATTGATTATTGATCTTTGGTTCATGTCGTTTCTTCTTCTACCAGAAGATAACACTAGTATAGATTATATAATGCTGTATATTAATTTATGTTAACTCAATCTGCATCAGTTATTTGGTCATTTATTTGGTATTTTCACAAAAATGGCAAAGATGACCTTGATGACAGATTATATAAAATGAGAGTAAATGTTGGCAGTTCAGACAGCGAGTGGTTGAGAGTCTTCAGGTTCACGTTGCCACAGCTGGAGTTTATGATCACCGAGGCTCGCCGTGGGACGACGACAGAAACCACAGTGATGGAAACGATGCGGGAGCTGAACGATTCCCCGAATGACACGACGTCTCCCGAGCAGAGAACTAACCCTAACCCAGTCAGTGAAGAGACAGAAACATCTGCTTCATGATTCATGATAACTTACTACTGTATGTTCACCCTCACCCTGCATGATGACACCATATGGATCATATGAGGTGAACGTAAGCTGGTTTTAGCTGTTAGTCTATTGTGAGTAAATTAGTTTTATTTATTCATGAACCAACTTGACTTGACAGCAGAAAACACAGTGAAAACAAATTATGATGATTTGGGAATTACAAGCAAAATATACAATAAAAATAAATATAAAATATTCAATAAGCAAAATTCACTAATAACTGGAATTATTTCCTGCAGTGTGTTTTTATGTTTGTGTGTAGGTGAGTAGATGACACTGTGTGTGTGTGTGTGTGTGTGTGTGTGTGTGTGTGTGTGTGTGTGTGTGTGTGTGTGTCCTGTGTTTGCATGTGTGTTTGAGCAGCTGTGCAGCAGACAGCTGGCTGACAGAGACAAGAGAACAACACGATAAGAGAGAAGAGGAATCACCTCGCCTTCACACAATACACCTGACAACAACAACAACTGCTGCTCGCTCTACCTCTCTCTCTCTCTCTCTCACACACACACACACACACACACAGTTTAACTGTCACTTAGCTCCCGTTGATTCGTTGTCTGCGTCTGTCTTTGTTAGGAACCTTTGCTTGAAGGCTGCTCTGCATCACCGTCACACAACGATTCAGACGTTGTTGTTTATTAATCGTTGTAAACACGTTAAACAAACGAAGGTGGAAACAGTCGACGGCCTTGTCGTATTGCTACTGTTACTACGTACTATTGTTTCTGGGCTTTTAAATGAGATATTTCTGTTCTGGTGAAGGTTTCTTCTCACAGCTCCAGAGATCGAATCAGCTGCGTTTACTGTCTGCTAGAAGAATCAAACAGGCGGTTAAAGCGGTCCGATACCGAGCTCATGTTGTGTTATTATGTGTTGGATGCTAGGACGTCTTTTAGTTTAAATTTGGATATCTTATCTTGGAATAAACAGGTGGAGGTTTTCATCACCTGACAGCAGTATGTGCTGCTTCTCTGTGTTTCTCTTTCATCCTTAAACTTTTTCTTTGAATCTTGAATCGGTTCTTTACTTTCTTCTGGTTTTTCTTCCAGCACATTTACATCCTGAAAATGTAAAAACCTCCTTTGACGAGTCTGAGTGAGCATGAAGCAGAACGTGTATGTTAATTACAGTAATCAGCAAGCTATCAGTTTTAAAGACTTTAGCTCCACTCAGCAGGTTTTGCTCGCTGCTTACTTTCTATGACGTCATTATTTAATGGTGCACATGTCATTTAATGTCATATATAATCCTGCAGCTCCAGTCTGCCTGCTTGCTTCAACACAGTTTGTTTGACCAGGTAAATGTTGTCAAAATTATCCTGTGCAATGACCTCCAAAAGCACCATATTGTTTGGATCAATACTGAGCACGAAGCGTGACGGTGGAACAGCACCGTGGCATCTGTGCAAAGCAGCACCACTTTGGAAATGGATTACTGATTGTGGCAAAGCAGCTCTCATGAGGACTGAAACATCGCAGCGTGAAGAGCTGCATGCACATTCTGCATTACGGCTCGTATTTTCTGCAACAGCACAATGTGGGGTTGAAGCCTCCCAGGATGAATATCTCTCTCTGCTTTGCCACAGGACACTTCAGTTCAATCAGAGGCTGCGTGTGTGGATTTTTGCTGCAGCTTCCAGGGATTAGTGCAAAAAATAATTAGTGTTTCCACATCAGTTTGGATCCAGTGGATGAGAATGACAAATATGTAAATCTTTGTCGCTCGTGAGACATGTGCATGTGGGAATATTAATGTTGCTGCTCATTTTTATCGTGAAACTAATTGCAAAGTCTAAAACTGGATTGTCTGACACGTTCAGACGAGGAGCTTCACTCTTCAGTCTGTTTCTCTCACTGTATCCTGTGTGAGAAAAGAGTCTTCTTGTTGTCGTTGATGTTGGCTAATATAGTAAAAATCAGGAAACTAGTACAGGCAGAGAGTCTAAGAGCACTGCTACACTGATAAATGATTATTCTGCTCATTGCAGCATCGATGTGTTGAGTTTAGTCTGAGCTTTCATGCTGAGCGCTATCGTCATGAGGCTGCAGTCAGTTGGTCTTCAGTATTTATTTATATAATCTGTGACTATAATCTGTCCTTTGGGCTCGGTCACGTTGTAGACGACATACATGTGTAATGTTTTGTGTGTCAGTCAGTCAGGTGATCATATATCTAAAAGGGTCAAGAGCATCTGGACTTGTTATGTAATGTTTCAGCATACAGTTTAACTTCTGGTGAATGTGTGTGTCCATACATGACAGTGATGACGTTTGTCTTTCACACAAATATCACTATAAATTGTTTTTATTGATAAATTAACATGATCCAAGTTCAGTAAACTGAAGCAGTTCAGTTCATGTCTCATGTTGCTTATGATATATGCAGATGAATCTCTGTGTTACAGAAATGAATAATAATAATTAAAGTTGTTCTGGTGCGTTCGAAAAACATTAATCAGGTTGGTAAAACTTTCTCTCTCTCTCTCTCACACACACACACACACACACACACACACACACACACACACATGCGTATCCTCTGGTGTCCAGTTTGTAGTAGTTTAGAGTTAAGTGTTATATCTCCTGTCTGCAGGGGAGGTCACCTTTAAGATAGCAATTTAACAGTTTTGCACCAATGCGCGCGCGCACACACACACACACACACACACACACATATAACACACACACATATATATATATACACACACACACACACACACACACACAGATAGAGGACTTGATAGAAAGAGACAGCAGTGGATTGTTTTCAACTTTCTCAGTATGGTTAGTAGGTCTGTTTATGTGTGTGTGTGTGTGTATGTGTGTGTGTGCGTCTGTGTGTGTGTGTGTGTGTGTGTGTGTGTGTAATAAGGACACTTCCTTACCTTAACATTGTTATCGGACTAGTGACAGCTCTAATTCTCTCTTCTCTCCCTTTCAGTTACACACACGTACACACACGTACACACACACACACACACACACACACACACACAGCCTCCTGACAGGAAAGGTGACTTTTGTCCAACAGTGAAAGGGAGATAGAGAGAGATAGACGCCTAAAGGAGAGAGAGAAGCACCAAGATAAACTGAGAGAGAACGGAGAAGTAGAAGAAGAAGAAGAAGAAGAAGAAGAAGAAGGAGACATGACTGAGATGTGAGTGTGCTGAATGCAGAAACGTGTGTTTATGTTGGGGGACGGAGGACATTTATTACAGACAGGCAGCATTAAATGGAGAGATATATGGCAGAAGAGAAGGAGGAGCAGATGGGAGAATGAAGTGGTGAAAACTAAAGTGAGGCAGAAAAGGAGGGAAGAAAAATGAATGAGAGGGTTGATAGTAAAAGAGAGGATGGAGACCAGAGGTGGAGGCCAGAGGTGGAGACCAGAGGATGGAGACCAGAGGTGGAGACCAGAGGATGGAGACCAGAGGATGGAGACCAGAGGTGGAGACCAGAGGATGGAGACCAGAGGATGGAGACCAGAGGATGGAGACCAGAGGATGGAGACCAGAGGTGGAGACCAGAGGATGGAGACCAGAGGATGGAGACCAGAGGTGGAGACCAGAGGTGGAGACCAGAGGATGGAGACCAGAGGTGGAGACCAGAGGATGGAGACCAGAGGTGGAGACCAGAGGATGGAGACCAGAGGATGGAGACCAGAGGTGGAGGCCAGAGGATGGAGACCAGAGGGTGGAGACCAGAGGATGGAGACCAGAGGATGGAGACCAGAGGTGGAGGCCGGCGGCTGTCAAATGTTCAAATATATTCCTGTCCTTACTACTACTGCTATTTAAAGACCAGCCGTAGAGAACTGCAACACACAAACACACAAACACGCAAACACACAAACACACAAACACACAAACACACAAACACACAAACAGTCAAACACACAAACACACAGACACGCAAACACACAAACACACAAACAGTCAAACACACAAACACGCAAACACTGCCACCATCTAAAATGAACCCTAAACCCTAAAAAATAATCAACCCAAGACAAAATATAACACACAGAACCAATAAGTTATGTTTAAAAGGATAAAACTGAAACAAGTCAACAAATCACCTAAAATAAAGTGTCTTATTTCTCTGTGCTGTTAAAACGAGTCACACTGCTGCACTCGACAGGCTGTTTTTAAAGTTTTACATCTTCAATAGAAACCAGCTTGGAGTTGTCCCAATCAGCATGCGTCTTTATAGACAGGCTATGCTGTAAGACTTGAAGGAGTTGTGACCAGACCCTGAATTTTAAACCCTCTTATCTGTGAGGTTTGGATCATATTCCTCATATTTCTACCATCACCCGGTCTGTGGGCGCCACACACACAGTCAAATATAGACAAATATCTCGTTCAGTCTAAATCCAGACAACTCTAAACTCTGCTCGACCCCTCTGAAGCTCCCGCTGTCAAACTTGTTTCTGTTCCTTTTGTTTTTAGTCCAGTTCGTCGTCTATAAGTTATTTGCTTTAATTATAAGAGGCTTAACTCATGGTGCCACTCCATTTTACAAAGCAGAAAGTTTTCACGGATTTAGAGAGAACTGGCAGGAGACTGTGCTTGTTAGCAGCGCTGGAGGAAGTCAACAGGAAAGCAATGTGCTTGTCTGAAACGCCTGATGCAAGCTGTTCAACGGGCTGCACAGATGTAGAGGCACTTCTACTTTTTACTGGAGGCTTCCTGATCTACTGCTGCGCTTTGGCTTCAAATCACAGAGATCTAAGTGTTCGGGCTCAAAAGTGAGAGATGAGGAAAGATTCAACCACACCTGCTCCTGCAACAATGATCGGTGACAACATGGCATTCAGGAGGGTTCAGCAAAACCAAACAAAAGAAGGATTAGTGAGTGAATATGTAAAGTTTAATCACGTATAGCACCTTTCATAGACAGAAGTCACAGAGCGAGTCACAGACATTTAAAATACACATGCTACCTAAACGCCTGTCTGAACAGATGGCTGTTACGGTCCATGACATGACGTAGGACTCACACGTGAGCACCGAGACTTTAACATGGAAATGAACAGAAAGCCATGAGATGTTAATGTACATATAATATGTGAGCATCTGTTGGATTGTGTAACACGTCTAGGAAGGGAAGTAAAGAGTGAAATACATGAAGAGATAAGTGAAGTAAGTGAAGATATGAAGAGATAAAAACATGTTTTAGCATCTCCAATGCTGCATGGTAGCTGCTAGCATTCGGCTACCCAGCCTGTTGAAATGATGTCGAAACAGATAAATATGATAATAAACACTCATACTGCAGGTGTGTGTGAGCTGTCACAAACAATCTGAACCCGTCCGGTAAAGTACTAAAGTAAAGTTTATGTATGAGTGTGATGCTTCTATAGAAGACACACCTGTGCATCGTATACCTTCCTCTAGCTAGCCAGGTGTTAAACATGTGTCAACCTCTTATTTAAATGGTTTTCAAACAGGATCCTGACCAACACTTTTGGCTCATTTTGGATTTATAAAATACCATAAAAACTTAAAATGAAAGTCTGTAAGAGTCAAAGAGACTTTCTTCTTTCTTTCCAATACTTTGACCCCCAGAACGAGGTGAAGCCTAGTAAGCATCTCACATGGAGAACGGAGGGGTTGATACCTTGCTGAAGGGCACTCGGGACTCTTTAAGGATTCAGCCTTGAACTGATCTTCAAACATGGTCAGAAGATTTAAACTTCAAACACCTGCAAGATCTGCTCTAATCTGCACACACACACACACACACACACACACACGCACACACACACACACACGCACACACACTCGCTGCTATTCCTGCCATTACTCAATATTACTCAGAGATTAATAAAAGCCTTTTTTTTATTCCACAGAGCACTTAAAGCAGCACAGGACATTTAAAATGACAAAGGGCACTTTGAGTAACTCAAGGAATAAATCCACAAAAAGACACGTAAGGTGGCAAAGTGCAATAAAGGACAGACGCACCAATTAAGCCTACACCCTCACGTTCCTATTTAAAGATGACGATCCATTAGAAAGTCTGTGAAAACGCTTGGCTGTCAGTCTCGAGCATCCCAAGCTGAAGATAGATGCTGCTACCTGCCAAAACTCCCGCGAAGGCCAGAGCCATTCACACCACACACACCACACACGACAAAAAGAAACTTTTGGTACAAAAAGTGTGAGACCAACACTTGTCAAACAGTTTCCAGAATCAAGTTTCAGGGTTAGGCTTCTGAAAAACTTCTGAAATTCAGTCTTCAGTCTGTTTTTCATCCACACATTTGAATCTTTAAAATATCTTAGAAAATGCTCGAAACTTCTGCAGAGCCGAGTCCAGTTTTACATTAATTTTCTGCGTCTCGTTGCTTCGCCCTCGTTGCTGCGCCCTCGTTGCTGCGCCCTCGTTGCTCCGCCTCGTTGGTCTGCTAATTGTTTGTGACTGGACTGAGACCTCTTCCTGTAGAGGGTCATAGCGTGGTTGTTTTGGTCCATATTCTAGTTCAATGAACCAAGAAAACCAACTAGTCCAACTGGACTGAACCTGATGTTTCAGCTCCAACTCTGGGATTAAAACATTTGACCTTTTATATGGAAGGTGTGTAACATTATATTTATATCTTTGCATGCAGAATGATCCTGTATGGATGAACATGCTGCTTCTGAAGCACAGCAGCTGTTTAAGGATGAAGATCAGGTCCATGGAGAGCTTTCTTACTTTCTATAGACTCTGACTGATGACAGCTTTCACTGCTCAGGCAGGGAGGTGAAAATATTACTTTGGAAGAAAGAAGATTATTGCTGTTCACTGCTGTTCACTGCTGTCATCTGCAATATTTGTACCTTTTGTGCTTTTTTGTCATCTTCTTACTGACTTTAAAAGTTTCACCATTTCAGAAGGTTCTTTAAGTCCTGAGTCAGGTTTCAGATTCATGAAAAAACTGTACAGACACATGTTTTTAGCATTGATCCCAGTGTAATACGATGTTAGGCCTTTGGATGATGCATTGAACCAAACAGGGAACTGAACCCACACTGATAACCCTGAACGTGTTGGCGCCTCATGCTCAGGCAGCTGTGCAGATACTCGCCAACACTTCAAGACCTTAGAAACAATTATAGTGAAAGAAGAAGATGCTAGCTTAATATGTCTGAATAAACATTAGCTTCCACCTTTAATATGAACTTGGGGTGTTTGGGGTCGTCGTGCCGAGCCGGGAGCGCTGGAGTTGAGCTGACACTGCAGCAGTAACTTAACGAAGCTCCGATGAGGCTGAAAGCGATCAGGAAACAATAAAAATCAGATATATGAAAGAGAACAGATACTTTTAAAAAACGGCACAGACACGCAACACACACGGATACACAGACCAACCTGCTCTAATGGGGATGAGAAGATTGATTGAAGATTGTTTAAAAGAAAAATCTATGTTGACTGTTCATAGAAAACAAGAAGTGAAACCTCTTAGGTGACATTATGACGATGAGGCTGTTTATGGCAAATAAACAGAAAAAATTGTCAGGAGCCAAGATCTGTATGCATAAAGCAAGGTGAAAATTAGCCTCGTCTTCAGTGTAAACACACCTCTACAGGACGCAGGGAAGCATGTAGTCAGACACGAGTGTGTGTGTGAAATGTCACAGTTAAAACAGCTTGATCACAGAGCACTGCTGTGTTGGAGGTTCATTTGTCTCATTCATCACAGCCCTGATGAAGACATTGTCTCCTTTAAGTCTATTTGTGATTTTTATAGTATTTTTTGACCCAACGTTGTGTGTCTGCTGTGTGTTTTCAGTCCACCGTTTTTTAATTATTACAGCGACTTTGAATCAGCATCAGTGAACACACTGTAAGACAAGCGTGAGGCTGGAAGATGAAAGTTTGGCAGCTAATCTGAAGTCCTCCTGGTGAAAACAACGTGTGACGGGTGATGCTCTCTCTCTGTGGGATGGAGCTCTCTGAAGAGGGAACTTCCTGTTTGTGTCTCTGTAGTTTTCTCAGCCTGCTGGTTGTGCATCCACAGGTCGCATCCCTCTACAGGGTGTGTATAGGTGTGTGTGTTGTCGCTGCTGACATCAAAGGAGTGGCAGACTGATCCTCCCAACATGACATTAATGCCTCCCTTCCCTCTGTCCTCTGCTGACTCCTCATCTCATCTCTTCTTTTCTCTCACCTTTCTTCCTGTCAACTTTTTGGCTCCTTTTCTTCTTTCTGAATTTGTCTTTTCTCTTTTCATTTTTCTCATTTTTATTTCTCCGATGTCTCTTGGCAGCTGCTCTGCCTCCCCTCCCTCCTTCTCCACATGACCAACACCGCCTCCCCTCTGCTCCCACCGCCTCCATCCTCTCCTTCTTCATGTCTCAGAGGAAATAAGCAGTGTTTTTGATAAGTAGTGCATGAATATGAGCACACAGCAGGAACATTATATTTGGGATTAAAAGTAGTTTAGAGCTTTTATGACACAGCAGGACGCAGCTGAGCGGGCCAGAAACGTCTAAGTCTGCGTACGTGTCCGTGAACAAGCCTGGTCATGCTTTCTCGTGCAGCACGTTTCTAATCACATCACGCTCACAGCTGTTTGTGTGCTGGTTTGTCTTCTGTTAAAGGGAAAGCAGGTAGATGGTTACTGCACTGGGTCACATGTTCCTTCATCACGCTCAGTATCCTAATAACAGCGATCACATGTTCAGCCGCAGCATCCTGTGTGAGGCAGACGCCACTGAGCATGTGCAGCTACATATCACAACCTTTTAACTGCTGTGCTGCATACAGTCATTCAAATGAGTACAATGATGTTTTTAATGTGTTGCAAATTATAAAAAATAATATTGCAAAAGAACTCGATATCAATTATCTTTTAAATAATAAAATAGTTTTGTTAGATTTTATATTTATTCTCTTTATGTTGTGATATATTAACACATCACTTCAGGGACATTAAATGTTCATGTTCATCTTTACTTCTTGTGTTCTTGTATTTTTTCAGATGTCTTTATTTCCTCACTGCAAAAAAAATTTCTTTTGGGAAATCCGTTAATTTAGCCAAACAATGCACATTATGTTGTTGTTGTTGTTGTTGTTGTCATAATCCTTTCAGCCTCGTCTCATGTTTTTCCAGAGCTTTGAATGTATAGCTCGAACACTCAAACACACTTAATGACACCATTGTGGACAGTTACTGCTGCGCTGCTAATGTGGTGCTAATGTGATATATCTGCTGTCGACTGCAGGTGACACACATATGATAAAACACACACACACGCACGCACACACACACACACTGGCAGTAAATTGCTGTTGATGCACTCCGGTAGAGTGACTCAGAGTCACAGCCACCCCAGGCGCTCTGTGATTGGCTGAAAGACGTCAGCGCTGTGTGTGTGTGTGTTTGCGTTGCCCGAAGCAGCCTAATAGGTCTTGATAAGAGTCAATCAGAAGGAAGAAAGAGTGAAAATAAAGACAGATTGACTGCAGAGAGACCGTAGGCAGGAGGCAGACAGTCCATGAACAAAGTGAAAGAACGAGAGACCAAAATATACAATAGAAGAAAAGAGGGCGAGGGACATAGACAATGAACAGCAAAGAAAAGAGAGAGAGAAGGTTAGAGGGGAACATTACAGCTCACTCAGACTCCCAAGAGGAAATGATGAGGAGTGTCCACATGAATGAGAGCTGACACCTGCTCACACACACACACACACACACACTCACTCAGAGTACCGGGGCGTTGCTTAAAGGGACACCTGAACACTCTCCATCAGCTGGATTTGAGCACTGATGAGTCTAACATGGAGGATTATGAGTTACAAATGTGTTCATTAATAACTGTGCAGCTTTGAGGCACTTATCACATGTGACAGTAACAGATGTACATCAGCCCTGACAATTAAAAGGCCCACAAACACTGTTCCACTGTTAGATGTCATCAGTCTGTTTCACTTCAGCACATTTCAGAGCGATGAAGAAGTGAAGTGCTGTGATTTATTGGAGGTAAAAGACGATTAAAATAATTAGTTTTACTTGCTTAACTTCTCCATTTGTCTCAGCGGCCTGCAGATCATTGGAGTCAGTCATTTATAAGATGTTATACAGATTCATTCATATTTTATCTCATTACCATAATGAGTCATTTCTTACTATATAACTTTGAAGAAATTAATTTTTGATTTCACTACGATCTTATTGGACTTTATTATTTTCTATTATATAAGTTTAGACTAAGAGAGAATATTTATCTAAATAAAAACAAAGTGCAATTCATTTGACCTGCACTTTGTTTACATAATAACAACATTTAATCTGTTGAGTGTTTCTGCAGTGATCATATTCTGCAGAGAAAACCGAAAGTCTGCAAGCAAATCTTATATCCCCCAAATGCATTTCAATCTGATATTTAGCTGTCATCGCCTCATAATCATCGTATCAAAGCTGGAGGCTCATCAACATGTCAGATGATTAAATCAAAACATAAACAGATCCAATGAGTGGGTCCAGCAAAGAGCATCTGAACATTTCATACTCATCATGTTTAAACCCAAATAAAAAAGAGATTAAAGCACAGATGACCTCCTGTAGCTGCGTTTTCTAAACAGCAGAAGCTAAGACTGCTGTCTACTGACCTTAAAAGGACAATTCTGTCTAAAAATGGGTGTCTGTACATGTACAGGCCTGATGGCCGTTCCTGTGGGAGGGTCATCCGGTGTGTGGCCCCTCTTACCCACACCTCTGCACACCTCTGGTCCATTTAGCTGTGGTCCAGTCATCACGGAGCCCAGGCGCCGTGTCATGTCTATTGTTACACCGACGCTGACAGTGAAAGTCCATTTTGGATTTGATCGTTTGCCCTTTAAACTGTTCTCACCTTGCAGCGCTTTACTTTAAGATTTTTTTGTTCCAAATAACCTATTTTTAATTTTAGATATTTACATTTTCTATGGATAAAACAGCATAAATCACAATAATAACTACATATATCTGTGTCCCAGCATGGATAAAAATAACTCAGCATAGATATGGATAAACCCACCCAACCCCCACCCCCTCGGCACATCACACCCTGCTCTTCACATACAAGGCGCGACATGGTAAAGCACTTCTGTGCCTAGAGAGGTCGAGCTCTCTGATCACTGGGAGCAGATTCAGATCTTCAGGACTTCTCCGTTGTGCTTTTAATGTTGTTGTTTCTTGAGGCTGGAGGAACAGTGAGAAGCTCAACAGTGCAGGAGGACCTCCATGTCTGCAGCTGCTCCAATATTACTTACCACTTATATATTGTGTGTCTCGATATTTGAAACAACTACGAGCTGAAAAATGAATCTGAGGTCAGCCTTAATTTCAGGGTGTTGCTGGATGTTCAGACTTGTTTCTATATTGAGCTCCTCTTGCTGTGAATTTTAAATCTGGGAGTAGAGAGAGTTGAAAATAAGTGATATGAATTATTAAACTATCTGAGGAATTTAAAATACTGCATGTTGGCATTAGATTTTCCTCACTGTCGTCACATTTTTGAGTCACTTTACATTTTGATGCTAACTAGCAACTTTATTAAAAAAGGATCGTCATCTCATCATCACCTCCATATGTGGTCAGTGCATTTACACCTGCAACCAGACACATATCGCATATTAATGGCAGGTGTGAATGTCCCTAGAAAAGACGGTAAAAAGATTTCTAACATGTGATGAGAACAGGACAGACAGAGAACGTGGGCCTCGCCACCTCAACAGTGTTCATATGGATTAAAAGCATTGATGTCTGGAGCTTTAACAGCAGTTGTTCAGGTCAATACAAACACAGCTGATTCACTGAGTGTTTACTGCAAACATCTGGCCACTTGTAAATCTGTCAATAGAACAATCTAAAAATAGTAGTAAGACCTGTGCATTAAGACTCGGTCTTTATTAACTCTTTGGTGTTATTACATTTCTTTTCTATATTTTGCTATAATCGTCCAGCATTTATCTCAGTCCTTCTGGGGTCTGAGCAGGATATCTGCTGGGATGATATGAGCAGCAGCAGGTAACATGAAACACACTGAATGAACATAAAACTGCAGGTGGGTGTGCAGCAGTGTTGAAAGTGATAGAGGTGAGATGTGTGTGTGTGTGTGTGTGTGTGTGTGTGTGTGTGTGTGTGTGTGTGTGCGTGCAGATAATCTCGTTTACTACTGGACCCATCAGCCTAATATTTTTGTGCACATTTGTGAATGTATGCTCTGCTGTAGGATCTGTCGTGGTGACGGTGATTGTTGTGATGTTATAACGCCATTCACTGCTCGCTGGTCCTTCCTCCGACCAGTAGGGGGCACAAATGATCCCACCTGGCAGAGATCTGCACTCTTCTAGGGTCCATCTGAAAGTGCTGCCTCATGTGTTTATTTCAGGACTGAACATTTCTGCTGCAGAAAAGGAGAGAAACAGAAACTAGATTTACATTTAATATCTAATGTCTGAATCAATCGGACCAGGTGTTAAACAGACTCCACCCACACGTCTGACACAGACAAACTCCAGCTGGACAATGTTCGGACCGGCTCCTCCTGACACAGTCTGGAGTTCATAAAGAAAGGAGGAGGTGAGTGATAGAAGTTGGAGGAATTTATGGCAAACTTTTGAAATGTCACTAAAAACTAAAAGCATCAGACTTCATCAGCTGAAACAAATCTGTTAATGTCCTGAATGACGAAACTGCAAAAAGCTTAAAAGAACTGATTTAAAAAAATTAGCAAAGAATTACAGTTTTATTGTCTTAATGGAGAAAGTTTTTCTTCATTTCTTCTAGTTTTAATGCTAAAATTGACATTTGCATCCACTCTCCTTCTCAGCCAGTTATGACTGAACCTTTGAATTATGACTGAAGCACATTTCAGTCCAATATCTTCAGGAATTATGTTCAGGATTGATGAAGCAACTGCTGGATGTGGAAATAAGCAACTGTTTGTTCAACATATCAACTATAGCACAAAAAGGAAAGATGTCATTTTAAACCAGGGTTCAATGTTCTTATCAAGCCACAAAGCTCCGGTTAAAAACAGCTTTTAAAACGCAGCTTCACATTGAACTGTGTGTCTAATAAAGTTTCTCACATTGTTTTCTGTGGAGGAAATATTTCATATTTCTGCTAGCATGAAGCAGATTCTCATTTATCTTAATTTAGACACTAAAGGTCATAATAGATAGTTTTATTCCCATATTTCCATGTTTCCAAGTTTTAAGCAGCTTGTTTCATTTAATGTGTGTGTGTGTGTGTGTGTGTGTGTGTGTGTGTGTGTGTGTGTGTGTGTGTGTTGCATACTTTTCAGATAGAAATGAGAGTGAAACAGGAGAAAGAAGGAGAGCTGTGTGGATGGAGGGACAGGAAGAGAAGATGGCAGACGACTACTAATGTCCCACTATGTAGATGGAGAAACACACACACACACACACACACACACACACTTCCAATGGGCACCAGAGAAGAGAGGGTGGGCTATCAAAGAAAGAGAAGTCCTGAGGTGAATACTGATGCTGCTACTGTCAGTACACACACACACACACACACACACACACACACACAGACTCCAAGAACATCGAGGAAAGGAGGAGGTTGATTTAGGAGATGAGAAACATGGAGAGGAGAGCAGAGGAAATGAGAAAGAGTGAGGAGAAGAGAAGAGAGGAGAAGGAGGGAGGTGAGAAGATGGTGAAAATGTGAGCAGAAAAACATCAATTGGGAAATATATGAGAAAGAAAAAAGGTGAAACGAGGAAATGTAGAAGTGAACAGGAGAAGTGAGGAGCAAGAGAAAGGAGACGCGATGAAAGAAGAAGAATACAGAGGAGAAATGAGACAAGGATGAGAAAGAAAGTGGATAAAGAAACAAGGAGAAGTAAGGAGCGAAAGAAAGAAGAAAGCAGAGGAGGAGCTGTGAGGATGAGAATGGAGGTGGAGAGGTAAAGAGGAGGGGAAGAGGAGGAGGAGGAGGAGGAGGAGAAACGTCTGTGAATGGAGGTAAGAGGAGGAAGAGTAGAAGAGTCGTTGCTCTCTTCAAAAATGTCGTACTTTGTGAAAACGTCATCTGACCACCAGGAGTCTGGATGTCTTCTTCTTCTCTGTTTGTAGTTTTTACACATGTTACAGTTTATAATATATCTGACATTACTGTGAGTGTGACATTTCTATTATACCGGCTGGTTGTGTTTGTCACAAATCTTCAAATCTCTCCTTTTGGCTCAGGTGAATTTTCTCTTCAATTTTAATATCTTCTACCAAATGAAAAACAAAAAATAATCTTCAGCGAGACTTCGACATGAAACTGTTTCTGTTTGTGAATCTGTTTGCTTCATATTTTCTGAAATAACATGACAACTAAACCTGGATCATTCTTAGATAAACAGCTGCAGAATTGTACTAGTGTATATATAAATATTTATATATATTTATATTTACTTTCTTTAAAATTGTTGTTCATGAACAAAACTTTGTGTTTGTAGTATCAAAAATCCAACTGTCAAGTATTTATTGGTCGGTTGAATATTTCCTGATCATAATCATAGTGTTGGTGTTGGAGTGTTGTATCGTATTCAGGCGATAATCTTATTGCTCTGCTTGTTATATGAAGCTGTCTGAGCTGTGATGAGATCTGACATCTCTGAAAAATTTAAATTAATTTATAAGAAAACTGTGAATACCAGAAACAACTTGGGAGGAATCAGCATGAGACAGAAGCTTTAACTGGAGGCTTATTATATATCCACAGTGAGTTATTAAATACCATCTCTAATACTTTGTTAGATATAAGAAGCTTAAATATAAATCTATATATCCTAACAGCAAAAAACAACAGGACATGCCAAATGCCAAACAGTGAAGTTACTGTCCTTTCAAATATAATAAAACTTAATCACGACAGTTAGACCAGTCGACATCTCAGGTATCAGCCTCCTCTTCACAAAGACACAGAAAAGAACCGCTGGCAGCTCTGAACTGTAATCACTGCAGATATGATTAATGTGAATATCATCAACTGTCATGTAATCAGAGACATGATGAAGCCAGTTTATTTCAGGGTGAAAGTGAACGTTGCTGTGTTTGTTTGGTCTGGTTATATACACACACATCCCTTTTAAAGGTACGAGCAGCACTTTCACACTCGACCTGTTGGGAAAGTTTCCCAGTTATACTATTAACCTGAGGAAACGAGAGTCTTTATCCTAGAAGCCTTTTCTCTCATAAAAGTGAAATAATTCTATTAAATCAGAATATAAATCCCACATTATGTTTCAGTCACATATTCACACTCTCTCCCGTCAGGCTTTCAGAAACAGTCCAAATCATTTCTCCTCCGGTGATTTGCATTTTTTTATTTATTTTTTTTTTTGTCGTTTTTAACTTTTCTTCATCCGTGACGGCAGAAATTTTCGGCTGTCATGAATTTATTTCCTCCACGGCAGAAAAACATTTTTAGTCTTAAGAAACTCCTGCAGGTTAACGCGAGCTAACCAAACACACGAGCCATAATGTAACCGTCTCCATTCATAGAGAAGATCTGATGTTATATTCACACTCCTGTGCCTCCGATCACCGCTTCAGCACCGCGGGTTGAAATGTGATCTTTTTCATTTCATTTACTTGAATCTTCTTTCTGCAGAAACATCTCAGAGCCTCTTTGATTCTGTCGCATGTCATTTCTACTCTCAGCTGTCCTCCTCTTAGAGACACAGTGATGAGCTCAGACATCTGGAAGGAGGTCAGAGGTTAGGTTGAGACGCCTGGACACTTCCCTTTAGAGACTTTCTGGGCAAGTCCAGAACACAATGAAGGGATTACATACCCCACATGACCAGGACACGTTGGAGGACGTAGCTTAGGACAACGACGTCTGAGCGACCTTGCTAATAAACTAATGGATGGACAGAGCGTGACATGTTCTTTACCAGAAACACTCAATACAATAATTAGAAACGAGACAAAAGTGAAGAAAACTTTCCTGAGCATCACACACAAATTCCTCCTTAAAGTTGAGCCATTTATACGGTATAAATTTGAAAATCAGGAAGAGCTGCATTTTCTTCCCACAGAAGGAGGACTCCCACTGGGATGCTCATGCTTCATGGGTCCAGGTTTGCAGAAAACAGAAGAACTTTTTGTTTCATTTAAAGGATGCATATCATGCAATCATGCATGCACAGATCTGCATGATTTACAGTGTTCTGATTGGTCAGCTTCGGGACGCTGTGTCAGTAGTGGTTCGGGAGGCTACGTAAACAAACAACAATAGTTTGATTTCACTTATTCTTCATAAATTCTCTTACATGTTTGAACCCAAATCAGGTTCAAAATATGCAAGTTGACAATACGAACAACCCGTGGAACAACCTTAGCAACAAAGGTCCACGGAGCCGACGACCATTTATGGGCGAGGAAGTAGAGGTGACGTCACAAACAAAGACAGAGAGAAAAATGAGCACTGTGTGTGTGTGTGTGTGTGTGCGTGTGTGTGAGTGTGTGTGTGTGTGCGTGTGTGTGTGTGAGTGTGTGTGTGTGTGTGTGTGTGTGTGTGTGAGTGTGTGTGTGTGATAGGTCTTGATAAGAGTCAGAACAGTGAGAGAGAGTGAAAATAAAGACAGATTGACTGCAGAGAGAGCGTAGGTGAGAGGCAGACAGTCATTGGTAATTCAAAATGCTTTACAAATGATAGAGTCAAGACACGATGGCCACATCCACAGAGAATGGATTGTACCTGCTGGTAGCACCGTATATTATGTAATATAGGCACCTGCAATCTGTGATTCTGCAGTAACGATTTGCTGGTGAAAACACACTCATGAAGTTTTGCAGGTGAGTGTAATTTGTTTTGTATCTGATTGAATGAGCGGAGCGGTTTAAAGTGTTTCAGGCTTTTCTCCACACAGGTCGGTCTGTAATATGAAATCTGCAGAGAGCACAGGAGCCTCAAACACAGAGCCATGCAGACAACATTCATGCTTCTTTTACTTCTCTAGTATTTTGCATCTATAAACATAATCTACTGAAATGTCAAATCTCAAAATATTGCTGATGTGACTCACATGGCACATCTGAAACATGTTAGATTAATGTCTGAATCTTACAATAAGGATACTAAATGTATCTGGGATTTGTAGTAAAGCAGCCTGTTAGGGTTCGGGTTCGGGTTCGGGTTAGGGATGGAGCCTGAGCTCCGTCAGCGCTGTTGGTTTCATTTATAAAGTCATGTCTGTCTGTGGATTTCACCCTTAATATATCAATTCAGTATCATTCATTCAGTGCACACAGAAAATGCTAATTACTCCATGTTTATTGTATGTGGCAATTAGTGCTGATCTTTGTGTATGTGAATATGAAAGAGGCCAATTTTGCACTAAATGTATAAATATTACCTAATTTACATACATGCTAAAGAAGATTTGAGACATCCAGCTGTTAGTTTAATCAATGCATTGACAAAGAGATGCGAGGGGGCTAAATAAAAGTGGTGCCATCAGCATAGCATATGAAGATTGAATATTAAAGGACCACAAGTTAAGGATGTTGGTGTTGAGGTGTAATTTCCAGAAACAAAGAAGCTCCTGTCCGTAACCATATCTAATAATCCAGTCTGTGTACAAGGTCCAGTAACTCTCAGACTCAAGTTTTGCCTGTATTGATATTAAGGCGTATGTTTCAGTGTTGTGATGAGTACAGAAGCCATCAAAATACCTGTTTGACGTTAACAGCTGTTTTCAGAAACTCAGTGAATCTGCCAGACAGCAGCAATACCGTAAAGATTTTAAGCACATCTGCTGCTATCAGAAAAACAGATTTGAAAAAGGTGGTCAGCAAAGTATCTGAGCAGCATGTTTTTTTCTTGTCTATAAAAGTAAATTCTGACATCAAGTTGAGTTTGTTGTTAGTTTCCAATTTTATCTTTAAGCCTTCAGTGCTTGTGTGTATTTGGGTCTCCCAGTCAGTTTGGTGTTGGCCGGCTTGCTCTTTACTCAACAAGTCATTCAGATTTGAAGCCCCTTCTGACATCACAAGGGGCTTCTTTGACATTGTACCCCTCCCCTCTGAGTCTCCCTCCACCCACTAAATTCCAAATAAACACCATTATGTTTTCTCCGTCAGTCATGTTTCTTTGTGGTTCATGCACAGCAGTTGCCATGGCAGCTGGCACACCCCTGCATAGGAGGCAGGTGAGGTGGGCGGGGCAGGGACTCAAACCAGACAGGATGAGAAGGCTTCTGACTGAAACATGTCCGATCCATTTCATTAAGACCTGAGGGAACTGTGTTTAAAACAAGGTAAACTTATTAACAGACAGAAGTTCAGGTGCTCCTCTTGACAGTTGTGAATAGCACACAGGTATTATAGAGCCGCTGTAGCTCATGTCAGCTGTCCGCACACACAGCAGTGTAACCACCCACACACACTTATACACAAATAAAAGCATCTATCAAACCCCACAGACAATGCTAAAACACACACACACACACACACACACCCACACATATATACACTCACATATAAATATGTTACTGTGAGTAGACAGATGGACTGCTCACTGCTGTCAACAACCAAATTAGACCATGCACCTGTATGTATGTGTGTGTGTGTGTGTGTTGGTGTGTCTACCTGGTTCAGTATGGAACCTATTAAATAAGTCATGGGGGGGGGTCACAGAGGAGAGCTGGAGGCACAATAACACTGTCTGGATGGTCACACACACACACACACACACACACACACACACACAAATAATACAATACGTAGAGCAGGGGTGCCCAACCAGTCGATCGCGGTCTACCAGTCGATCGCAGGCGGAGTTTCAGTCGATCGCGAATGACAAAAAAAATAAAAAAAATAAAGTTCGGTAAACACCTTTTAAAAAAGGGGTTTCAAACTCGCGGGCCCCGGGCCAACTGTGGCCCCCGGGACGATAATTTGCGGCCCGTCTTAATATGAAAGATTAATGTTAGTGCGGCCCGCAAAATTGATATGAATTACACTTGTTGTGTGCGGAGCTGAATGAACCAATCACGGTTAGGTATATGGCTCTGGTGGGCGGGACATCGGCAAGGCTGTCCGGTGGCTCAGCTGCGCGCAGGAGAAGCCGTGAAGCCCCTCTCAAGGCCCCGCAATCGCCGTAGTACGCCGCGTTCCGCATCGGAGGATTGCAGCATAGTAGTTACGCCAGCTCTGTAAAGCTCCACCTCGCTACAAGTCTGCCCCGGAGGACACGAAGAAGAGTGTCGTCTCTCTCTCTCTGCGTGTGTGCGAGTCGCAGGGGCCACACACACAGCCTGTGCAAAGCGCAGGATGAAAAACGGACTTTTAAATGAATATAAACTTCATTAAAAGACGACATGTCTGGGCAAAAGTGGACGTTTTGACACCGTATTTACAGACACGGATCCACAGCGTCTCGCTGCTTCATGTGTACTATGAAGCAGCGTCCATATTGGTCGACGTCTCCATGGCAACAAACAACAAGTCCAAGTACAGGTCCAGACTTACTGATGAGCACCTTCAACCCTACTGAGGGTCTCCACTGCTTCTTCCCTCAAGCCAAATGTGGCTCGCCTATGTGAGAAGAAGCGCTGCAGGTCTCTAGCAGCAAGAAGTAGGCAAGAGAAGCCTTGTTCAGAACAGTTCAGGTTTAATGTTATATTCATGTTCAGAAAGTTTAAGGTTAAATAACTATTAATACAGACATTTGAAACTGAATAAAAATATAATTAATTTCTCTAATCAGCCAGTCAGTCAGTTAATATGTGGTTTCTTCAGTCGTCTGTATCTGCTGTATGATCATTTTTTAATTTTATTTGTTTATTTAATTCATTATTTTGTGTTAAAAATAAAGGCATTTGAGAACATTGGAATGTTTTATAAACGCTTTTCTTGTGGAAATCCTCATGCGGCCCAGCCTTACCCAGACTCTGCCTCCAGCGGCCCCCAGGTCAATTGAGTTTGAGACCCCTGTTTTAAAACGAAGTTGCGCCTGCTGTTACGCAGGTTGCAACAGTGTGACGTCAGGAACTTTCCGCACTTGGAGGCTGAGCTCCGCCGTGAGGGCAAAGACAGTGTGGAACTTGCTCGTTATGAGCACCGGTTTACTGACTTTGCGTCCATCGAGCCTGTTGCTCAGTTTCTGTGCTTTCCATTTGGTGAAAATGTTGATGTGGATTGCATTGCGCCCAAAGTAGCCACACTTCAGCCTGGACTCCAGTGCTGTCGAGAATGAAATTCTCACACTGCAAAATGACATTGAGATCAAATGCAGAGCAACACCTGGGATAACAGGCGATTTCTGGAACCTGCTGCTGGAAGAGAAGTATCCAAACCTCAGACAATGCGCACTGAATATGACTTCCCTTTTTGGATCAACATATTTGTATGAGTCTGCCTTTTCACACATGAAAATAATCAAGTCCAAGTACAGAACCACACTGACTGATAAACTAAGGTACTAAGGTAGAAAAGCGTTTATTATTATTATGGTTATTATTAGGCTACTATTATTATTATTATTATTTTAGTAGTAGTAGTAGTAGTAGTATCTTGAATGACATATTCATATCATATCAATACACTTAGAGGAGTATTTTATCTGTCTTACAGATTCATTTAAATCCAACTGCTGGTTTCCCATTGCCACTCTCCAGTGAAATTTTCATTTTGAAATATTGGACTTCTCTTCTCCTCCTTCCTCCTTTTGGAGTGTTCTTTTCTGTAGGTGTGTGTGTGTGTGTGTGGTTGAGAGAGAGAGAGACGATGTGCCTCTGAAGTTCTGTTTTGGACAACCTATTTGTGACATGTTGATCAGCTAATTTTTTGTGCATTTATACTGCCTATTCTCCTCCTGTACAAATAAAAACTCAACTACGTGTCATCTGCGATTGCGGCTCCATGTTTGAATTATTGCCCGGCCCTTGATCTTGACTTGGTAGATCTCGGCATGCCATCAACTTCAAAAGTAGATCTTGGTTAAAAAAAGGTTGGGCACCCCTGACGTAGAGGATAAATATTGAAATATGGCATTGGTGTCTTCTTCTGCCCCCTAGTGGCCAAAAATAGCGTGTGTTTAACATGTTATTATGATAGATAGTGGACAATAAAGTCACTGTTTTATAGACTGTAGTAACACTGTGCTGATAATGTATGAATGGGCAGTAATTCATAAATCCTAAAGTAATTTCATTTGATTTATTCCTATCAGCTCTTGTTGAAAGACTAATTGAAATCGTTTGCTGCCGTATTCACGGCACCTTTCTCATCCTCTCTCTCTGTTTTCTTATCTCCCTCCGTTCTTCTAATTCCTGCACACAGTCTCTTCATTACTTTTAAATCATCATTATTCAATTGTGCACACTGTGAATACAATATTGATATAAATATAGATAATTTCAATCATGTTCTTAATTCTTCTGTCCATCTGTCTCGTATCTTCTCAAAGCTGCAGTGAATTATCTCTGTATTATACGACAGACACTGAATGTCCGTTCTAGATGTGTATTCTAGATTAATACCCAGCGGTATTAAAAGTATGGCCCCTTTTTTTTACTGATCCTATTCTCATGATGGTGATATCACACATCAGTCTGTGAAATACTGTGAAAAACTTCTTAACTGAATCCCTGAAAATCTAAAGTTGATGTATGATAATGTATTTTTGTGAATGTGACGCTATTATTATTATTATTATTATTTCTGTTTTTTCATTTTGTCTTTGGCTTGACTGATGCTGCCGATATAAAATCTGGATCTGTTCCTATCTTTCCACCAACCAAAAAAACACATGTAGCCTGAAATCACAACATGTCTCATGACTGTGTTTTTGTGCATTAAAGCTGCTGTCAATGATAAATCAGTATTTTGAATTTCTAAAAAAAAACTTGAAGTAGAAAAACTGAAACTTGACATTCTTGTTTGAACATTTTATATACAAAAGAAGAAGATGACTGTTGTTCGGAGGATTTTACCATTTAACATGTTTTGATGCCGATGACATGATCTGCTCTCAGTCATCTGGAGGCTTTTCTGTTGCTTATTTATCAACAGGAAATGTGTGAATAATATGAATACGCCTTCAGGGAGACCCTTCACTGACTTGTGTCTATTCAGGATCAGTTTGAATGACAGCCAGGCCTGCTGTGCCTCCTACATGAGTGTGACCGTGGATAGAGCCAGAGTCATTGTGAACTCCACGAAGCTCCAACCAAACGCCTCCACCTGCAAACAGAGGAGAAAAACAACTGCTAGCTCCTGAACTTCTGGTGCATGTCTGAAGCAGAACAGCTACAAACACACTGACAATCATCTACTGATGTTTAAAGTATAGTACAGCACAGCATGTATGTGTGTACGTTTTTTAAATGATAATTCAGTTTCAGTCATATTTTATGCTGATGTTCACATAACATAACATAAAGTTTGTTTACATGTGTCACCTGATCCATGGCTGGCTGCTTCATCAATCACTTTGATAGATATTCATGGCAGCATTATATTTGAAATGTGTCAATTAAGGTTCATACAGCACCGAATACTGGCATCATACAGACACATGATGTGACCCGGACCAAATAATGCTGAATTGATGCAGGCCAACCTGAACACTGAAAACAATGAATGCAGGTGTTTAATCATGTGAAGGTTAAAAAGTCATCAAATGTTAGCTTAAAAAAGGATCTGCAGTCATTGTATTGATGCACCGTTATATTCCCCTTTAAGCAGGTTAATGAACATGACTGGAAGATAAATGGTTAAGTTGCTTTTCTCTCTGCAGTCAGACAGCAGTGAACCGACAGCTGAATAATTAAAACTCTGCCCACTCATTTAAAACTTAATGTTAATGATGTGTGTGAGGAGACATTTCCATCCTGTTTGTTTGTCCTCTTTCTATCATCTGACCAAACGGTCTCAGAGTCTCTTTAGACCAGCATTCATCCAGCTCATCATCATGATCAGTAACTAAAGGCTCATCTTGTTTCCTCTTCAGGTAAATCTGAGCATTTTTTTGTTTTTTTTTATGGTTCTCATCTTTGAAAATGTTTCACTTTTGGGATTTACTGATAATAAAAGCCTGTTGGCGTTATTTTTTCCCCTGTTGGTTGAATCAGTTTAAGGATTCATGATTTAATAACTGGAATAACTTTATATGCAGTTTTTTTTCCAGGTAAATCTGTGTACAGTATGTAAATAATTAACACACACTTAATATATTTGCTACACATATACTTTTAAACCTAAAAAAGGTTAAGGTCAGATGAGCGTGTGTGTGTGTGTGTGTGTGTGTGTGTGTGTACTCCATGTTTTTAATTACCATCATGGTACATGTACTCTGTAGGCTTCTCGACATACTGAACACACACACACTGACTACATGAAGGAAACCATGTTTGCAAAAACATTTAAAGCCTAACTTATGATAAATTGTCCCAAGACACAAGTCCTAAAAATACGCTGTCTGTATGATGCCTGTTTGACTATGCTTGTTTATTTATTAAAATAAAAATTCATAGCTATTTACTTTGAAGATTAATATGAAGGAAACACATTTGTGCTGAGGCGATAATGAGGAGGATTTAAGTATTCACTGAACTGTAAAGATGAGAAGAGAGTCGCTTTCAGTGTTGCGTTTAAGTCTTGAAAATGTTTAAAGGGAAATATTTTATATACGAATGCATCCAGGAATGTGTATAAATCAACACGGGCTGCAGATTGTCTAAATCCAAAGGTTGTATGTGCTAAAAGTTTCAGGGTTTCATTTAAAAATGTTCTGAATTAATGTAAAAAAAAAGTCTTCAATGTCATAAAAAAGCGTGTGAATCTTTAGAGTCTAAAAGCTCATAAGCTAACAGGCTAACAAGCGTTTAGTCTACTGTCTAAAGGCTCATAAGCTAACAGGCTAACAAGCGTTTAGTCTACTGTATAAAAGCTCATAAGCTAACAGGCTAACAAGCGTTTAGTCTACTGTATAAAAGCTCATAAGCTAACAGGCTAACAAGCGTTTAGTCTACTGTATAAAAGCTCATAAGCTAACAGGCTAACAAGCGTTTAGTCTAGTCTAAAGGCTCACACGCTAACAGGCTAACAAACATTTAGTCTAGTCTAAAGGCTTATAAGCTAACAGGCTAGCAAGCGTTTATTGTACAGTCTAAAGGCTCACATGCTAGCAGGCTAACAAACATTTAGTCTACTGTCTAAAGGCTTGAAAGCTAACAGGCTAACAAGCACTGAGTCTGTCTACTGCTTTCAGGCTAACAGGCTAAGCATTCTGACTGCTATCAGCTAACCTTGTCAAACAGTTAAATAAGCTTTTAAAATTTAGCTTTTCTGAACATGTTGAAACTGAAACCTGACATATGATTGGACAACAAACACAACCCGAGGAACAACGTCAGCAACGGACAGACGTTTGTTAGCACACATACAATCTGAAGGAGGACGTAACGGTAACGTAGTGTAACCCGGGTTAGTTAAACCCCAGGTTATCAGTAGCAAACAAAGCGTTCAGTGCAGGCTGATACGTTTCCCTCCAGTTTGGTAAGTTTGACCAGGCCGGAGGGTCCTTCCTAATTTAGGGTGCAGGTGTGAGATGGCAGGTGTGCACTTCCCTTTAACCGAGCCAGTACATTATGTACTGTGAGGGTAAAGGTCCTGACAGCCCTGAAATGGGACACGACTGCAGTGACACTGAGACTTTAGCGGACGAGTGATGGGTGCTGCAGAGGTAGGGAGCCTGTGGGTGGGTTTACATGTGACACTGTGTGTGTGTGTGTCCATCACTGTGTATTTTTATGTGTTTTATCTCCTGGTGAGGGAGAATGTATTTTGTGGCTCAGTCCTATTCTGAGGGATTTAGATGCCCCCTACAGCGTGCTGTTGTGTCTGATATGAGTGTGTGTGTGTGTGTGTGTGTGTGTGTGTGTGTGTGTAATGGGATTATTTAGCTGGATAGGATACCGTCTGTCATCTGGGAGGATCCTAACTGAGGCTGCGGTCGAAATACATAAATTGTAAAGAGGGTGAATCACCTGGGATTGCACAATCATATTTCACACACACACACACACAAGCACACACACACACTGTTGTAGATGCATGAAGAAACAAAATGGCTCTCAGTTTTTCTATAAACACACACAACCACATACACACTCCTCTTTCTTCCTTGATTAATTTTCTCTCTTAAACACACACACACAGACACACATTCACACACACACACACGCACATTCACACACACACACACACACACTCATTCACAGACTAAGTCAGCTGGCGAAGACACAAATGCTTATTATAAATATTACAGGCCGTCTGTAATCTTGTTCATATATTCTCTGATCACATCCAGATTATGATCAGATTTGTTTTCAGTTTTCATTCGAGCTGACTTCTTGTACATCTTCCTGTGTACAGTTGTTGTTGTTGTTTGTTGTTTTATTATAATACCCATCCAAACACATTAAATGTGTGTTACTTCCTGCTCCTTCCCTTGGACGCTGTTCCCTTCACCAGGCAGGATGATTTATGTTTTCACATTCATCTGCTGAGCGGGGAAAGTTTCTCTTATCATCTTAAATCTGACTAACGTGTACGCTCAACAATGACTTAGTGAAATCACAGCTAGGAGCCAATCGTGGTCCAATATGCAATTTACACAAGTGTGATGTGGAAACTTGAGGCCTTCGGTGCACACTGACTATCGCCTTTTCAGTATAGGAGTGTTGTCTATGCCGTTCTGTTTATCCAAAGCCTGATTCATCTGATTATAGACCTCTGCCTACAAGACTGGACTGACCACGCACACACCGTTTCCACCGACTGACACGTATTTTCTCTGAAAATCAGGAAGCAAAGTAAGTAAGCTCACAGACTGACAACACACTGTAACGACTGGACTTCTGATGGGAAATAATACTAACTGTTGTGTGTTTTTGTGCCAACATGAAGGCAACCAGCCTGACTGCTCTCACACATACATCTTTAATATATAGGCTTGATATTCTTTATGATATATTTAACCTTTATATAGAATTATTAGGTTAGGAATATATGTGCAGGTGTGCAGCTCATGAGTTTCAAATGTGAGACAGATACTGAGGAACAAGCTGGAACATTGAATATAGAATTAAACATACGGACCTTTCTTTAAAGCACAAGAATATGAGGACTGTAAAAGCTGGTGGTGATAATGCTCAATACATCATTAAAATGAAGAAAAGGCAACGAGTCGCTTATAATAATACATTAATGTTTAATATCCAGTTTGAAAATGCTAAAAAAAGAAGAACAAAGAAAAAAGTAAGATGAAAGAAGATGAAGCTGACTTCAGGGTGTGGTCATCTGTGATTTCATGTTGTAGAGACGTTTAAAAAGATCTTTATGGGAACAACTGGCAGCGACTGGATCTGCCGACTGACCCAGACTGGTACCGAGTCAGTTGAATCATATTCATAATGTGTGCAACAGTTGTCACGCGTGTCCTCTTCTTACAACCCACCCATGCCACTGAATACAGAGCATACAACCTTCTGGATGCAAGTCAGGACGTGCAGAATCATCAGATATAGACGTAAAAACCTACAGATGCTGGTCTGGTAAACGTGACAAAAAAATCACGAGACATCCACTCGAGGACAAAAGAGAAAGAGAATATATGAAAACAAAAAGGAGGAACAAAAAGGGAAGGAATAAACGAGCAGAGAAGACATGAGAGGAGCGGAGAGGGAGAGATAATTTGTGATGTACAGAAAGGTAGCCAGGTGTTGCTGTCTCTACGCTCTGCAGAACCGGACCCTCCGGCACATCCCCGCTGTGTGTGTGTGTGTGTGTGTGTGGCCACTTCTTGCTCTGCTCATTACTCCCTTAATGGAACAGAGACATCTGCTTCATCTCTCTCTTTCTCTATATTACTTTTTTTATACTCACTTTCCATCCCTCCCTGGAAACTTGGGAACGAGGGAGTGGATGGAAATAAAACAGAGAGATAGATAGAGAGAGTTAGAGGAGTAAGAGGTGTAAGGAAAAAGAACGATGGTGTTAAGTGTCCAAGTGGGACACTAGTAAATAGAGGGAGGAGGAAGCAGAGAGGATGGAGCCAGCGCTCTGCCCCAGGCTGGGTAATAATGATGCAAATGAGTTAGATCAACACAGGTTTGAGTGCCACAGATTCAAATATTTGCTGGCAAACGGCCTTTGCTGCAACACTGTAAAAAATAACACGATTTACCGGAAAAATGATGGCTTGTGTTTCAACGTCTGCAACATTATTATTTCAAAGTCGGAAGAAGTCAATAAGTAAAACTAGCTTGTTGTACTGCAAGTCTGTAATAATCCATAATCCATGTCTGCAGTTATTTCATGTGTTTGTAGCTGTTTGGTGTCAGTAATGTTTATAGAGTTGGGTGAAAAAGCACAGAGATTTCTGTTATGTAACATCAGCTTTTGGCGGCTTACCAGACCCCCCATCCACCTCCAGATGTCTCTGGATATGACTTGGTGGTGATGATGACTGTTTCTTCCACTTGGGTGGAAACTTCCCCACTTATGCACACTGCATGAATTGCATTTCCACCTGGCTGACGCTGGCTGAAATGTGACTCCCCTCCAGGTTTTCTCCTGACAGATTCAATCTCATTCTCGTCTCTGTGGCTGCTGTGAGCCTTAAAACCTCAACCAGATAAGATATCCAGAAGTAGGTTATATCTCAATAGCTAATGTAAATGTAGAGAAATCTGTTGCAGATGAGAGGTAACTGTGCTATGTTTGCCATATGCACATGGACAAAAGATGAAGGAGGAAAGCAGACTGAAAGGCAGCGCTGGGTAGGAGCAGAAACACGGAGGGGAGGAGAGATTTATACTGAAGGTGAAGGAACAACTAACATGTAGGAATAGAGAGAAAACAGGACAGAAAGAGCAAAAGCAAACAACTGTTCAAGAACATTACAGGACGGAGAGATGAAAATAAAACTAATATTAAACCTGGGGGAGGGAGGAGTAGAAAGAGGCACAGTGAACAGGTGTTGGATGGACAGATAAAGAGACGGAAAGAAAGAGGGAGTCACCGGGGGAAGCCGGGAGTGACAGGAAGAGACGGAGCCAAAAAGAAAATGAGGATAGAGAGAGGAAGAGGTAAAAATGAGGATGACAGGCAGCGTCAATGATACACACAGAGCAGAAAAAGAGGATGGATGAATGAAGGAGAGCTGATGCATTAGTCATGTAGCTTTTTATATAATGTGCCTTATATGAAATCTGTCATTTATTGACTATATTATGAATATGCATGTATTATAAAAGATACAGCTGAACACAGAGCTGCTGGGTACAGTAGATCTACATAACCCATACACACACATACGATGACCATCACTGCATATATCTCGGATAATGTTTGTCTTTAGGTCCAAATCAGTTTTAGTCATTTAGTGGGGACAGTCTCACTTCACTGATCTGTGCACCAAAATATGGGATGCACTTAAAAATGAATTAAACTTAGAGATAGACGATGACGTACAATTAAACCACGTCCTGCTGTACCCTCTGTGCCCCTCTACATAGCTGATAGGTTATGTAGCAGGTTATTACAGAGAGATGTCAGGCACAAGCCACTGACACCACGTTGATGATTATCACAATACTGCATTTAAAAAACTGGGGATCAATAGTTTGAACCAGATGTTTGGTTGCCAGAACATGACGAACGTTTCTGTTCTGAACAGTAGAAAAGGAAAAAATACTGTACACACACAACAACACAAACAACAAAAATAAATACACCTGATCTTAATGAGATCAGTAACACCACGGTCTTACTAATTGGATCAATATAACTTTAAATACACCAAGACATCAACATTAATGTGTGTGTCTTTGCTATTTTATAGCCACATTACTTCCATCTGATGAAAATGGGTCCAAATATCAGATCATTTCTTTCTCTCTCTTGGGTTGTTATTTAGAAAAAAGCTAAATCTCTCCTCTTTCTGTCAAATAAAGAGAGATTTTGTTTTTTATTTTTTAAACTTGTCGTCATCAATGTTGCATGTTGATACAGTCACAGTGTTGTCTCATCTTTAATCAAAGCTTTAATGGAAATAACACCAATCCAGTCACAACAAAGGAGGCACACACACGCACACACACACACACACACACACTGAAGAGGGTTGATGGACTTATTGGACGTTGTCCTTGAAACTGTGATCACTCACTAATGATGACACACACACACACACACACACATGCACTGGAGGAGGTCAATGGAAGAGACGAGTCTACTGCTGGTTTTTACAGCTGTTAATATGACCCACCACACACACACACACACACACACACACACAGTCTACAGCTGTGTTTCAGTGATGTGTATGTGTGCACATGTTGGTATCTGAAATAAAATATTGACACAAGAAACGAGGTGACAGAGAGGAAGACATAGAGGACTGATTATACTGAGACAGAAAGATAAGAGAAGACAGAAGACAAAAGACGAAACACATGAAGGAAAATAAGAATTAAAAGATGATGAAGGAGATACAACAGATGGAGAGACAAAAGACGAGTCGACAGAGAGCGCGATCATTACTCAACGTCTCCAGCTAATGATGTGCGTATCTTGTTGAGCGCTCTGGGATTAATTAAATAAATCAAATTAAGATCCCACAATAGGTTTGGATGTAAAGGTCACAGTCAGAGCTTCAACCTGTTCTATCACATTACCATCTGAGCTGAATTAACCCGCGTGTTGATGACATGTTGAGGACAGAGCGGGAGCCCAGACTGCATCAACACCAGATTACTGTGGAGATAACAGGGGCCGTTTAGATCCGTCACACTGATCACGTCTGACTCCTCTTCTTCTGTACTCAAACCTTCCTCCTCTTTTTATCTCCTACATCTCTTTTCTTAAAGCCATTCATCTTTCTCTTCTAGCCTTCTACTTTTTTTTCCTCACATCCCCTGTTCTCTCTGCATCTTTTTTCAGTTCAATCTCTCTTTCCTTCCTTCCTCTCTCGCTCTCTAATAGAGTGTCTATGAGTAGTAGAGTAATAAAGTTTGAGAGAAGCCAGCCAGCCACATCTCCCACCTCAACAGTCACGCTGTCCTCCATAACCACATTAGACTGCCTGTGTGTGTGTGTGTGTGCGTGTGTGTGTTTGTTGTGGCTCAATTACCTACAGTTTAGAGTGTGTTAGAAAGTGTGAAGTGTCTATCTGCCTCAGCTCAATAATCATAACACACACACTGCAGCAGGCTATACATCATAACTAGGTTACTGTGTGTGTGTGTGTGTGTGTACTGGGTGACAGTTATGTAACATACACAGCTGTATAACATGATTATAGTGTGTGTGTGTGTGTGTGTGCGCGCTCTCTATATAAATTATAAATCACTGTTTAAATTTAATTACTCAGCAGTTTGAGCTCGTTGACATGGTTTTTCTATATTAACCCGTGACCGCGTGTGCTTGGAAACGTGGTTACGTTTAAAAGGCTTTCATCACAACCTCTGGACTTTGAACTGAAGTTCTTTGAGAAACTTTATAATGTAGTATAACAGTACGTCAGACCTAGGATACACACACACACACACACACACACACGCAGTACTTAGATCAATTCATTGTTGGTTTGGATCCAAACATGAGATTATTAATAATAAAAACAACAGACCTTATAGCTTAAATACTGTGTATAAGTCTTCCATCTATGTACATGTAACTCAACCTGTGGGTGAAATATACTCTTTATCGTATACTCTTATCTTCAGGCTCCTTCTGCCGAGATCTCAACAATCACTTTGTTGAGTACAGATATGGAAAGAAACATGACAATAAAGCTCAGATGGTAATGATGGTAATATGTTTTCTATATAATCTGCATGTAACATCAACTCAAATAATGGAGTTAAATCTTCCTCCTCTCGTCTCTCTTCCTCCTGCGATCATCCAGTTTCTCTGTTATAGGTCGACAGCCAGACTTTGCACAACACAGTTTTTCCTCTTTGTCCTTTTCTCTGACCTCAGACCTATTAGTCAAATGTATGAAGTTGCCAACTACTCATCTGGACATTAGCACTAATTGGTTTTAATGATCTTAATAACTCTCCTTTTAGTAATGCACTAATGGACATCTGTTTCTTTGTGGAGAGAGCAGCTCTCATTACTCCATAAAGGAGGTCAGCTCACTTGGATTACAGGTGATTTTTATCCCTCGGTCTCTCTCTCTCTCTCCTATGTTGGGTAATTGTCTCCCTACCAGGCACTAATGAACAGGGAGTATGTTTTAAGTGTTCATGTGAGACACAGAGAGACAGATCACACGTTCTGTGTTGGATGTTGAATGTGTTTGTGCACACATGTATAATGCTGCAGTCCGGATGAAAAATGAGCAAACAAGGCAAGTGATTTTCTTTTTTCACAGTGTCTTGTCTCTGTCTGCAGGATTTCATTAGCACTCATTAATTGAATAACAGAAGCTAATTAAGCTATTAATCATCAGTTTATGTAGACATGCTGCCCACCTCTTTCTCCTCCAAATCAAACTCTCTCTGTTGTCACTAATCTGCTGCATCCTTCCTTTAAACATGCCGGGAAAAAAAAGGTTCTGTGATGTAGGCTACGTTTCCTCTGCTTTAATTTAACACATTCAACAATATACATGCATATATATATATATATATATATATACATGCTATTTTCACTCATAGCAGAGAGTCACAGAGAAGGACACTGAAAGATCACCGGAAAGTCTGGGTGTGACGTCCTTCATAAATGCACTTCTTTACGATGAAGCTCATTTGTAAAGAAAAGGGCCAATTTTGAACAAATTGTATGCATATTACCTACTTTAAGTGTGTGTATGTGCAAATAGCAAAGGAGCACCGTCACGCTATATAGTTTCTTTTCAAACCTTTTGTCCCTGAGTTGTTGGAGTATATATATATATATATATATATATATATATATATATATATATATATATAAATATATATATATATATAGTGTTTCAAATTGTCGGGTTCACTCAGCTTTTCAAAGAACATTGAAGAGAAAAGAAACTGAAAGATATTTTGTGTGGCCTGTTTTTCAATTCCCACTTTAAAATAGTTCAACAATTGTTCAATACGTGATTGTGTGTCGTATTGTTAACTTTTGTAAGTAATCCTTTATCCACACAACTCTTACAGTTGACTGCTCACATCTTTAAATCACACAACACAAATGGTAATGGCATAACCCATCTCATATTTGGGTTGGTCCACCTGTTTAATAGTGACAAGCATGTGACTTCTCTACACCTGTACAGTGCAGAAACACCTGTACAACTGTGTGGTAGCAGCTGAGGTGGGCTAGTTTTGAACCCTAACCATGCCAGCAAAATGTGTGTGTGTGTGTGTGTGTGTGTTTGTATATAAACAAACTGATGTGACAAAAATGTACTTGTTGGGTAGGAGGGAGGGGAATTGCCTTCAGGTGTGTGCTATGCTCTGTTTACAGAGTGTGAAATTACCACCAGCCAGTTCTGATAAAATCAGACCACAGAGAATAAGTCTGACTGCTGTAACACAAAGTCAGCGCTGGTTGCATCATGTCAGACGCACACCAACAAAATTCAACACTGCCACACTGCGTCCAAACTGTGTCCGTTTGAGCCACAATTCAAGTCGAATTCAAATCACGAATTTTAGCACATAAAATCCCTTTTGTTGTTGTTGTTGTTTGTTGTTTGGTTGGTAACAGGGTCTCATGTGGAGTGCTGCGTCATCACATCAAAAGCTGGCTTTGTAAAGGCCACTCAGCTATTCTCTTCCCATTAATACACGAGATCCTGCACACGAGTACACTGAACGGCGAGCGTTGGTCAGCAGCAGCTGTTAACTGCAGCAGGTTTCCTTTGCTCTGAAACCGTCTCTGGTGTGCTGAGGTTCTTTACTCTTCATTACCTCTTCAATCAGGTGGATAAAAAGACCTCTTCCCCTCAGAGACCAAAGGTGGAAGGGATTGGTGTTAGATGGTGAAACTTTGTCACACTCCTCTCTCCACAGTAAACAATGATAAAAGGGAAGCTACACTTTAAGAGGAGGTTCCCAGCGGACACGCGGCCCAACTTATCTTGTTACTGCTTTCTTGTCTAGCTCTCCTTTGAAATGAGCCTCTTAATCTCAGAGGATCCCACTGGCTAAGTAAGTATATAAATGTAATTTTCTCTTATCTATCCTCATTTCTTATCCTCCGCCTGCTGAATCACAAAGTATTTGTACTCCATCTTCAAATCAATTGTCCCTTTTTATTTCGTATCCTCCTGATGTGTATTCATGTGCTGTCAGAAGTATCAGATGGATGAATTATATCCCACTGTGGAGAATTTGAAGGTTTCCTCAAGTTGGGCACAGAAGGAGCTATGTCACCCCTGACAACGGAGATGTTATAACCAATAAGAAAACAAAGTTGTGTCAGGGAGTTTTCAAAGCTAACCGAAACAGTTTGCTGTGGCCTGAATCGGTGGATAAGTTGTTAACTTGTTGGGTTGTTGGGAAGTAATTTCACGCAAACAAAAACAAATCACTAAAAGCCACATGAGAGATCTGTCCAAATATCAAGGAGACAACATACTTCATTGTCAGTAGTCATAGCTAGCTGCTAGAAACTGTCCATTTCCATCATCCCAGCACGTAAGGCACACCTGGATAAAAGAGGCGTTTCACTCAAACCCGCCAATGTCAGCTTTTAATGAGACTCCCTGGATGTTTGCAGTAAATATGCCATTACTACAAATTATGTGTCCTTTACGTTACTACTGTCTTTTCTTAGGTCATACAAGTAGAGTTGAATCAATGTTTGTTGCTGTCTTTTCACTTGATACCCATTTGTTTTAAGTAAACTGTAAAAATCAATAACATCTATGACTGTGAACACCATGAAAAGAACTAAACAAAATCACTTTATTTAGGGTAGAAGAACACGGCGGGAACATGTTAACGTGCTGGAAAAGACTGGAGATCAGTATTGATGAGTATATTGGAGATCAGTATTGACATCTGATTTCAACATGCTGTCGGACACGTTTGTCAGATATTTATAGGAGTCCAGTGTCCTTTGGGCGACACGTGGAATATGCCTGAAATCAGTGCACATGTTTTTTGTGTTTATGACATGTTTAGCTGCAGGAGCGTTTTGTCACATCAGGCGGTGTCACCCGCAACAGCAGCTTGACTAATTCCATTTTCATCTCAGTGACTGACAGCGAACTCAAAACACAACATGGCTTGTGGCAGCAGTGCATTCTGGTCAACTGAGGCTATGGACTACTCTGAATATCTTTGTTTGACCAAAGTTTGATTTTAAAAAGTTAAAACTGCTGTTTGATCTTTAGCTGAATTATGTGTCTGCTATGAAACGTAATTGTCTTGTCTTGTGTGCTGTCTGTTTTTTTATATGTTTCCTGTTTTTATATGCTGCTGGAAACTGCACCGGCTTATAGATCCAGATATTTCCCTTATGTGAGCAAAAACAACTGACCTCCAGACCTGAATACGGTAATATCAAATTATGATATTACCTTTGACAAACACACATCATATGACCTGTGTCCTTAATAAAGTCTCTCAGAGGCAGAGCAGACAGTCACTGCGCCTCCTACACTCAACAAACCACATCAACCTACACCTAAAAGTCTCCTTATCTAACTTCAAAACATCAGTGTGTCTTGTCCTCCATCTTAGCTTGTTGAACAAGCCACCAAACAAACATTCACCAGGGAAAAGTAGACTGCTAGCATCAGTTAACAGGCTAGATAGCTAATTAGCTGCTCAGCTGCAGCACAATAAACAGCCTGTAAATTTGACTTTGGAGCCGTTAGATGCTGGTTTGGCCGCTGCGCTTCAAAATCACTGTTAGTGACACGCTGTGACTCGAAGCTGAAGCAGTTTGTTTGCTTTGTCTTTGTTCTGTACAGTAGACCAACACCAATAGCCTCCTAGCTAATGTCAATCAAACACAGACACCGACACACAAAAAGAAGCATTCGTGATACTTTCAACCCTTCTTCTTCAAAAATATCATTAATACATTTTAAATTAAACTGCTGTTAATCTGAACGTGGTATCATACTGCCGCTTCCACAAAAACAACTTTTTAAACAAATGTTAAACCATCTGAAAATCACTAGCGGAAGGATTCGGTCTTTGCAGGTTTCTGTGCTCCATTCATTATCCTTCCAATAAGTCAGTGAGACGGGCCTAGTGGAGCGTTTGTTCACAAATCAGCCTGGAGTCAACTCCCATTCACTTGAGGCATTGCAAGTGAACTCACTTGACTCACACTTGACTGTGCGCGTGTATGTGCTCATATACTTCTATCTTTGTGAGGATCTTGCGTCTTAGACCTTTGGATGATGTTTTAGTGCATTACTTCTTCAATGGGTCCATTTTGAAAAGCAAAGACATAACTACTCCTGACATCTTGAAATTACATCTTTGGTAAGTTTGGCCGAACTACACTTCAAAGTTTTGGACTTTTGGACGTTTGGTTGTTTTTGGAAAGTAAGAGGACATCTTGGGAAGACATGACGTTTTAGAAAGACTGAAGAATTTGGGTAGACATCATTTCTCTTTGAGTGAGAGGTTCGAGGTTTTCTTCTCTCTAGGGTCGCCCATATTTAAACACATACAGTATACCCTTGGTGTTGTTGCTCTGCATGGCACTTTAGATAAAAGCATCTCTGAAAAGGCCGGCGGTCTCTCTCGAAGAGAGAGGGGGTTGTGTGCTCATGTGGGAGGTGATTTAAGGTTTTGGTTATTTTTAGGAAATCTTGGAAAGGCTTTACTACGCCTTGTGAATAATAATCTTTATGTCACAAACACACATTCAGGATGACCTTCCAGCCCTGCGTCTCTAATGGCATTGTTTAAATAATACTTCTATGACTTTAACAATATGTGTGCTCTGTAAAGGTCAGTCATGAGGTGTGTTTTCTTTTTTCTTTTCTCAGATTTGATGATATGATGCTTTATGTGTGACATTTTGTGGATGGGGTTCAAAAATACTCACCAGCTATTTACCCCAAAAAGGACATCGAAACCACAAATTCAAACGGTAGAAAACAGGAAGAAAGCAGCAGTAATGTAGAGAAATATCACCAGCTCTCTCTCTCCTTACATAAATCCCTCCCAAATATAGAAAAGCAGCGAGTTGAAGCTCTAATCTATGATGCTGCCATGATGCAAACCCTGAAGCTGCTGCACTGATGATAAATAACTTACAACTGTCATTGTGAAGTCTGCAGAGTGTTTTTATTTACACATAAACTGGGTTACTAGAGGTTCTGAGGTAGAAAGTAAGTCTTTAAATGCTGAAAAAGTATGCCGACGAGGTGTTTATAAGTTGTAACTAATAGCTTTCTCAGTCAATATAGCACATAGTGAGGAATTTACTGCTTCAACTGACCACATTTACCATCAATATTTATTGGACATCCACATGAAAAGTGGGAAAATGTCCCTTTAACGATGACATCTTAAATAAAACTTGCTTGGGGCATGATTTATAAGCCACAGCTGTCTAAAAATGTTGAAGATTTAGCAATAGCATGCATGATGCATTGAATTCTTGCTAAGTAGTGGCATCAGCTACCACAAGTGAAGGTTAAATGGTTAAAAGATGCCAGTGCACACAGCTTCTGTTCATATCCGAGTGTCTCTAACTGGATGGAGCATACATCATATGCATAAAGCATTACATTTCCTAAAAAATGACCTGCAGCAGTGGTTGCCTGTAAAGTTGCTACAGAAGTTGACTTTCCTGTTCCTACAACTTGCTGCTTTGCAAACGATTGCTTCAGGATGGAGATGAGATCACTTCTTAATCGCTGTGCATCATTACAGCGTCACTAAACCAAGGCAGAGGAATGTAATCTCGTATCTTCCCAAGAGCAGAGAAATCAATAAAAAAATACAGTTTATCAAAAAAATTTTTTATCGATAGTGTGTGAAGGTTGTGAATCCGTAAAAAAAACGGACACAACTGATTTTTAATCTTGACTCACACTTTTCTTTCGTTGAAAGAAGAAGCCGTCTGAGGACAAACACAATAAGGTAAAGCTGGAGTTTTATTCTGAAACCCAACGTAACATGTTTACTCTCTGATGGTCCAATATTGTCTCCCTGCTGATATCTGTCTATTGTGACAGTGTTTTCTTCATTTATTCTCTTTATTACTGTTTTGCCTCCAAGAAAGGGTCAGTTCACCCAAATTACAAAAACCTTATTGTCACTAATCTAGATGCCAGCCGTGCACACAATTTCATGAGGTTTTGAAATAGCATCTGAATTTCTGCCACCATCCAAGTATATATATATATACTTAAACCTGTTTTATGTTCAGAATTTTTTGGACCAATGACACAATGGAGCCATACAGCATGACTTAAGTCATAATAATAGATGCAATAGTAGTTTCCTGGATGTAACTAACTACAACCTTCAGAATGGGCTCATTTTTGGGACTATATTTGTCGGACCGGCTCAAACCTCACATAAAATTCACTTGTAAATGTATAGAAATCCTATATTACATACAGCAGAACACACTTTTAAATGTTTGTTTATGTCACTTCCTCAGAGCCTGTGCAGCAGGGGCAGGAATGAGTACAGCCACACGCTGATCATAAACAAGCGGCAAATGTGTTTTCAACGCGCTATAAAACATAAAATGTCAGCCAAACTGCTATATATTAAAAAAATAACTATTGGAAATGTGTCTGCAGAGGAACAGACTGTATAAAGGTGCTTCTGGTACAACATGAGTCATCAAGCCTGTGATTTGCCTTTTCCTCTCCACACTTAATGCTGCTTTCTTTATACTGAATCACAGATAATGAATGTAATAAACAAGTAGCTGCTTCACCTTGAGCACGTAGTTTTTGTGGTGAAACGTAAGAGGAAGCAGATAAGAAAACACTATACTGATAGATGGTGTTCATACATATTGGATGTTTATTACTTTATTAAAGGTTGAAAGTAGCATTTTGTTCTTTCAGCCTTTCATTTAATTGTTTATTAATGAACACTGACAGCATTTTGTCAACCACTTACTCCACAGCTGGTCTTTAAAAGTCACATTTTAATCTTTTACATCACGATGTTGTCATCAAGGATTTCTAAGTCATTTCAGACCAAGCCTCTTTATTCATTTCCACACCTCTCTCCTTTACCTCTCTCTTCGCAGCTCCCTCTTTCTGACTTCAAAGTGTCTGTATAATAGGGTCTCTGACCTTGAGCAGTGCCAATAACAACCCTTTGAAACAGAAACTGGAAAGATCACACATTCCCGGCATCCCACTCTCGCCCTGCACGTCTCTCTTTCTTTACACCCCCTACCGCTGTGGCGACACTCAGCTCTCATTCACTCTGCTGTCAATCACAGGGCGCGGAGGCTGCTGCCTTCCAGCCGCACCGCTCACAGAGTCATGGAGTCTCAAGTCTGGAGACGGTGGATAGAGAGCTGCTACCTTCACATATATAAACAGTGACCTTGTGAGGTTTGTCTACAGCTTAGAGTTTGGTGTTTGGGTTGTGTTGTTGAGTTAATCAGTAAAAAGTTTAGACTGAAAGCTGTGGATTTGACCGCTGGACCGTCGTCTCAAACATCCAGAATACCATCAGTACGTTTAGTTTCTGCAGCTGAGACAGAGGCCACTGTTGTTCTTAGTTTACCTCAAACATTAAATCAACTTACTTTCCCCTGAAAAACAGTCTAAAGTCCCTTGAAGCAGTCGGTAATGTACACTTTATATGACCTTGCTGTATGTTAAATCATCTCCACATCATCTGCACCATATCAAGAAAACAAACAGATGTTTTATATGAGAATATAATTCATTCTCTCACAGTCACATTCTCCCATCTGTCAGTTTACAGAGCTGCTATACAGTCGCAGTACCCTTTAACCCTTTATGTTCTTACAGTATGGTTCATAAATTGTATATTTCATATAAAACTACAGTCCCATCTGGTGGTGAAAGTGAAGTGCAAACAGCTCTAATCCGCCAAAAATCACCAACTTTAGGTCACAAGCTTGCCCTTCTACTATAGAGGAGTACACAGGCTGGTTGTCCACTAGCTTCAAGCCTCTTAGTCTCAGACCTGCCATATCAGCTTAACTGGAGACAATTTGATTTGATCTGTGAGGAACATTTCACAGAATTTAAAGAAAGGAGGGTTTTGTTAACACACTCATGAAGAAACAAAGGGACACGTCATCTTTCAGCTCACTTCACCAGCTGTGAATGTGCTCCACGTGAACAGTTTGGTAGTTTCAGTGCTTTGGTTGTTCGGCCAAGTTTGACTCCCTCTAACAGAAGGAGCTAAACTTTGAGGAGATGAGTCAGCGCTCTTACCAATTTACAGCTGTCACACATTAATTTACTGCAGCAGCCTTCTAAAATCAGTCAAGGTGCTTTGCATTTTTGCTTCATCATGCTGTAACCGGCTTTAGGAAACACCACCTGTGTAACGTCACATCAACGTGCTCGAGTTTCCTTTCAGCAGCTTATCAGCGCTGATAGTTTTCAGAGGAACAAGTCTAGTTTAGATGCTGGGTAAAGATTAGCAAACAGTTGTAACAAGAAGGTTTCATATAATCCTTACATGAAAAGGTATTTACCTTCATAGTCAATGATTCCACTGAAGCTACTGTGTTGACCAATGGTTTCCTTTTTAATTTATTTTCTATTTGAACCCATGAAACAAAAGCCTCATTAAGCAGTTGTCTGTCTATTTTGACTCCATGTACCTGAGGAAGGTCCGGAGGTCATCTGACATTAAACATTTAAATATAGTCACTAGTTTTAACTTGGTGTTGCAAGATGAATATGCGAACTGCATTTCATGGTGGTCTGGCTGGTAGTTATTGCGGCGCTACGTGTGACTGAAGTTGTGTAATTGTGACAGTCTTGTAACAAATGCAAGAACATTTCATTTGGCTGTTAATGGACACATTAATTTTAAATCAACATTTATGTATTATAATCCCTGTATCTTAATGACACCATACTATTTATAATTCATGACTGTGAAGGCAGAGATTGTATAGTTGTGTCCTTCCATTCAACCTGCAGTAATGGGACTACTCTCTCCCTATTAACCCTGCTGTTTTATCGCTGTCATGTGCTCTGAACACAACGCCGGCTCACAGTATGACACACAAACAAACACTCACTCTGAGTTTGACGATATTCAGTTTGGAGACAGACTATTAATTTATCCTCACCTGTATGTTACTGAGCACTTTCTGACACTGGTGACATTCTGTTATCACCTACATTTTCTTGTTTTGGAAAGGCGAAGAAACCTTCATTTGTTTTGTCACGATTGCATTAAGATAAGAGGAATTTTATTAATCCCTGAGGTGAGAATATGTCATTCCTGCAGCAATGAATGGATGTGTACAGAGAGCAGAATGATACTGAGGTGTACGAGCGTGAGGTAATAAACATCTGAGATTAAACAAAATAGAACAGAAAAGACATCAAGGCACATTCATGTTTCTAGTTTCTAGTATTCTCAGCTACTGCTGCTCTCAACTGAACAACAATAACTCCCCATAGATGTGTATACTGAAGTCGCATGCTGTGTGCATAGAGCACATCCAATTACTACCATCCACTCTACCCATATAATATGACCTCCATTTTTCTTTCCACAGCAGTAAGTATGCTGTTAGCAGCTCTGAACCCAAACTGATCCACTGGTGAAGACCATTAACATCTGTGTTAAATTTTACTATTTAAACATGTCAGCTTAAGCATGTCAGTGTTTCTCAATGACTTTTCCAGACCTGTGTTTCCACCACAGGAATCATCAAACACTCTGCAGATGATTTACTGTTGAGAAGATCTTAGAGTCAGGTTCATTTTCCTCCCTTGTATTTCTCCTTTTCATTAATTCAGACATCCAGCTAATGAAATATTAAATACTAAGAACAACAGGACAAATATATGTTCTGGAAACACAAACAGGATTTTTGCACAATTTGCAAACAGTTCCAAGTTCAGTTCCTGCGATTAGTTCCTCTGGATCCAAAGTACCTGGAACTTTTCATTGAAAAAGTGTCTCTTCTCTTATGTCCCGGTTACACCGTTGCAATAAATCTATTTCAGCTGTGATCAGTGGATTTGCTCTCAACAAAATCATTTCAGCACTTGTGGTGCAATGAAAGTATTGAGCAGATGTTGGAGGGAGCAGAGGTTAGGCTCTTATCAATCAAGTGATCAACAGATGTTTCCTCAAACATTGATAGTTGATATGTTCCTATCATTGAGAGCTGTGTTCGTGTCTCAGAGTAAGAGGTGTTGTAGCCATTACCGAGAACAGTGAAGATCAGCAGGAGTTTTGCTGATAATAACGGCGGCTCTCCAGCAGCTTGTTTTAACCTTTTAAGCGCTGTAGCCACTGTAACTTCAAACCTGCCTTTTAGCCTGGTGATACAGAACCCTGACAAGCCTTTTAGAGCTGTAATCCTCCACTTTATGAGGTACAACCAGTGCCAGCCACCATATCATTAAAAGAAGACAGCTCTTAAGACATGCTAATGTAGACTACTCCCACTTTCAGAGTTTGTGGTTTCAGCACATGATGACTGGAATAATCACAACATAAGCTGTTTAATGGTCACCTTCCAACGAAGTGTGGTCCATATAAAATGTTAATCCTTTTTCAGTTTTGACTGTTTCTGCATCACAACTTCTGCACGGCTGCATAAACTGAGCAGCGTGGGAAGTACTGTGATGTCATCTTCTGTGGATGAATCAATGAAATATTCAGGAAGTTGAGATAAAGGTACATATTAATTAGAAGCAGTTTGTAATACTCACAGACAAGATTTAACAACTCAAACAGTGAAACACTTGAAATACTTTAAATATATGTGATTGCATTGCTTCAAAAGTTGAGCCCAACTTCACTTTCTTCCTGATAACCACTGCTTTTTTTTGGCCAACCCTGCTGCTACAGCTACACAGTTTATTTCATATCAACTACAAAACAACCTGAATCTGTTGTGGACTTGATCTAAAAATGGGGCATAGCAATCGTTGAGGAGGAAGTTGCATCTGCATCAGCTGCCTCTTTCATGCGTTACCACCAGTGGCTCTTTCATCAGTTTTTTGGTTGCCAGCCTATCAGTGAGTTCTCTGCTGATTCTCTCATGCCAGGACTGCTTCCTGCTGCATCACAACCTTCTCCGTATGTGCTCTATTTTTGACTTGACTAAGATCTAATGCTCACATGTGTGTTTGATATGAAGGATATGTTCTCCCAGCAGAATCCTCATGGCTTCTTCGATTCTCTAAGTGATCCCTTAAGGACCAGAGACTTTCCTGCCGAACCTAACTGTAAGTATGAAAAACTTTGAGAAGCACTTCATAATCCTAGTTTTTAAAAGTTCTGTATAAAATTCATCATAAAAACAAGCAAATATCGTCAAACATTTAACATTTTACTATGAATAGTATATTAAGTGGCTCTGACAGCACTGAAATCTGCTGACAGTTTAGTGACTATTAGCTTCTCTAAAGAGCCACCGAGGCACTGAGATGTATTAGCAGCACATGCTTTCAATAAGTTCGTAGATCATCAATCGTTTACTTTGGTTTATTTGTAACACAGTTGTTTACATGTTACCAACTGCTGTTCCAGTATTGTTCAATGATTGTTGTCAAAACTGATCATCTGAAGCGGATTAGCTGACATCGATAGATACGTCTCATCAATTATCTCAAACCAAGGACACTTTTCTGATAGAAAACCTCCTGTCTCTTGTCGCTGCTGTAATTAGCCACGTCCTCACGCATTTACAGAAGAGCAACTTCTCTCTGAAAAGTTGAGCTGTTGTTAACTTGAAGAACCAAAGAGGAAGCAATATGCAAAAAGCAGAGGACGTGACGTCATTGGAGTCAGGTGAGGCTGCTCATGCCTATGCAGGGTTACAAGCGTTAATGTGCACATTAGCTATAGCTACTGTAGGAACGCGCACAGTAGCCATATACAGTGTCTGTTGGGTGAATGACAACCCGGAGGTGGCTGATTTCTCCTCCAGTGTCTCTCCTTTATCCTCTTGCCTCTGTGTGTACATGAAGAGGATTCATACAGCTTCTGTGTCAGTGCAAATATTTGGAATTGCTCAAAGTTTTTGTTCATCTCACATGGGTGCATCTTTGCCTCAATCTCCACCACTGAGGCTGCGGATACAAGTGGAATTAGTTTTCTTTTGCAGGGCGGCTCGGCTCAACTTTAGAAATAAGTTGTTGAACCTCACAGATGCTGCCGCTGTCAACTGAGGTGGTGCAGGCATCTGGTGAGGATGCTGCCTGACTTGAAAAACACTTGACCCAGAACATATTGGAGGGATTACATATTCCAAAGACTAAGGTACTCTGGACTGGCAATGTGACCTGGACATAGATAAGAGGCGGATAATGGATGTAAAGTGTTGCCAAATTACCTTGCACACAATTATTTAACAACCTCATGAAGGGCTCTTGTCTAAAATGTTTTTATGTTAAAATGGTCTCAGTTGGCTCTTCTGTGGTTTGGAGATTTGTACGTTAATCTTAATGTTGTCTAACTCTGCCGCTTCACTCCTCTCTCATTCATTCTCATGCATCTTGTCTGAGCTGAATTTGCTGTGTAAAGATCTTGCTACTGCAAAACCCAGTATTTCATGGTGAAGAAGAGGTGCAGGCGACAGGTGCTTTCTTCTGTTTGTGCAAAGTGAATGTCAAAGTGTCACTTTAAACTTTTACAGTGCCATCTAGTCATAGAGGAAACCACTCTTGGCATGTTCCCATCACCAGCTCGACGCGGGAATCCCAGCTGTATGAATAAAGCAGTATTGTATAATTGTTGTTTCTATGTTTGTGCTTGATCATTGCAGTTTATTAGCCCCTTATCTTCGGGCCTGTGCATCCTAACTGCTCAGATAAATAAAGCAAACTAGCCTGAACACACTGGAGTAATCATCCAGAGCAGCAGAAGTTGTGACCTTTTCTGCCAAGTCTCTCCACACAGTGCTGGAGCCCTGGATCTTTAAGCTGGCTAATGATCCATAGAGGAGCCCTGTGGCTCAACCTCTGTAATTATACTCTCTCTGTTTCTGGAGCTCGCCCTATCACTCTCTGTCAGCCTTTTCTTTCTGTTACACACACACACACACACACACACACTTCTCTTTTTTTCTTCTTCTTCTCTCAGTTATGCGCTCCTCTATTTTCTCTGATCCACTACTTTCTTTTATCCCTCTGTTTGTCTTTGTTTCCCTCTTTTTCACTCTCTTCCTCTCTCAGCCTCTCCATCACTCCCTCCATTTCCCTCCCTCCTTCATCCCTCTGTCTCCTGCAGATTAATTACACTCTAATATATGCACAGCTCTCCTCTCAGGGATCCCTCCTCCACATCTACCACTCCGACTCTTGGGCTGAATATTGAAGTCGCTTCATTCGCAGCATGGGGCAGCCCACATGGGCGGAGCAGCAATCTCAAAGGGTGCATACCAGAATAGATAACAATTTGTCTGTCAAGTTAGAGAAATTTAATATACATATATATCATTTTCTCTACATACTTAGATGTAAACAAGCTGTGCAATACCTAAAAGGATTTATGTTTTACATTAATCTGACATGGACCTGTAGCGGCCATATGAATTATGACTCATGCTACTGCTAGTGTGATCGTAAGGTCTCTCATTCATCATCTCAAATATCATTATAATTACAAAGCTATTGTTCAGAGCGCTATACAGATCTAGAGTAGTGAAACAGTTTAAACTTCAGGCTCTATTCTTTACACTGCTGATATCTGCAAATCCATCCTTTACTGCTTCAACTATGGAGCCTTTGATCAATGGAGGGAATTAGGACTGTATGATGTTGGGGATTTATATATTTATGCTTCTTTTGCGCCGTGTCGGCAGCTTAAAGAGAAATATGTTGGTTTTTTTAGAATATGAAGACTTCTTCACCATTTTGAGAGCACAGTACCTGCCAGGCTGGAGAAGTGTCTAACAGATTGTATAGTAGAAAGAAATTTCTTGTATATGTGAAATATTGTAAGAACATGGACAGATGACATCTAGGATGAGGGTCTGCAGTATGTTAATATGTGTTCCATTAATACCGCTGGCACAGTTTGATACAGTTTAAAGCATTAATCAAAGGTAAAGCTACATAAAATCTTCACAGAAATGTCACCGATTTGAGAAACGTGACCAAGTAGAAGCAGATTTCCGTCATGGTGACACTTTATGCCCTCAATTACTAGAATTATGTGTTGCGATATTTTCATTTTTTTTTTTTCAGGGACTTTTAATGTCCAGATAATTCCAGCAGCTGCGGCTGAGGATGTTAAGCAGGTTATCTGCTAATTGCAATGGCTATCAATTAGTGGACACGGTAGCTCGCAGCCATTAATGCGTGTGTATAAGTGTGTGTGTGTGTGTGTGTGAATGTGTGTGTGTGTGTGTGTGAATGGGTAACTGAGATGCAAATTGTAAAGTGCTTTGTAATAAAAGAGCTATATTATATTTATGCAGTTGACTGTTTACTGTTGTCAGTCACGATGAAAGGTTAGAGTAGCATGACGCTGCTTTGGCATCACAGAATGAAGTATGATTATTCTGATGATAACATGCAGTATCAAGCTAGCAGTGCTGTTGGAAGCAACAAAGATCCTGCACTTGTGTTAATAGCATAAGAGTGACATGAATCAAACCGTTGTTCATCAGCTCTGAGGAACTTGGTTAAAGTTTTTATGTTGCCTCTAAACACGAGATGCAGGATCAGACAGACGGCAGCTTCCAAGTTGGGAATGCAAATCAGACATTGTTATTCACCTGTCTGCCCCGCTTCTCATCGGGGTTTGTGGCCTAACCTGAACTGCACGCCAACACCTGTACCCCCCCCCCACCACCACCTCTCAGCATCGGCAACATCTGCATCAACACCCGAAGCTGCAACACAGCAGGCTGAGAGTGAGGCTTTGTGCTATCACCACATTTTAAGTTCGTACACACTTCTTTTCTTTTCCATTCTTCAGTCACGGTGTTGAGCATCGTTGGTTTGTCTTTGTTTTACGGCAGCCTGAAGTTCAACTGTAGGTTTAAACCAAGATGTTCCTGCACACGTCAAGTCATGAATATTTCTCCTAAACATACTTTTAACTCCCAAGTTTTTCTTTCTCTCATTGATGTAAGTATAAATTTGACTCACATTAGTCTTTTTTTTATTTATCTGATATTTTGAATGTGTCACACTCACATCCATGTTAGCATGTATGCGACTCAGGCTTTTCTTTTTTATGCCATCACCGGAACAAACAGGGATGTATAAACTGCTAAGCTAATGTCTGGAGTAATAACTTGAGTGAGTCCCTCAAATCCTCCCCAGTGTAAATATCTACGGCAGCAATCTGTCTCATTTCCATTATAATAAGCTTACAGATCTATAATTTGCTAAGCGTGTCACTTTTTGCAGCGCACTAAACGCCTGCACCACCGCTGCTGCTGCTGCCATGGAAATGAGCTGAAGGCAAAGACAAACAACCGTCAGTGCCAAGTTACTGTTCTGTTTGCCTGTTTTGCTGATGAAGTTGGATAAGTGCTGATTTATGAGTAGCTGAGAATTCATAGCATGTACTGCCCGGAGCGCTCAGGGAGGGGCTGGGTGATATATCCAACGCTCCATAGCTCAGAGAGTAAACTGAGGTACTGTCGTATACCCCCCCACCCCTCCTTCTGTTTCCTCCTCTGACAGCAACAGTCTCTTTATGTCTAATATTTACATTCTCTGAAACATTTTTAAGCTGCAGTGTGTATTTTATGTGTGCGCAAGAACATAAAAGATTGTCTTTATTGTCCCACAGGAAATTTGTTTTCACAGCTTGTGCAAACCCAGCCTGTATCCAAACATATATACATGTATCACACACACACACACACACACACACACACACAGAGAGATCAGTCTGCCAAAGCCTCACAGTATAAAAAAAAACATATAAAAGTTTATCTGTCTGAAAGTGCTGCTGTTCATTTGTTGAGCTCATCTGTATGTAACTACACGTTCGATATATACAGTATGTAGTTTATTTACCAGCCATAGTCATTATGATCCGGGGAAATGATGCAGTTCAGATGACGTCAAATATACATTGTCGCTCTATAAAAATGTGATATTTCGGTCATGCGTCGTAGGGATGTGAGGACACTGTCTTTGAATGTGTCTCTTGGTTGAATCTTGAGCACACGTCCATATTTGGACTTGGTCTTGTTCATATATGTAGATGATTCTGCTTTGTTTAATGTCAGTGTGACCTCTGGTGAGGTGAGTCTGACGCTGTGTAACTGTATCTAAGATGAGTCGGAAATGCGCGTGCAGTGAACTTTGCTTGACCGCACCAGCAGATTGCTGCTTGTCTGCAGGCAAGAAGCAATGAAAATAATTTAAAGCTGATTGAAGACGAGACTCATCCGTCTTTGAAGCGTTGAGCCTTTTCTTAGCAGGGATTGTTGGACTGTAACACCCATCATAAATGTGGAGTATCAAATCAGAAATGTGCCAAATGTACTTGCAGCTTAGTTGCAGCAGCATGCAACTTCTGTGTTCTTGTGGCCATCATTGGCTGCAGGGGTCAACATCACAAAAATGAAAATAGACAGAAAACTCACCAAGACACAAGTCTGCAGTTTCCAATAATCACAAACAGTAAATGTTTTAGGGCAACAATGAAGTATACAAGTATACTGAATAGAAGACAAGAGGTTTGCAGCCTCCCCAGGATTTACTCAGGAGACATAACAACATTTCGAGTAGTTACCAGTAAATAAATTCATGTATTTTACAATCAACTACATTACAGCAACACCTGAATGTTGACTTTACGTGATCAGGGTGGTTTTTACCAAGTTTCTAAACTGTGTAATATGCAAAAATATATTATGTACCACAAACAACTCTGCAGCGGTTTGTTTGTTTGGTAGCAGCCACGTTGAACACTGAAAGCCTGTCAACCTTTTAGTAACGCTGGACTCAGATGGGTGATGGTGTCTCTGGTTGGATGTCCCAGCGGGAACGCCATGGTCAGGTCTGTCTCTGTCTCTCTCATCATTTGCTGCCATACACATGGTCTTCAGTACGTACATTTCTATCTCTGACTCTTGTTACATCCTGAAGCTTTTATCTTAACACCCAACTACCTAAAACATACAACTCTCCATGTCCCACTGGATCACTGTATCCTTTTAACAATTTCACATAAGCCGTGAGTATATATAATCTTTTGTTCCCTCTGAAAGTTAGATATTTTGAAACTGGTGGAGTTTCAGTATTAGTATATATTTCCAATGGAGCTCCCTCAACTGCTTCAACATAGAAAAATCACACAACAGCTTGGCAACACGGAGAATTTCACTTGTGAGGTAATAGACAAGACTCTGAGGTATAGTTCATATAACTCTGGCTTACTGTAGCTGCTGGTAGCATTAGCAAGTCTGATAAGAGACAGAGAGACAACGTGGTTGTGCAAATATATTCAGTCTTGGATTTGACTGTCATCATCTTGGCTTTTTGAGTCATAAATGACCATATTTGGACCATTGGTGGAGTTGACCCACACTAGCTGCTAGCTTGGTTTACAGTCTATAATTAACTGTGATAATGCTAACACTAATACTGTAATATACTGTCCAGAAACGACTCCTTATAGGGTCTTTTAGTACAAACAAATGCTGAACAAAACTTTTTAGGCGATTAAAATGTCATGAGATCGAGGGTTTGTGCAGGTCAGTCAAACTCTTCCACGAGGTAGGTAGGTTTGTTTGTTTGTTTGTTTGTTTGTTTGTCAGTTTTGTGTCCAGACAGAAAAACCTGATGAGCTGATGAATTGATAATGAAAATAATATAGAACGATTACAGCAACCTTAACTTTCCAAACTTATATGAGGTATATGAGTCATCTATCCATCTATCCATACGTCCATCTCATTTGTGGATGTTGGTTTGTGTCGGCTGTCAAATCTCATCCATGTAATTAGTGCCTGCTGGTGATATTTGTGCTTTTCGTCTCTCTCATCCTCTTTCACTCTGCTTTTATTATCTCTAATGCTCCCTCTTTCTCTCGCTCCACTCTACGGAGCGTGGGTGTTGATCGCTGCTTCACGTTACTGCTCAGCTGACAGGCGGGAGAGTGGAAGAAAGGAAGGAGAGGAGGAGGACAGAGTGAGACAGAAGGAGCAATGAGATGGCATACGAGAGAGAGAGCAAGAGGAAAAGAGGGAGAGTGGGAGGGAAAGAGAGCGTTTTGTGTCTGCAGCTGCTCGGCTGACAGAGGATGGAAAACAGAACAGACTTTGCTATATGTGTATTTGTGTGTATTTCCATATACAGTATGTGTGTTGCAGCTGTATGTGAAGAATAGGAGCCACGAAGAGCTTTGTTTTGCAACTGAGATGGAGGTAGCATTGACCTAAATACTAAAAGCATGTTTCACACAGAGGAACTGAAGCTCTTAGACTCAGTGATCTGCAGCAGCTACTCAGCGAGAGATTTAATGACTCGGGAGAAAAACACAAAATAATTGAATGCAGTTTATATATATATATATATATATATATATATATATATATATACCTGCCACCAGGTTACCCTTCAGCAAGGCACTTTCTCCTCATTTATCTTCCTCTGAGTGACGGTGAGTATGTGGAGGTGTATGAATGTAGAGCTGCGTGCTCAGCAAAAAGCCTCCTGAGATAAATTAAGTTCAGAAATGGGACAAACAAATAAAGTAGGTGACCAATATGGCAGCTTGAATGTCTGACTGAGATAACAGTCCCATGATACAAAACCATTCACAGGAAATGATGCGTGCTTGTACTTCAGCGTTGATCATTTTATTCCATTGATAGAAGTCTCTCTGTTCGCTGAACACATTATGTTACTGCTAATGCAAAACAAACATCTTCACAGTCAAAGCGTTCAACCGAAAAACAAGATCACGTTCATCATGAAGCAGCTACAGGAAACGCTTCACCGAGGTGAGCTCGGATTTCTATAGAGAGAAACTGAAGTGAAACTGTTCCAGAAGTAAAACAACCAACAGAACAACAATTCAACAGTCAAAATTCAATTCAAAAAGGCGTTTTTTTTAAGCCTTTATCGAATATAGTTTCCCATAAGTCCTGGATGTTTGCAGGCTAAATGTATTGACTCGGCATGGGAGACCAGTCCATGAATGAGTTCAGACATATCAAGTTATTATAACACAACTACCTGCACAGTGGTTTCTTTTAGGTTTGATAGCAGCTGCTGTTGTTGAGTAAAGTTGTCAAAAACTGTAGAAAATGTGAGCAACAGCGGTTTAGCAGAGCAGAAGCAGCGGTAAGTGCTCCATCTGTGTCCATCAAGCACTCAGAGCCAAATACACAACGACTGTAATCACGCTCGAAGCCTAAAAATACGCTTCGAGTTGCACGTGAGCCGTTACGCGAGCTGTGTAGACGCCTGTATTAACGCAGAAGTGCAAGATCGATGACAAAAATGCAACAGAAACACAATGTTAGAATATGGAAGATAAACTCCAGAAAAAACACTTCACACTTTGCTGGTACGCTTACAGAAGCCGGCGGAGCAGAGCCTACACAGGCTTTGGCTTTCTATTTTACTACGATGAAGTTAAATCTACAAAATGCAACATGGATCCTTTCAGGTTTAAAGCATCTTCCGTGATGTGTGGTATGTTTTAAATGGGATTCAAGTCCAAGTAAAAAGCTCAATGCTAGCAGTAACCTCAGGTGTCAACTCGGACAGACATTCATCTATTTTGCTATATTCTTTCATAACTTTAACTCTGCACAAAGCACACCGCAAAGTAGCTTTTCCACTGATCGGGATTTCATCTAAATTAATTTATTTAAGACTGAAATTTCTCTTGTATTAATGCCAGTGTAACAGCGCCTTAAGACAGAGAGAGAGAGACAGAGAGAGAGAGAGAGAGAGAGAGGGGAGAGATGCAATCACAGCACACATTTTTCAAAAAGGAAAAATGATGCTTTGAGGCGCAGCGATCCGCAGCCGCTGCAGCACCGACTCACTTACCTCAGGACTCACAAGGACTGCAGAGAATTTCCTTCAAACGTTCTCTATAATAAATAACTATAAATTATACATTTTCATTTGATGCACTTTTAATGCAAAGTAAATAAATGCTGCAGGGTGCGAACATAATGAATCCAAATAAATGGAAATAGACAGAGACCTAATGGTGTGTGTGCATGTGCGTGTGTGTAAGTGAGTGAATTTGTGCGTGTTCTTTGTGTGCAGGTAATGAGTCCCTGTGTGTGTGTGTGTGTGTGATTTCAGTCTCCCTGCAGTGGTTCATACTTCTATAAAACCCACTTTATGTGCAGATTTACAGCAGCCCATGATTTTCTTATTTATGAGAAACATCATTCACTGAAGGGCTGGCAGCAGTGTGTTTGTTAGGGGGTCTAAACGTATATATACTTATTCATTTTTTAAATTTCATAATTCAGCTCTCCATCTACACTCTACTATCTGATTGGTCGAGCTCATTGGTTACTTAACTTCAGCATTTCTTCTTGTGTGTATTCATTATGCTTCATGGTTACATCTGTACTTTCATTTTATTCACAATTTAGAAAAAGTTGAAACGTCAAATGTCAAAACATTTTCAGGAACTAATCATCATGTTTTGATGCTGTACATGTACACTGCTGCAAAAATGCTGCGTTGAACTTCAGTGAAAACATTTTGGATCTCAGCTTTCTTTCACTTTCACTTTCACTTTCACAACAAGCAGATGTGTCTGCAGTGAGAGCAGCAGCTGATTTTCACTTTCACTTTACAGACATATCATCATCATAATGTATTAGCCATGAAATGTGGTACATATATGTTGATGGTCGCCAGATGATGAATCTTAATGTCTCTGGTGACCCTCTGACTTTTCCTCTAGCGCCACCAGCAGGTCAAAGTTTCCACTTATCCATTAAATTGCAGGACAAAGTTTGGTACAAACATTCATGATCCCCAGAAGATGAAAACTAATGAACAATCATCAGGTAAAAAATCCAATGTCTTGGCTTATGACAAAATACCAGCAAAAATAATGACTGTGTTTAGTACTTGATTAATAATATACCCTAATGCCAAAACGTACTGGAGGCCCTATAACAGACATGTCCCTAAGTGTCTTTGTCTCCAGTAGAGCATTAAATCAGGGTGTCAGTGATGTGAGGGGTCCTGATGGAGATTAACTCGATACACCAAGAAGAGCCCATTTGGTTGTTTCTCAGTCTAATGAGACTTGATGTGGAGGTGGGCGGTTCTGATGCCAGCACTTCCTGTTGAGCCCTCTAAAGGTGTCAGGGGCTTAATTCAACTTAACATCCCACTACACACCCACCTTTTAATCCAAATTCCTAGATATGGTTCTGCGTAGTCACTTCCTGTTTATGTGAGACTGAAACATTTGAAACCTAAAAGCTTCTGTTTGGAAACTCAGACTTTTCTGTTTCAGTGTAACATTTGTAAACCTCAACGTACTGTGTGTTTAAAATGAAACCCGGGACATAGACTCAAACATCTTTTTATTCTTCTTCTAATATGTGAAAATACAGCAAACGTTGTGCACTAAAGATGATTTTAAGTGGTTCCATTCGTCAACATATTGCATTTTTATGTGGATTAATCTCTTTCTCTGTTCCTTCACACCAGTTTGTGAATGCTTCTCACACTTTTGGAAAGCAACCTGTGATGTTGGCATCTTCTTATGTTCTTGGCTTAAAGTTTTGACTTTGCAAAGACTAAAACTGGCTGTGCTAATATTAGCTGCATCAAGTCTTTTCAAACTGCATCTATGTTATAGAAGCTGGCATAGTGGAGACATTCATTTACCCACATTTTGTAATCTCTCTATATACATTTGAAATTCATCTGTGTTGTTACAATTTTATAACAGTGATTAAAAAAACTACTTTTTTAGGTGTGATGCAGACACGCATGACAGGTTGACGAGTTGTCATGAGGAAATACAAACCTTTGATCTTTCATAAAATCAGTTTTTAGCCAGAGAAACGTTGCTGGCAGTTTTTTTTATGAGTGAGTCATGTGCTTCCTACAGATTCAATATGTTTCTATAGGTAACCTCTAAATGCTTCATTGTATTTACACTGTTGCCCCTCTGATGCAAATTAACAGTTATTTTCCTGCAGTTGCTGCTTTCCAGATGTCACCAGAGCAGCAGATTACACCTCAACGTTTCCTCCCTCAGATCCATTTCCATTTGTTCAGCCAAAAACAAAACCACTCCATCAATGCACAAGCCGTTCTGGATGCCAAATGCCACTTGTTAAACAATGTGCCTATTGGCTGGGGGGAGCCCACAAATCATTACTGCAAATAGCCTGGATCAAAGGTGCTACTGGAGCTGGATGGTAAATGATTTGTCACGGAGAGACATTTCTATCAGTTTTAGACTTTTGTTATCCAACCATGAGCTACGGAGGACCGACGCTTTACAGATTTATGTTTCACCAACATTTTTCACAGGTGATTTTACTTGGTTGAGCCTTTATTAGATGTGTCACTCCTGTTCATGGAAATCTTCTTTTTACTCAAAGATGCATGTCACACCACTACAGGGTTTAAGAACAGGAGACATTCAGTATTTAATAGTACAGAAATAACAACAAATTATCCCCTCTAAGTGTAAACACATACAAAACTTATAGGTGCATTTTATTCATTTTACAAGTTTTTGTGTTTATGCACAAATTCAATTTTGAATTGGAGTTTGTGTTCACTAATGATCATATGTTTATGATGCTCCTTTGTTGCTTCATAATGTCCCATGAGCGGTTTATTTAGTGCAATAGTTTCAGTGACAGCGAGGGGGGCTGGTAAGATTAAAGACGAACAGCAAAGCATTTTTGGTCCAGTCAGGGATTATAAATAAGAAACTGAGCCGACTGGAACAGATCGGAGCTTTTGACTTGATTAGTTTGGTGACAACTCACTTGTGCATGACGGGCACATGTATCTTATTTTGTTCTTGCACATTCAAAGAATGAATTATAGCTCTAATGGGAAGAGGCGTTCCCTGACCTTCCTCTGCAGGCTAATTTGTCTTTGACGTTGTCCTTCAGGAAAGTTTCTGGATGTTATGATGTGCGGTATCTGGTGCTCCTCTGCTCTGCATTAATCTGCTCCTCAGCTCTACTATTGAACAGCAGAGAAACCAGGTCAGTGTTACATCATACGTAATATGGGACCAGTGTCCTGGATTTGTTATTACAAGGCTGTTATTTAGTGCATTCAGCACACATGTTGAGTTTATAATGGGGAGCTGAGCTTGCTGTTTCCTAAACTACACCAGTGGTTCCCAAAATGCAGTTCTGTGACACTCCAGAGGACCTCGAGAGCATCTCAGGGAGTTCCCAACACAATCAATAATTTTCATATTTTTGCTTATGAGAACAAAGCCTAGTCAGCACAATGATGACACTTCTAGGCCACAGTCACTGGACCAGAGTTGATATACTGTTTGCTGGCAACATAACTACGCTTCATATGTGGAACTAAAAGCATCTCGTAAATGAACAAATCTCAGTTGTCTTGGTTTTACTCTTCATGGTTCCTCTGTGACTGAAGCAATTATAAACTGGCAATAATTCAGAGTTATGCTGCTTCATCTGTGGTCATGTTGTGCTATGAAGGACCGATAAATGTTTTGGCGTGCTGCTGAGACGTCTGACCAAAGGAAAACTGGATGCAGACTGTCCGTTTCACTAACTCGTCTGGTTAATGTGCTCTTCAGACAGTACAGTTTGTACAGTTTTATTCCCAAATATAATACAGTTGTTACAGCTTCAGGACTGTTGTACGATGTTGAACTTTTATGTTCATGTGAAGTGACACAACTGGATTTTAACAGATTTAGAGCTGTTGAGATGACAAACTTAACAAGCATCTTGTGCTACAGACGTCGTACAGCTCCAACACTGACTGAGCGGCTCTTTGTCTCTACACTACCAGTGTTGCTCCAGATTCGACAGCCCAACACAATGCCTCATTTACTGATCTGAAAATCTGCTGCTATTTCTGGTCTGCCTATATCACATACTTTATATGTGTTGAGTGAGTGAATGTGTGTGTGTGTGCAAAAGATTTAAATGGAGATGTCGGGAAATGAATTTGCTAGGAGTTATTGTGTGGATTTTTCTCTTTTGCATACTATAGATTAGCTAAGATTAGTTAAAGGACGACTCCTCTAAAATTCATCTTTTGAGTATCAAGGTTTAAAATGTGGTTTTAAAAATGGATGCTCATCTTAGAGTCACAGCAGTTATAATGGATTCAGTGAACCACAATAAATGAACACGACCCTGCAGCGTAATGTTCGGTCCATCCATATTGTTTCACCAACTTTGCCTCCGGGGTTATCTGTTTTCATCTGTTTTCATCTGTTTTCATCTGTTTTCATCTGTTTTCATCTGTTGTGACTGTTTCTGTGTTTTGATGTGTTTTGTGTCACTGTTGGAATTTCATTGTAAGGGCTGTAAATATAAGGCATCAGCTCAGGTGCTTCTTTCAAACCTACAGCAGGTGTATAGATCATCTGTGGTATATTCCTTTAAATGGTGTATGTAATACTGTACAATAGTAAAAAGTGTCTGTGCATGTTTTAAATGTGTGAGCATTTCTCTTTTCTTCTACTTTCTTTCACCATTACTGCCTCGCAGTAACCCGTCTGCTACCTGAGGCTGCGCGCACATTGAAATCATGATGGGAAAAAAAAAAGTCATTTCCTTTCGTCTATTATCATTTTCTTTTCATCATCAAGGCAACAGTAAACACCATGACATCAAGTGATATCGTTTTTCAAAAAACAACGTGTCCAGACTCAGTTGGAAACGTGACGCAGGATGTGAACAGCAGTTCAGTCCACATTTTTGGACTTTTTAGCCATCTAACTACTGAACCGTCCGCCCAACCCGCCTCCTCCCTGAAGCTGTGTTCCATTAATATATATTCATGTAATAAATATACAAAAGGTCAATTATATGATAATCCTCATGAGAATTAAAGAAAAAGGGGGAAAAATGGTTATAATATTCATCTGCATATAGTGATCAATTTCCACTGTACTTGCATCATCAGGTTGTGTGTATATGTGTGTGTGTGTGTGTGTGTGTGCACCCAGTAAATGATGATTGGAGATGACAGCAGTCGTATGTTTCTTGTTAGAATCAGACTCATCTGCAGCAGGTGGGCTGCAGATGAGTCCAGACTGAACAAAGGGGAAGTAATATCCCAGCCTCCCACTGTGACCCTTGTTAAGTTACAACAAATCAGCCATATATGTGTGTGTGTGTGTGTGTGTGTGTGTGTGAAAACTGTATGTGTTGTTTGCATTGTAAATGTTCAATCAATCATCGACAAAATCAAAATTATGACAACCATCATTTTAACAAACTAAAAGGTCAAACATCTGTTCATCTTCAATCACATCATTATATTTATCATGTTCTCTTCATATGAGACGTCTCAGTATCATCTTTAGTGTTGATGAAACTGTCAACTGACATTTCTTGGAAGTGGAAATAGAGTTTGGATGAATGGGGACATTAACTCTGGTTGCTTTCTTCATTCGAGTAATTGTGGTACCTAATGTTCATAGCCGTTCCCAGTGGTTACATGTCTGTTGGCCATTATTGGGTGATACCATCTGGAAAACTGAGCAGTTCTGATGAGCTGTTGTAATATTTGGAGACAGAATCAGATCGTTGAATCCCATATGGCAAAAAACAAAAAGAAACACCACCATCATATTATATCATTAAGTGTGAAGGAGAAAACCTATAAATACCTGCTGAAACAACACAGCGCTTTCTGTTTATCAGCCAGATTTATGGTGTCTACAGCAAGTAAACAACCCCAAGTCTATTATCAGTGTTGCAGTCACAGCAACTGACACATCTGATCAGCGAGCTGCCTTAACAAACACTCTCATCTGAATAATCGTAGTCTGCACGGCCCACTGGGTGACACTGGATCAGCAGTAATAGGACCGCTTGTAGGCTCAACACACACATGCACACACACACACACTCTTATTGCCAACGCGTGACAGAATTATTTAGTCAATATAACAATGTGACATTAACATCAGCAAATAGATGAAACTGAACGCTTCTTTTGCACCTCTATGTGATAACATCAGATTGTTCGTGTATGACGCTGTTGGATGTTAGCTGTTGTGCAGTGTGCAGGAGCAAATATGGTCCTTAGCAACAATTATTAAAAATCAATAAAGCTTATTGATTATGATTCATTTGGATGCAGTCAACACTGTTTACAGTGATTACCGATGCCAGAGTCGATGTGCGTTTGTAGCACTTCCATGTTCATATTTGTTTGTGACGTCATGGTCGAGGGCCAGTTGAGGATTTGGCTGTGTCCTGTTGTCCCTAAAAAGGGAGCTTCCTGGTAAAATACAACCATTTTTGTTTCTTTATTTCATCACTTTCATGGATCACAATAAATTATGGAATATGCATTTAATTTCAGCCAGAAACAGAAAAGCTGCAACTTCTCTGTCTCTCTCAGTCAGTCCTCCTCTCCTGACCCCCTGACCCCCTGACTAAATTTACTCAAGAACCCAGCATCTGATGTGTGAGTATGTGAGTCAGATATGTCTTTTTTCACACTGAAGCAGCAGGGAATTGATGAAAATGAGGTCACACAGGAATTTTAAACAGAGCTTGTTGCTGAACAAAATTAAATCAAGAGTTTATTTGGAGGATGGTGATTTATGTTTGTCTCACAATGATGCTGGTTCAAACAGACAGAGGGAAATAGTTTCAATGAATGATAAAAATCTATATCTAAAAAGAAAACAACAAGAAAGGTAAGTGAAATGAATACTCCAACAAGCATCTATCCTTTAAAATTCAACTAAAATCACATTTCATCATTCCTCTTTACAGTGAAAATTAATGTCAAGATGTCCAAAGTCACATTTACAGGTATGTGTACAAATTGTTCTGACACTTTTCATATAGAGTGGATCAAAACCATAGTCTTTAATTTACAGAGACCAAACAAGTCCTCCATGAGCAAGCACATGGCGATGGCTGCAAGGAAAAACTCCCCTTTAACAGGAAGAAACCTTGAGTAGAACAGGTTCTAGGTGGGCAGAAGCAAGCATAGTTTTAGCATACAGAGTCATTTTGGAACCTTTGATTGTGGCTCTGACAGAAATGTTTTAATTGACAAAATTAATGACTCCACTATTTCTATGAAACTACACTATGAAACCTACTGTATGCCAACTTCATGATGTGGCTCTGAATCTGTTTTTCTATAGTTTTGCCCAAAAAAGAATCATCAGCATCTTGTGGTCATTTCTCTCATGGAGTTCCTCAGGGTTCGATCCTTGGTCCATTACTGTTTTCTATTCAGGTTTTATTTTGTTTTAAGCTTTACATACTCACTTCACAGACCATTTCCAAATCTCACTTTTTTACTCCTGAAAATCTCAGTTATGATAATATAATTGTAATTTTAAATATCTTTCTTTCTATTGCATTACATGTGTTAGTAACTATTTTACTTAACGTGAAACGTTCTAATTGTTTTCAATCGTCGTGTCTTTCTCTGGTGTAACTACAGACAATACAATCTGTATGTCAACATGATGACAAATTGGTTAATCTCACTTTAATCAAATAATGTTATTAGATTGGGTATTAAAATGTAATTAGAGGCTTCACTATCTCCCTACACACACTGTAGACAATTATACAATCAAACTCTACAATAACAAAAATGCTCCCATTTGGTTCTTACCCATTTTTATCAAAGTGGCGTACTGTGTGTCTGTTAGAAAGTGAGTGGCTTGAAAATCATGTGTGAACCATCTGCTTTACAAAAACTATTTATCTGACTCTTTCTCATTCTGTCTCTCTCTATCTTTACCAAAATGAATGCAGCAACAGAGTATCTGATTTTTGACACAACCTGACTCGTCTCTTTCCATGTTTCACTAGCAATGAACAGATGAGATCTGGGTCATGCAGGAATTTTAAACAGCACCGGTTACTGAACAAAATTCAATCAGTGACAGTGACATCAGCAATTAGTTAAGCAGCACCTCATCGTTGGAGTCTGCATAGGAAAAGACGGAGCTCTACATCTGACAATAGTGGATAATTGATTGATTCCTGTACAGATATATCTATTGAAAGATATACTCGGCACTAATTTACAAGAAAGTACAAATTGGGAATCAGTGGGGAAAGAATGTCAACTGAACTGTCTGATCCTCATTATATGACTGTATAAAAAAACACTGCTGATTACAAATTGCCACCTCTGACACTCAGAACAGAGAAGTGAAGGATACGTATCCTGTCTGGTAAACACAACCTGTAGCACTTGTTTTACCTCTTTAAAAACCCTGGAGAAATCTTATGATTTCCCACAAGTGTTGGAGGACAGAGAGTCCAGTTTCTCCTCTGTGCACCTGAGTTGATGTAAACACTTTGTTGTCTCAATAAATTTCTTCCCCGGGAGACTCCAGTTCATTGAAGGAATGGAGAAAAGAGAGTGAATGAATGATAATGAGGAGACAACAAGAGAGAGAGAGAGAGAAGAAGCAAGTGCTGATTGTGTAAAATCCCATGATACATGTGTGCCAATAACGCATACACATAATTAATTATCGGTTTGTTTAATGAGATCTCAGGGTTCTGCCTCGTTCAGCTGCCTTCATCCGCTCTCTTTAGTGCAGTGATGTCGGCAAGATGCCAAAATAAGTTGTTATTTCTGCAAACTGCAGTACGCTGCTATTTTAGTAGCTACAACAAATAAGGTTGCGATCTATTAACTTTTGAAATTGATGTTCATGGGTCTACGAGCTGCATGTAGGCGAAGTGTGTTTTTATTTTCCATTTCACCTCCCAGCAGGAGTTGGATCATCCTTTCAACTGGCTTGATGCCTTTTTGTACATTATGTACTTCTATGTATATTCAGAGAACTATAATTCCAATGTGATGTGTTAAAGTAATGCATAATTTAGTAATGAATAGTCTAAAGGATCACAGCTAACCCATCCCTTTAACTAAATATTTTGGAAATTCAATGTGTTTGGGATTGAATGGTATGGGACAGACCAGGAGGAAGAGGTGGAAGGTGCCTCAAGCTCGTCACTGGTAGGCCCCCCTCTCAGGAATCAGCTGATTGAACCGGCAGCGTCACTGTCACTGGGACTAAACTGTGACCTCGGCCCTTTTATTCATCAGCTTCACTCTGGGCAGTTCAGTCCACTGACTGAGTTGATGGGCCACTAGATACAATACATCAAAACTGAAACTAGGCAGGGAAAACTTTTATTTGCCAGTTGATCTGGTTAGCAACATAACACGGAGAGCATTAATCTGGAAATGGATTCTAAACAGCAGAATCTTTAGATACACAGACACTCAGAAATAAGTGGATTTTCTGGGAGAGTTTCCAAATGTCGCTGTTAGCAATATTAATGAGAAAATCTACTCATGATATATTAAATAGTTAAATAGTTTGAGCATTAGATGAGCAACAATAAAGGCCTCAGTGGTGGAAAGTAGCTGCATACGTACATTACTCAAGTACTGTACTTGAGTAGTACAGTTTTGCAGTTCATAATACTCATATACTTTTACTGTAGTAGGAGTTTCACGCAGGACTGTTGTAATGGAGTATTTGAAAATGACTGTATTGGTACTTTTACTCATGTAAATGAGCTGAATGCTAAGGCCTAATGAAATGGGAAAATCTGGGACAGATCTGACCAATGAGAGAAGAGAACGTTCTCACCTGTTGTTCTGTCATCCATTTACCAACCAGTATCACTGAGGGTTCTGGTACTTTCTAACCAATCACTGAGTGAAAGCACAATTTAAAGTTTAATATCCTTATCAATGCAGCCTTTACATACAGTATGTATATACGTCTGTCTGTCCTCTCTCTCTCTGTATCCGTGTGTGTGTGTGTGTGTGTGTGTGTGTGTGTGTGTGGAGTTATCTTGCACTAGCAGACTGCCAGACTTCTGACAGGGAATCGAACTGCCAGCTGGTCTCTCTTCCTGCTTTCCTGCTCATCACATCATCAAAACTGACAGCTCACGTCAAAGCTTGGCTCCGTGTCCTCACTCACCTTCAGAGAAGACACACCTGCTCAAACACACTCTTCATTTCTTCCTCTATTTCTATTCCACCAGGCACCTTGTTGTTTTTTTATTAACCGAAACATTTTTTCTCACAAACTCTGATCAACAAATCTAATTTTCTCTCTCTGGTTTGGATCCACCACGTTTTATGCTCAACATGAATGTGGTGGAGTCTCAACAACAACAGAAAGCCTTCTGCTCGGAGTCTCTGTAGTTAATTCCTCTTCCTGTTTGGTGTCTTGGATGCTGTTTTTTTCCATTAGAGGAACTTTTTAATGCGTAATGGTAAAGTTTATACCCCTCCTCAGTCTTAACTCGTTTTTGGACTTGTGTTTTGTTGTTTTGGACTCTTTTTGTGGGTCTTTTGTTTTTGTATTTGACTGTTGGCATTTTGTTTTCTGGAGTCTTTTAGTGTTTTATTCTATTTTGCTGCACTGATCCCTGCGCTTTCTCTCCAACCAATCAGCTCCTTGCGTATGTTTTATCCGCTCACCTGTGCTCCATTTCTTGATTAGTTCTGTTTGTATTTGAATCCTGTTTTTGAGTCTTGTTGGATCTTTGGTTCAGTTCAGTCTTGTATTTTAGGTTATCCTTCTCTCTTCTCTCTGCCTTTGGGTCCTACTCTCTGCTGATATCTGTAACATAATTAAGCTCTAACAAATGATGGTAAATACAGGATGTAGTGTTTTTGGAGTCAAATCTCTGCTCTGCGTCTGTTGCTTCCTCTTTATTTTTGAAATCTGTCTCTTGTTAATTCCCAATCTTTTTATAAAAATGTATAAACCGATGTAGTCCCTCTTTAGCTTCGACCCCGTTACAGTATGTAAAGCAGCAGATCCCCCACATAGATTACTTATGTTAATATTCAGAACTGAGATGTGTTAACTTATTCATATCCAGGTTTGAACTCCCATCTGATTTCATCCGCTTGCTGCCTGTGTGTCTGCAGACCTTATTTATCATCATCATTGTTGCTACCACGTCGGTGTGTGAGGCGCTGCGGTTGGCGCTGTGGTTGGCGCTGCGGTTGGCGCTGCAGTTGGACCCTGCGGAGCTCCTCCACAGCTTCAAAACACAACTCCACGTCCACGTTTTTACAGTTTATGGTGAAAACTGGGCAAAAACAGGTGATGGTACGAATATAACATTTAGCCCTGAGCTGAAGCAACAGTAATGTCTAATATAATCCACAGACAGGAATCATTTTCTATTGAAGATTTTGAGTTTACAGTGTGCCCATTTATTCAGCCTTTCTGTTTCCTTCCTTTCTTTCCATTTCTCCTCCGGGTGCTCTCTCTTTGTCTATGTGTTAATATGCTTGTGATTATGTCACCAGACCGTGCAGAAATATATGAAGAACTATGTGTGAGTGCATGCATATATCCATTCAGCATATTGCATTCATCTGTCTTGTGTATGATGCAGTAATTATGATCCAATAGACCACCAGAGACAGACCGAGAGAGCACCCGGGGGCTTGAAATAAAACCAACATTAAACTGGAAGTAAGAGCCAGAGAAGCATTGATGAAAGGGGGGAAAAGTAAAGAGGTGTTGGAGGAAGACAGATGGTGGAGTGAGAGCGAGACGGAGGGAAAGGAAAAGGAAAACATTCGTCTTGAATTACAAACTCCTCTCCCATATCTTCCTCTTCCCCTCACAGTCATAAATTCCAGTCTTGAGATTAAAATATGAATCACATCAATTCTTTGGCTTTGCTTTTATTATACTCTCATTCCTTCTCCACAAAACTGTGTGTGTGTGTGTGTGTGTGTGTGTGTGTGTGTGTGTGTGTGTGTGTGTGTGTGTGTGAGCGAGCTGCTTCATCCAGGATGTAACATATTCATGTTTGAGTTAAATATTCAAACCCAACATTCATTGCATGAATAATAAAAATAAAAACTTTCACTGTTAAAGAATTCAATCAGCATGAAATATTAATGAAAACTTTAACATTTCTTAAGCATCATTTTCTACACATCCGTATGTAATTCAGCAGGACATATTTGAATTGTAAACATGGGAAGTCTGACTTGTATGATTATCACATGATCATAACAATCCACCGAACGCAGGCCTGTGGTTAGAAACAAAGATCTACTATAATACAGTGGTGCGTTAAATCCAAGTTTTGACTTTAATAATTTAAACACTAATCAGTCATTATTAATGGTGACCCCTGCTTACTGCTGCTTGGAGACGCTTCCACAGTAGTTTCTGTCTCTTTTGAGTGATCAGACTAGATCATCTGCTTTTTTTAGTATATTTGAGTAAACTATATAAAGTCAAAGTCAATAAAAAGAAGTAAAAAAATGCAGCTTTAGTTCAGCAAAGCGTCTCCATTAGAAGGTTTATGTTGCAGGAAGACCGTACCTGCCGCTTCCTGCCGGCGATGGAGATAAAAACCAGGATGACACGTGCAATGACGTCTCTTCAAAAGAAAAGTGGTGGTGGGATTTTCTTCCCTGTTGGTGTTTGCAGCCTGCTGTCAGTTCTGTATTTAATTTTCATTTCTTTCACTTTGTTTTACAGCAGGTTGTTTTTTTTCCTTGTGAATTATTCATGTGTGTTTCGAGTTTTTAAAGATTAATATGCAGTGCAAGAACAAAACAGCCCTAAAATGTAGTCATATGTAATGTAATCTGCCCATGGTGGTACATCACATCATAACACAGTTGTTTAGCTTCAGCTGATTGATATTGTTCATATTTTAATGTCTCTTTGATTCTAACTGACTGCTTGAAACCTCAGAATCTGATGAGTATTTGTTTGATCACTTGTTATTGATTATCAACAGTGTGACGTGTACCGATCGACCCTGGATAAGGTTAAAGTAGACATTTATAGTTGGTTAGTTAGTCTTTATTAGTCTTTCATAACATTTTAATTTCAGAAACGGGTCACCATATATTTCATGCTTATGTAAATCAAAGCAACTTTTTAATCTCAGTGAAGTTTTTGTGGGTTAAATACATGAATCCATCTGCGTTTTGGGTTCTTCACATTACATTTGAGCTGCACTGACATGTTGTCCTCTTTATCTCCCACTGAGATTGTTTGTTGGCTGACCCATGCTTTTATCAAAACCAAAAAAACAACAACATTTCCTTCCAAAAATAATAATGTCATGCAAACACAAGGCTGCACCGAAAAGGCCTTTCTGAAAGATTTAATAAATATTTCATCATGTAGTTCATCTAGTCGGGTCTGCCTCTTCCTCCGAGCCTCCCGGCTTTGTGTCAAAGACGACGTGCTGCCTTCAGGCTACAAAACCGACGCCGTTAACACACATTTACTCCACTGTTTGCTATCACATAATACCTTTACAAACATCAGAATATATGCTGTAGTATAATAATACTAATAAAGTATATTTTTAGTAAAAAAGCCCATGGATTGTTAAAGACAATGAGTATACAATTAAATATTTACATTCAAATATTATATTGAATGTAATGATTTAGAATATTAAATAAATTCTGTGGTTATTCTGAACAGAAATAAATCAGCTGACACACATACAGCAGTGTTTGGAAGAAGTCATAAATATCTTAAGAAATGTGGCATAACGTAGTTAAAGCCTGATATCAACTTACAGCTAATGTTCTGTTCCCTCTTTGTCCCGACTTCCAGCCTCACAGCACCGTGAAGCCTGTTTATGAGAAAATGCTGTTTGTTTCCCCTCAACGTTCGCTCGCTCCCAACCTCAAGTCTCGCCTGAGATGAACCCGCTGGCTGAGTTTGAGCCCCCGGGTCAAATAGTTTCAGTCTTTCAGAGTTCAACGTCTCAGTGTGTCTAGAAAGAGCAACTTCCATGGTGGAAGCTTTACTTCCTGTAAAGCTCAGTAGGTTTCATGAATTTCAAGCAAATTGTGTTGCAGGTATCCTCAAGAGGTTGTAATGAGATCATAAAGTAAACGTGCATTCGGTTGTAGCGTTATGTTGCTGCTTCTGACTGTTTTCACGAGTTTCTTTTGTTCTCTTTTTGTACATACTGTCGAGTGTTTGGGTCGGTGCTCATTTTTATTCTTGATTTTCGTGATGCGGTGCAGTTTAGACCTGAAATGGAGGGAGAAGGTATAGTAGGTCGATGCTAGTGGAAAAAGCAGGTCGTAATGATTCCTCCAGACCTTTGTCTTAATTCTCTGTTTTGCTCGTCTCGTAGGAGATTATAATCCTTAGTAAAAGTCAAGCTGCACCTCCCAGAATGCAACATGACCTTTTTCATTCTGAATGAAGTATATTCAGTAAAAAGGAACGACGACGTGGCTTCAGTCGTTTTAGTTTCCTTTCTATTCGTATTTTCCTTCCTGTTCATTTGTTATGGAGACATTCAAGCTCCTGTTTAAATGCAGTGGGGTTAAAATATACTTTTATATCACAGCAGTGAAATTGAAATAACGTGGAAATTATTCTTCAAAGTTAGAAAAGTTTTTTTTTTAAAACCCAAAACATCTTGTGCTGCCCAAACATTTCCACCCGCAGGGCTTCTACACTGTTTCCGTCATTACACACACTATTAGCTGCGCTACTGTCCTGGTCTGAACTATTATGAACCAGACATCGGTTCACCAAGGCAGGCTCCAACTCACTTTCAGATAAAATGGAAGAAGTTGATATTTTCAGATGATTGGTTAGAGTTGCTGAATCTCAGCACGTCACGGTCAACTTGTTGTTTTTGTCTTGCACTCATCAGTGATCTAGTAATCATTCATAATTTCTAGATTTCTATTTCTTTAATGGACCTAATTGACTTAGAACCATAAAACAAGAACGATTTTTTTCTGGGACATTAAAATGTTTCTATGTTTGCTGGACTGAGCCAGTTGCATTTAATAATGAACAATGTGCGATGTGGTTGAAAGCGTCTCAAAGGACGTTTGAGTTGAGGTTATTTTGTCACATCTTGTCCCCGAGGTCAAAAAAATATATAATCTCATTTACATTTGTGTTTCTAATGTGTACATTTGTACCTATATATTCAACCCTTCACTTAACCAACACAACGAACCCCAAAGATGATAACCAGGAGCCAGCAGTAGCCTGGGTATACTGGGCAGCTTCCAGTGGCCACATGCAGGGCAGCAGGTGTGAACGTTTGGCTGAGTTAATGTGAAGCAGGATGCTGCTGAAAGATGTTCCAGGAAATGAAATACAAGACGTTTCAATTCCGGTTCATTTAACATTTAATGGGCTCCAAAATGAGAAACCTACAACACAAACACGTTGCTTTTTATTGCTTTTAAACATTATACAGCCGCTATGATAAACCGTGTGGACATATAGGATCTCAGGTGCTGTTTGAGATGGATCCACCTCCGTATGAATATCCCCACCAGATCTCATGCAAATACTTCAGTAGTTGTTGAGGTGAGACTATGTCAAACCTTTTTGCTAATTCAGAGCCAAAGATCGATACATCAGTCATCATTTATTTAGTGTTTAGAGGGAACTGAATGTCCACGGGGAGGTGAAATGAAAATCTGTCACGACCAGACATGAAAAAACAAGTTAAAGTTGAGTCTCAGGCTGAGCTCTGACCGCCGTACGACCCTGAACCTGCAGTGAACTCCACCTCCTCCGTCAGCCTGTTTTATAATGTCCTTGGATCTGGATTCAACTGCTGATCCTCTTCTTCCTCTATCTTAACATCTTTGTTCTTCCTCTCTATCCCAACTTTAAACCATCACTCAGCTTCCTGATGGGCTCAGGGTGTCTCTCCTCCCCTGTCTGAACAATAACAATAATGATTTAGCCTAAATCTCACCCCAGCAGATACAGACGTAAGCACATAAAACGTTAACAGTTCCTCATGTAAAAATCACATTCAATCACATTCAATCACAATCAAACGATTCTTTCTTTCCAATTTCTCATTACGTGTTTCTGACAATTACATTTACATTTAATTAGCAAGTCAAACAGCTTCGTGAAGTTTTGTAGAACTGCAAACTCGAGTTCAAAGCTCTGCAGGAAACTAAACACACAACAACTCAGTCGTAATACATGATTGAATTGATTATGGATAGATTAGCATATTTAAATAAAATGTGGTTGTAGGTGCAGTCAGTGATATGAGCTCTACACGGATCACTTTACAGTTGAACATTGTTTTATCTATAAATGACTGTGAGGTATGTATGCAAGTTACACATGTTGTTTTGTTGCAGCAGCTTCCCTGAAGCAACAATAAAGTGTCTTATCTTGAAGTAATAGGACATTAATGCAATTAGCAGTTTTAATTTAATAACTGGATCTGTGTACTCTGTCATCTCTAAACTTCACATTAATGTAAAGTGTTGCAGCCAAACACTCACCAGGACCTGACTGGCTGCAGACCTGACAGACCTGCGGTGGTGTAAAGGGTGTGACGTTGTAGTGTAAATGGACTCAGACAGACAGCAGTAGTGTAACGTTGTTTTTAGAGGCTCTAGAGGGACAGAGCTGGTCTCACGCCGCTCCTTTCCGTCTCCTCCATTCACCTCCTCATTTCTGTCATTATCAGCTCACACACTTACAACTCCTCAGAGGTTCATATAACCTTACACCACTCGCTTACAACCTCCTCCTCATCCCACATCTCAACTTCAAACCGTCGGGTTTCTCCAAACTGTTTCCAAACATGCGCAGACAGCTTCTGGTCCCAGTGGAGACAACATGTGACCCGTGTCTCGGCACACTTTCATCGTCCTGTTTGTCGTTGACCTTTTCTTTTTCTTATCACTCCCACTCTTAGAAACCAATTTTCTCACGTCACAGTTTCCAGAGCGCATAGAGAATATAAAACCACCGTCTCTCGTCACTGTTTCTTTTCCTGATCTGTTTATAATCTGTCACTAATTGTGTTGAAGTAAAACAGAGGAACATAATCACCATCTCACCCTCTCAGATTATTATTCTGACCATTACGCCTCCGGTGTCCTTGTTCTTAGATCTTATGGGAGGATTTAATTAATCTAAAAAACTCATTTGACAAAACAATCAGCACCAGTTTTCCTGTTGACCTCTTACTCCATGTGAAGTCCACGTCCTGAAGACCTGAAGATGATAATTAAATCTTGTATCTCATTCTGATTCACAGCTGACAGAAAATTAGTATAAAAATAAAAATTAGTAATAAAAAAGTATTAAAACTCATTTGACTAAACAATCACCTCCAGTTTTCCTGTTGACCTCTTACTCCATGTGAAGTCCACGTCCTGAAGACCTGAAGATGATAATTAATCCATTAATCGCCAGAAGTATTAAAACTCATTTGACCATTGTGGTAAAGTTTCATCAGTCGTACTTCCTTGTTTTGTTTCTCTATCAGACGGTTGACCTTTCACAGACAAACAACTCTGTCCTTACTGTCCTCACTTAGTTTGGACGCTTGCTAAAAGGTTGTCCTCAATCGCGGTCGGATCCTCTGTGGATTTAAAACACACACAAAGTCCAGCTTCTCCTTCACTGACAGGAAGGCTTTTAACAGAATATCTTTCCCAGGCTGACTGTGACGAGACGGCACTGACAACACTGCAGTCTGTGTGACAACGTTGTCGTACTATCTGCTGTATAGTCTGTGTTACAGTGAGCAGGTTAAACGTGGATAGTTTCTGTTTTGTCCACTTCTTCCAGCTCTTATTTTCTTTACTTTTAAATCTTGTTTTTTTATATTACACTGGATTAGATTAATCCTTTCTTACTTTGTAATGTGGGTTAAGTGCTCAATAAATAACGATGATTATGACACTTTTAGAGGGTTTTAATAAAGACAGATTTACAGAAAATACCAGCTACGGTATTAATCCAGAACAACTTGTATCCAAATATCAGTCTATGCATGACTACAGGGGAGGAACATGTATGCACACATACATACAGTATACGTGTCATAAGCAGCTCACAACATTGACTCACCAACCGAAACAGTTGAAAAATGAAGGGGCAAAAAATCTGTTGCTCTTTGAAATAAACCAAACAACTTGATTAGTTGTGTAGCTTCCAGCCCGGAGGAGGAGAGCGGTTTTCACATGAGGGGTGTCTGGTAATGGATGAGTGTCAGGATGCAGCCTGAGAGGTGGAAGCCAGCCCAGTATAATAGAGCTTAGAAGAGAAGACAGAATGACAGACACATGGGTTTGGAGGACATCCAGTGCGTGCATGCACTGGATGAGTGTACACGTCTGTCTATGCATGACGAAACTAATCCTGTGTGCAAAGATGGTGAAGTGTATTGGCTTTGGATGACATACAGACCGCAGGCTGCTGCAGAGTGACATCTCCATCCAGAATCTACCTCCTGGCTGCACCACGCGGAGCCAAAGCCGTCCTGGTCCGACGTGTTCCTCCCAGCTGTACCATCCGGGGCCAAAGTCATCACAATCCAATACAGGCCTTCTGGATGCAGCATCTAAAGCCAAACATCTTAAGAGACACTTCAATCCAGTGATTACCCTCCAGCCGTCTCTCTGTATGCCAGCAAACAATAAAGAGACTGTGTTTTTTTTTCCAAGCGCTGTGCACATAAAGCATAAAATAATGAAATGTGGTCATTACCCTTCAGTCATTTCATCCAAAAGACATAACGATATCATCTCGGTTGTGCCATCTAAAGCAAAAAAACAAACAGTTTATTCCAGTAATTACCCACCAGCTATTTCATCTAAAGCTCTGCATGCTCACATTCACCTCTCACTTCCATCTCAACACACATTTAAAGCAAAGCGTGTGTATAATGTGTGTTTCTGCTTCTATTGGTGTGTATAAGTTAAACCTTCATGTTTGTCTAAGAGGCCGATGAGTGAATGACAGCAGGAAGGATTAAAAGGAAGATTCTTACGCAGGCTTGTTATCATTTTAAATATTTACCATAAAAATCATCTAAAAAGCATATTTAACACAATATTTTAAACTGCTGTATTTCATAGCTGAGTGTTGTTTGAACACAGAGGATTTGCTGCTCAGTCACAAATCCATGTACATAATGATTGGATGTAAACAAGTTCATCCGTTAGTGGGCTTAGTTTATGAGGAATAGAGATTGTCCTTTATAAAATAATTACAGCATGTGTGTGTGTGTGTGTGTGTGTGTGTGTGTGTGTGTCTGTGTGTGTGTGTGTGTGTGTGTATATTAAAGCCTGATACTTTATTCCTCTGTGCCATAGTAAATACTATGACATGTTCCTTCATTACCATTTATTTTCAACTCCATCCCACATACATCATCCTGCACACTAAATGTGTATTAATCCGCAGCTGGAAATAGTCCCCAGCAAATGCAGTATTTCTAATGACCTGCTATTTGTAGGGATTACTGAGCGTTCTTAAACTTGGAGCTATAAACTTGTTTATATCTTCAGTGGGAACCAATGGGCTCAGTGCCACAGACGAGGTACGAGTCAAAGGATTGAGAGATACACCAACAAAAAGTGACTCGTGCTTTAAAATCCAACGTTGCCAGAACGTCACTAGACCTGAACCATAATGGATGTGCAATGACTTGATTGAATGATCTTTCTCTAACCTTTAACAAATGGAAAGCGGCTAAGAAATGACCAAGAGGACGTGCTGGAAGTTTATGACTCCCAAACAAACATAAAATTGTCTCAGCAAATCTCATTTTCTGCAATAAAACATACGTTGACATATACGTTAACACTACCTGCCTTTATTAGAAATGTTACTTCACAAATCCTTCACAGCACCGGGAAAGATCCACCCGACCAACACAGATAATAATAGTTCTGAAAATTGGTCCAAACGACTACAGAAAAGACAACGAGCCAAATCCTCTCAATCTATAATAAACTATTAAAGAGATTCAGTGTGTCATAAAACACGACTCCTGGCTGAGCCTCACAGCAATAAAAGTCCTGATGTATTAAAGCTAAATCAGAAACACTTGTCTGAAGCCTCCTTTTTATTACAGTTCCTTTCAAATTCAACAGGAAGGAGCTTTAAATAGATTCATACAGTTATCATGAAGTATTATAAAATATTATTACAGGGAGTACATGATATTACAACTGTCCAATTTGGCACCTCTTGTAATAAGAAAGGAAAAGTTTTCTCAGCTTTAAATAAGACAGAAATGTCACTCACACCAATCCATATGCCACTTATTACTTCACCTCATCATCCATGAAATGCTCTTATAATGGAGGCGTTGCTCCTTCTAATCGCTGCCTACATTTACATGCACATAATGATCCCATCATGGTCAACAATCAGAGTGAGGCATTGTGCAATTACATGGCCTTTATTAACTATAATTTGAATAATTACTCTCACTAAAGACTTTCTTGGAGCATTATGGAGTAAAGTTGTTGTTGAATGTCAAGATTGGCAACGTTTTTTTATTTTTTATTTTATTGCATAATTTGAATCATCAGTTTTGATAATATATTAAAAGGGTTTGTGCTTCAGCTTTAAATCCTTGAAAACTTTACGTCCTGATGACCAGAAAGAGTCAAATCCTTTTAATTTGTGTCTTCTGATAGTCAGTATGAACAGATGTTTACAGGAAGAAACACGCGCTCATAAATGTTATCGATTTGGGCATACGACTGTTGTGTTAAGACAAAATTGTGAAGCGCTCCTTTATGTTGTTGACACATAAACAGACTCGACTGTTGTGGTTCCAGAAACAGAGGCGTCGCCGCGGGGCTCGTCTGCTTCTACCAAACACTGTTTATGCACATGTGTGATTATTTAGTGTGGTGTGGTGTGACAGAGCAGCAGCTGATGACCGGAAGCTGGGGTGTGTGTTTATAGCTGACAAGTATCCTGACACACACACACACACACACACACACGTTTGACTCTCACACACGCATCAGGTAAAAGCACCTAACTGCAGTGGACAGGCGGCCCTTTTAAACTCAAACTCACTTTCTTCCCACACAGTCAGTCAGTCATACACCCATCAGGCGACAGCGCTGCCAACACATGTGGACAGCTACCCCTTTTTAACTCACTTTTATAGACACACACACACACACACACACACACCAAAATGCCCAAAATCCTAAACTAAACTTACTTTTTCACTTTAGAATCAATAATAATAATAATAACATGTCCCCATGACACTGTATGTGTGTGACTGTATAAACAGATTTATGTCACACACACAGACACACACAGACACACAAACACACTCTGTCATTTCCTCTAAATGTCTCACAATGTATTCTTGCTCGCTCGCACTCTCGACTCGTGCAGTTTAGAGTGGGTCTCTTGAATTTGCAAATGCTGTCAAAACTTTGATTTATAATTTCCACCACAGTCTGCATAATTCTCAAACAGAAAAATGGTGCACGGAGGCATGAGGGAGAGCACAGAGTTAGTCTGACAAAACACAAAAAACCAGCAGATAGATGAAGAAGCAGCAGGAGTTATAATTATAATGAGAATTAAAAAGATAATTAGAATAGTGAGAATTAACACGCTGCCTTTGAAATGAAACATCCCAAGATATGAGTGGGAAGAATTGTTCTTGTAACTGCATTTATAACTTTCACTTGACCAGATATTACTGGGACCAAGTTCACATTATAGGCCACATCACCACTGACTGTCCCTGTAACAAACTGGCCATATACACATACACATGTTACATTATACATTATTATTAATATAGAAATCATTTTGCATATGAAGCGTTCACAGATGTGTAACATTACATGTGAAAACTGAATTTCACAGTGTTTTTTTTTTGCCTTTATTCAATGTCGTCTAATGAAGATGTCCTGAGACGTTTGGTGACTTGGTCATCAGGTGTCAGATGCTCCATCCAGGCAGCAGCCACCACGGCTTGAGGCTGAAGTACCTTAAAGTGTTACTAACAGTCAACTTATCTACTAAATACTAAAATAGTCCATTAAATGAGTCATTCTAGATGACTTAGATTCGAAGACATAGTTCAGCCTTCTCTTCCTCCTCATGTCCTGTCTGCCTCTCTATCTTCTGTATAATAACATGATGAGCATCCATTCCTCCTCCCTCTGAAGATGTTACATCATCGGGTCAGATGATGACACAGACTTGCATGTGTTGCTATGGGGAGCACTGAAAACCACATCTGCAGAGTCTGAACTGTCATGCAGGACAATAATAACGTGTTTGTACATATTTAAAGCTGAGTTTTACTGTATGTGCCTCCAGCGTGTAGCGTGTAAAGTCACAGATGGTACATGCATGGATATCATGGGGCAGTGCTTCTATGCTGCATGTGTGTGTCCTCCAAACATGGCCGGGCTTCAGGCGTATACACGCACCAGACATACATGTCACATAAGATCAAACATATTTGTGGATAAATGCTTTGGTACACGCCTCCACTGTACCTGACAATGTACTGATGGTATAATGGGGAAAAACAAAAAACACGTGTGCAGTTGTATTTTTGCGTGTTGCTTGTGGTGGAATCATCTCACTGTCAGCTCATATTAATGCAGCCCTCCCCCCACCCCGCCCCGCCCCGCTGAGCTTCATGCTCTTTTTCTGCTGCAGTTACACACATGTATGCCTGCAGACAAGCTGCCAACACTGCAGCGGTCTGCTGGAGTTACTGGGTGTCAGGTGTCTCCACCAAGGACAGTTAAGAATTAGACCCATTTGTCTCATCCTATTAAAAACAAAAGGTTGTTAATTGATGTGAGCTGTCATCTCGTATGTACGCTTCACACATGAATGATTATTATAGACTTCATAAATTCATTTCTAAGTTAAGATATTAACACAAGTGTTTATTGTATAGTTGGCTAGTGACCCACACGTATATACACACATGCTGATGAACATGATTAAAAGCAAAAAGTTCACACTTGTTCACTTGAGCTGTAGAAAAGGCATTCTGGGAAATGTAGGAAACAACTTTATTAGAGGATGAGGGATGTGGACTCACTTTATTGTTGTCTAATTGTGTCCTGAAGGATTCTTACCACAGATTTCATTTTTCAAGGCGCTTTACTGAACTTTACTTCACCTCCATAGTGCAGACTTTACTTTGTGTTTTCAGTTGCAAAACCACAAGAATTAAACTCAAAGGATCCCCTACAGACATGTATTAAGGCATAAAAAATCCTGAACATCTCTTCCTTCTTCCTCATTAAAACATCCACAATCATTGGAAACCACATGTCTCCTCAGTGTTTGTGCACTGGAGGCTTCAGGTTTCCACATCACAAGTTGAATATTGGACCAGGATTAGCTTAGCATACATCCAGCTCATAGACTCGTCCCTAAAACCTGATTTTCAACGACCAGAGAGACACTTTCCTCTTTCAGCAGAGTTTCAGGGTCAAACTCTGCACATATGTCATTGTGCACAGTGAAGCTGTGTGTGTGTCTCACTGTAGGAACAAGAAGAAAAACATTTCTGAGTTGAGGGGGACTTTAATGTAATACTACAATCCTACTAATACTCTACTGTGTATAGCCAATATCTCTCATGAGAATATTCACACTGAGATAAAGCTTCATAAATCATGAATGTGTTGTTTCCTGTATTACTTTTCAACTAACTGACTCTATATAATCTGTTTTTATCCTCCTTATCTGTACTTTAGGCTTAGCGTAGTGACACATTTGCATGCACACTGTTGACTTTATCAGGATTATATTGTGTTAAACAGTTTTCACTCCTCTGAAAGTGACATGTCTGTGAATGCAGCATCGTATTGTGCAGACAAAAATCATCTCTATTACATATATTACAGTTCATGGAGCTGAAGTGATATCTGAGCTGACAGTGGTTTCACTTTACCAGCAGCAGACATGATATACATGATGCGTTAATGATGCATGCATGATTTATGGTGTCTATAAGCTGACTGACAGATATACATATTCAACAAGCATGTGCAGGAGCAGATGCCACGCTAACAGCTACACACAAACAATCATATCATGCAGAGATAGATGCCTTGTACATTGGAAGGGTTTCTTTGTTTCAGACAGATTGGACTTCTGCAGCTTTGTGTGTTATCAGAAAGAAAAGGGAGACACATGACAGTATCACTGACAACTGTCACTTTCTAGTTTACTCGCTGTGCTGAAGATCAAGATTCTTCTATTTATGAACAAATTCCACAAAAAAAAGACCCAAACCAACAATAAATCAATCCGACATCATGTTTGTGTATCAAAGCCTGGTTGCCAAAAAGAGCAAACAGCATTGAAAACACCTCAATGAGTCACACAGTTACACTGTTCCTTCACACACACACACACACACACACACACACACACACACACGATCCATCAATCTCCATCAGTCTCCAACAAATACACTATTTGCACTGTTTTAGGAAACTATGACCGATGTTTTATTTGTTTGTATTATAATTAATACAATTACTGTTGTATAAATCGATGAATTGGTTCCAAATTTGGGAACATGTGTCATTTGTGACATTTTATGGTCTGAATTATGAACTGATTATTAATCAATCAATAAGGAAAATCATCTCAACCTGGTGAATCAAACACTGGGGTTGGCCAGCCCTTATCCTATAAAAAAGTATGTTTAATGTTCAGAGACAATTAAAAAGGTAGAAACAAATGTTTATTTGTTTGTTTGTTTGTTTGGTCATAGAATCTTCTGAAGAAGACTTAAATAACAGATTTAAATCTTTTATAATCAGTTTCATGTATTGAGTGTTCGTTTGTCACACTATACAGATTTAAGTTACTTTTCCTGCAGCTCTAGATGTCCTTTTTTATGATAGAAATCATTTATTTCCAATTTCCAGAGCTAATTATGCATAAAGTTGCCAGATTTTCACAAGGGACTGCTGGAAAGAAACTGCAATTTCCTCCTCGATCCTCTTAATGTCTGTCTGATGGATTAATTACAGATAAATACAATCAAAACTCTGTGTGTGTTTTAAGCCAAAGGATAAATAGTAGATGGTTGATTTATATTTTCAGATTTTTTCTGACTGCCTGAAAATCCCAAGTCACAAATAACGGTTGTGTTGTTCAAACTTCCAGAGATGTTTATTTGATGCAGATGAAGGAGAAACAAAGATGAAATGTTTCTATGTGATGGTGTGTGTGTGTGTGTGTGTGTGTGGAGCCGGTGGGAGTTTTCTAGGTTGGAAGCTGTCGCTGCTTGACATGACAACACTGTGATAACTACTAATGAGGACACAGGAGAGAACATGTCATTAGACTCAGAATAAACACATCAACACATACACAGCAGATGAAATCCATGCTTAAAATGTAGCATAAACACACACACACACACACACACACACACACACACACTCACACACACACACGCTTAACGTTACCAGAAACCATTTAAAACAGACACTGTATCATTTATGACCGAAAACAACATCAAAGTGAAGTGAATGTGTAACATATTATTAGTGGACGTATTCATATAGATTCTCAGTTATTTTCATGGACCTTTAATCTGGTGGGACGGAGCGTCCTTGTTCCTTGTTTCTTGTTCCTTGTTCCTTGTTCCTTCCTTTTCTCTCTTTCTGTAAAACCTTTGTTTAGGACATTTTAATTTTTGAACAGATCATTCTTCATCCCTTGTTGATTCAAACAGAGAAAGAAAACCAAAGTAGATACAGAAAGATGTTGCTTTGCCACCAGAGACAATGTGTTAAAATAAAATCTGTCGATGATAATTGTCTAATCAGTGAATCTGAGTGAATGCTGACTCATCAGCTTCATCCAAAGCTAACGGGAAAGTGTTAAATTCAACGTGAAGTAACAGGAGCCACATTAAGAGCGTCATCAGGCTAATGGGACATTGACTCAATGAACACGCAATAAAGAAACCTCTGCTCACACAGCTAATGTGTCGCTGCAAACCCATGCTATTAGACAGAGACATTATGCTTTCACACACACACACACACACACACACACACAAATACACATAGTGGAGGGATGTTGGATATTTACAGCCACTCAGTGTAGAATTTGAACGTATATAAAAAAGACAGTGCTGCTTATCTCCACCTGTCTTTGGGGAACTGAGCATTAAAGCTGCTGCTCTCCATCTCCCTGCCTGCCTCGTCTGGAGATTTCTAAATGCGAGGTAGTTGCTTGAATGAAGGATGGAGAGTACAGCTGTTAACAAACCTACGCCCCTTACAATGAGGTTTGTGTCTGTGTGTCTACACTGGAAGCGTTCAGGTACAGTGTTGACTGTAGTTACGTGTGTAAAAACGAAGGAAAACAGTTTTGAAGCCTAAAAATACGGTTTGGTTTGCGGTTGTGCAGCCACACGTGTTACGTGGCTGAAACCTGAACAGTGGATCTATCATTTTATTAGCCTGATTAATGGAAATCTGAACAGTGATATCTGAATCCATTCATCACTCCAATGCAGCAGTTATTACGATGCCAAACAAACACAGCAGCCAGCCACGATGACCCAAGGCCCGGGACTAAATACACACGAGGTCTGATGGGATAATCAGGTGCAGCTGTGACAGGTGGGGAAGAAAAGAGGGATAATCAGTTTCCACCACTGGGACACAATCTGTGGAATGAACTGCTAGTAAATATAAAAACACAATTGATCCTGATGACCCGGACAAGTCACTGCATTGTCCCCCAAATCACTTCTTCAAATCTTTATAGAACAACAAAGAAAAGTTGAATCAAGATGAAACAAATTAAAAATAAAATACTTCCCAGCTTATGTCAGCAATTTGTTGTTTGATGTTGAATCTGAATCTTATCTGTCTTTCAAACAAATATCACAACCTGAGGCAGAAACTGCTCATTTATCTCGTCTTGTCAGGGAGATGTCACGCTTTCAACATGGTTGCCTGCCCATCATCACCACTAAAGCATATCTGATATTCATTTCTAAAGTCAACACGTGAGAAGCTGAGACAAACAGTTGGGCTGATTGTTCACTCCGGGCTTCCTTCCCCTGTCTGTCCTGTGTTGTGCATCATTTAAGTCATATGCAATACCGTCTCCAGTGTTTAACATTTGTTTACACCATATGGCATAACAATAGACTGCACCGTGTGTGTGAGAGACAAGATTATTTCTTTTCTGAGGATGTTTAGATGGCTGGTTGACAGCCAAGTGTACGCTGGAGAGTGAGAGAGATAAATAGAGAGATGGGGGAGATAAATATGCAGGGAACAGATGGATGGATAGATCATGGAGCGTCACCAGCAGCATGATGAAATGCAGAATCAAAAAACATTAGCTTGTATGATAAAACAGAGCTGCGGGAAATATGAAACTCTGTGCTAACACAACTAAAAAAAAAACTAGCGTTGCAGTTTAGCATTATGGTTAGCATTAAATCACAGTAGGTTGCCACAGTTTTTCAGTCATTGTAAAATGACTGTGGCAACCTACTGTGATTTAATTTTTTAGGTATCACCGATACTGTTGGGAATACAAGTAACTTTGCTGTTGTAGCGTTACTTCCTGGGATCCTCATTACCTTTACCATTATCTTAAAATGTATATGAATTAATATCTAACTATATAAAATATATATTTCATTCAAATTTTAGTGGGTGCGCCTTATATTTAGGTGCGCTCTATAATCCGGAAAATACGGTATATGAATTCTACGTAAATAAAGAGGTTTTCCTTCAAAAATGCATTTAAAGTAGATGTGAAGCTTCTCTGAGGCTTCATCAGTGTGAGTTAGTCATATCAAGTGGATATCTGACACATTTACAGTCTGTTTAGCATCAAATTCCCTCTTTGTGTTTCCCTGTTGAGCTGTGGTGGAAGTATAGGAACAAAAAGAGGGACTTTGGCTCTAAAAACACTGTAACATTGAAACATATCTACTCTAGAAGCTTCATAGTAGCTTCAAGTCACATGACCTCAAGTCTCATGACCTCGTTGTGATGTCATCACTCATGTTCAAAGCCTTTATAGAATAAAGGAATTCTGTTCTGATTAAAGTAGAATACTTTATATAAGGCCTCAACTCACATAAGCCCAAACTATTGCGATCAAGTACAGCTGACGAAAGGCCACTACCGTCCTCTAGAGACCACGATCATAGTCTACGTGAAAGTACAGTCTACCAAAGACCACTACTGTCGTCTACAATCTACTGCGTTATTTCTGGACATTGTCTTTGTTTTGTCAGAGCCATGAACAGAAGAAACAATCCTCAACGCTCGGTCAGATTTGCCGACGTTGCACCTGAGCCACGTCCAGACCACAACGGACCACAAGGTGGAAGACCACACTGCCAGTACTGCGACCAACTGCAGTTTTCCCTTGCGCAAGCCCATAGACAAATTGCTGACTGGAACCAGTGGAATGAATCAGTACAACCCATCCTGTCCAGCGCAAACGTTGAAAAGGCAAGTTTCAACCGTAAGGTGCTCTACCTGAAGTCGGAAATTAGTAAGCGAGACACAGCTCTAGAAACGAAAGAGAAGGAGTTTGCTGTCTTACTCAAAAGGAGGAATGACACTATCTGTGAGAGAGGTTTAGAGATCTCCCACCTCCAGAAATGTCTCGAAAGGAAGAGCACAGAGCCCAAGCGCTGGAAGGAGGAGTGCATGACTGTGAAAGCAAGCTGGGAGGCAGAGAAAGAAACTGTTTCCAAGCTGAAACAGGAGAAGATGGAGATCGAGGAAGAGTGGCAGAAAAAGGTAAAGATGCTGGAAGACCAGCTCAGCCACAAAGATGCTGAACTCGTCACGCTCAGGGAGGAGAAGGAGGAGATCTGGAATACCAACATGAAAAGAGTGGAGGATCTCTGTGAGAAACTGAAGGAGACCTCCAGCGTGCTCAGCAGCAAAGACACTGAACTCCTCCAGACCAAGTGTGAACTGGAGACGTTGAAAGAAAAACTTAGTGACCAAGAAGAGATCTGGGAAGCCAGCAAGAAACAAATGAATGAAGAGAAGAAAGATCTCCAGGACCTCCATCTGAAAGAGAAGGAGGATCTCTGTGAGAAACTGAAGGAGACCTCCAGCGTGCTCAGCAGCAAAGACACTGAACTCCTCCAGACCAAGTGTGAACTGGAGACGTTGAAAGAAAAACTTAGTGACCAAGAAGAGATCTGGGAAGCCAGCAAGAAACAAATGAATGAAGAGAAGAAAGATCTCTGTGAGAAGCTGAAGGAGACCTCCAACCTGCTCAGCAGCAAAGACACTGAACTCCTCCAGACCAAGTGTGATCTGGAGACGTTGAAAGAAAAACTTAGTGACGAAGAAGAGATCTGGAAGGCCAGCAAGAAACAAATGAATGAAGAGAAGGAGGATCTCCAGGACCTCCATCTGAAAGAGAAGGAGGATCTCTGTGAGAGACTGAAGGAGACCTCCAGCGTGCTCAGCAGCAAAGACACTGAACTCCTCCAGACCAAGTGTGATCTGGAGACGTTGAAAGACAAACTTACTGACCAAGAAGAAATCTGGAAGGCCAGCAAGAAACAAATGGAGGAAGAGACGAAATATCGGCAGGACCTCCATCTGAAAGTGAGGGAGGATCTCTGTGAGAAACTGAAGGAGACCTCCAACCTGCTCAGGAACCAATATATTGAATTCCTCCAGACTAAGTTTGATCTGAAGACATTGAAAGAAAAACTTACTGACCAAGAAAAAATCTGGAAGGCCAGTAAGAAACAAATGGAGGAAGAGAAGAAAGATCTCCAGGACCTCCATCTGAAAGAGAAGGAGGATCTCCAGGACCTCCATCTGAAAGAGAAGGAGGATCTCTGTGAGAGACTGAAGGAGACCTCCAACCTGCTCAGCAGCAAAGACACTGAACTCATCCAGACCAAGTGTGATCTGAAGACGTTGAAAGTAAAACTTACTGGCCAAGAAGAGATCTGGGTGGCCAGAATCACACAGATGGACCAGGAGATGAAAACACTGGAAGAAGTCTGTCAGAAAAAGAAGAAGAAGAGACGATTCTGGTCTCGAAGGAAGGAAGCCAAGACTGAAACTGAAAAACAAGAAAAGACACATAAAGAAAAACAAGAGCAGACGGAAGAGAAACAGCAAGAAAGAAAAGACAAGACAAAGACGAAAAAAGCTTTGTGGAGCTGGATGCACAAGAAGTGTGACAGCGACACTGTGGTGGAGGTGGAGGAAGCTGCTGGTTGTTCAGTGCACGCTGGACATCAGTAACTCCCTCTTCCTCTCCTTAGAAACCCTAGACCCCTTAGAAACCCGAGACCCCCTTAGAAACCCTAGACCCCCATAGAAACCCTAGACCCCCTTAGAAACCTTAGACCCCCTTAGAAACCCTAGACCCCTTTAGAAACCCTAGACCCCCTTTAGAAACCTTAGACCCCCTTAGAAACCTTAGACCCCCTTAGAAACCCTAGACCCCTTTAGAAACGCCTCGCCCCCCTTAGAACCCCCCCCCCCCCCCAGTTTAAGGTTCCGACCCCAATTGGAAAGTCTTAGTTTCTTAGTTGGAAACTAAGACTTTCCAATTGGGGTGGGAACTCTAAACTGACCCCAAATTAAAAACAAATACCTAAATAAATAAAATAAAAACAAAAATCAAAAGTGTTGCCTCTGTTAATAAATGTATATCAATACAACTGTATGACTTTACACTGTGAATGTTACAAAGTAGAATCTCTGTTATGTAATGTTATGTCTCTAGTTATGATTTAAACTAGAGTAAAGCTCCATTCAGAACATAAATGAAATATCCTCTGTGTTCCTCCTTTAATTAAACTCATGGTTCCTGACAGCATTTTAACCCTTAGAGTTTGATCTTATTGTAGTGGCACTAAGAATGAGAAAGTGTACTGCTAATAACAGGTTATATCAAAATGAGACAATGATCCAAAAGAAGAACAAATGAGTTTCCAGGCAGTGTCGACAGCATTCAAAGGAAGAACAGTTTACAAACCGCTTACATAAAAGGTATTAGAAGTGTTTTCTATGAGTCTCAAAGATAAAAAAGAGAAAAGAAATACTTAAAAACAGAAGATGAAAGCTGCTTGAAGGTTTCTGTCTGTGTGTTGTTTGGTTATGGTTTACTTTCTCTTCTTTTGTCACGCTACAAAACACTTGGTTCTGCAAGAATAACATTAGTTTTAAATGCTCAGGAGGAAGATAAATAGTGACGTGTGGCTTCATTTCATAGGAGAATGAAGCGACTTTAATAGTTGCGCAGTTGCGCTTTAACAGTGCACACTGCACACCAAATCGCTAAATTTCCTCCCGCACACTGCACAATAATGGTTTCAGTACGCAGGAGGAAGATAAATGAAACCATCAATGACTTTTCTGTTTTGTTTATCAGCACTTTTATTGCCGCGTTTGATGCTGCTTTTATTGCGGCACTGTTCGTAAACAATCAGTTCAGTATATGAATAAACACTTATGTATCGGGGTATGAATATATCGGCGGCTTATAGTCCGGTGCGGTTTATATGTGACAAAATATATATTTTATTCAAATTTTAGTGGGTGCACCTTATATTTAGGTGCGCTCTATAATCCGGAAAATACGGTATATGAATTAATATCTACGTAAATAAAGAGGTTTTCCTTCAAAAATGCATTTAAAGTAGATGTGAAGCTTCTCTGAGGCTTCATCAGTGTGAGTTAGTCATATCAAGTGGATATCTGACACATTTACAGTCTGTCTAGCATCAAATTCCCTCTTTGTGTTTCCCTGTTGAGCTGTGGTGGAAGTATAGGAACAAAAAGAGGGACTTTGGCTCTAAAAACACTAACGTTGAAACATATCTACTGGATTAGAAGCTTCATAGTAGCTTCAAGTCACATGACCTCAAGTCTCATGACCTCGTTGTGATGTCATCACTCATGTTCAAAGCCTTTATAGAATAAAGGAATTCTGTTCTGATTAAAGTAGAATACTTTATATAAGGCCTCAACTCACATAAGCCCAAACTATTGCGATCAAGTACAGCTGACGAAAGGCCACTACCGCCCTCTAGAGACCACGATCATCGTCTACGTGAAAGTACAGTCTACCAAAGACCACTACTGTCGTCTACAATCTACTGCGTTATTTCTGGACATTGTCTTTGTTTTGTCAGAGCCATGAACAGAAGAAACAATCCTCAACGCTCGGTCAGATTTGCCGACGTTGCACCTGAGCCACGTCCAGACCACAACGGACCACAAGGTGGAAGACCACACTGCCAGTACTGTGACCAACTGCAGTTTTCTCTTGCACAAGCCCATAGACAAATTGCTGACTGGAACCAGTGGAATGAATCAGTACAACCCATCCTGTCCAGCGCAAACGTTGAAAAGGCAAGTTTCAACCGTAAGGTGCTCTACCTGAAGTCGGAAATTAGTAAGCGAGACACAGCTCTAGAAACGAAAGAGAAGGAGTTTGCTGTCTTACTCAAAAGGAGGAATGACACTATCTGTGAGAGAGGTTTAGAGATCTCCCACCTCCAGAAATGTCTCGAAAGGAAGAGCACAGAGCCCAAGCGCTGGAAGGAGGAGTGCATGACTGTGAAAGCAAGCTGGGAGGCAGAGAAAGAAACTGTTTCCAAGCTGAAACAGGAGAAGATGGAGATCAAGGAAGAGTGGCAGAAAAAGGTAAAGATGCTGGAAGACCAGCTCAGCCACAAAGATGCTGAACTCGTCACGCTCAGGGAGGAGAAGGAGGAGATCTGGAATACCAACATGAAAAAAGTGGAGGATCTCAGTGAGAAACTGAAGGAGACCTCCAACCTGCTCAGCAGCAAAGACACTGAACTCCTCCAGACCAAGTGTGAACTGGAGACTTTGAAAGAAAAACTTACTGACCAAGAAGAGATCTGGGAAGCCAGCAAGAAACAAATGAATGAAGAGAAGAAAGATCTCCAGGACCTCCATCTGAAAGAGAAGGAGGATCTCTGTGAGAAACTGAAGGAGACCTCCAGCGTGCTCAGCAGCAAAGACACTGAACTCCTCCAGACCAAGTGTGAACTGGAGACGTTGAAAGAAAAACTTAGTGACCAAGAAGAGATCTGGGAAGCCAGCAAGAAACAAATGAATGAAGAGAAGAAAGATCTCTGTGAGAAGCTGAAGGAGACCTCCAACCTGCTCAGCAGCAAAGACACTGAACTCCTCCAGACCAAGTGTGATCTGGAGACGTTGAAAGAAAAACTTAGTGACGAAGAAGAGATCTGGAAGGCCAGCAAGAAACAAATGAATGAAGAGAAGGAGGATCTCCAGGACCTCCATCTGAAAGAGAAGAAAGATCTCTGTGAGAAGCTGAAGGAGACCTCCAACCTGCTCAGCAGCAAAGACACTGAACTCCTCCAGACCAAGTGTGATCTGGAGACGTTGAAAGAAAAACTTACTGACCAAGAAGAAATCTGGAAGGCCAGCAAGAAACAAATGGAGGAAGAGACGAAATATCGGCAGGACCTCCATCTGAAAGTGAGGGAGGATCTCTGTGAGAAACTGAAGGAGACCTCCAACCTGCTCAGGAACCAATATATTGAATTCCTCCAGACTAAGTTTGATCTGAAGACGTTGAAAGAAAAACTTACTGACCAAGAAAAAATCTGGAAGGCCAGTAAGAAACAAATGGAGGAAGAGAAGAAAGATCTCCAGGACCTCCATCTGAAAGAGAAGGAGGATCTCCAGGACCTCCATCTGAAAGAGAAGGAGGATCTCTGTGAGAGACTGAAGGAGACCTCCAACCTGCTCAGCAGCAAAGACACTGAACTCATCCAGACCAAGTGTGATCTGAAGACATTGAAAGAAAAACTTACTGACCAAGAAGAGATCTGGGTGGCCAGAATCACACAGATGGACCAGGAGATGAAAACACTGGAAGAAGTCTGTCAGAAAAAGAAGAAGAAGAGACGATTCTGGTCTCGAAGGAAGGAAGCCAAGACTGAAACTGAAAAACAAGAAAAGACACATAAAGAAAAACAAGAGCAGACGGAAGAGAAACAGCAAGAAAGAAAAGACAAGACAAAGACGAAAAAAGCTTTGTGGAGCTGGATGCACAAGAAGTGTGACAGCGACACTGTGGTGGAGGTGGAGGAAGCTGCTGGTTGTTCAGTGCACGCTGGACATCAGTAACTCCCTCTTCCTCTCCTTAGAAACCCTAGACCCCTTAGAAACCCTAGACCCCCTTAGAAACCCTAGACCCCCATAGAAACCCTAGACCCCCTTAGAAACCTTAGACCCCCTTAGAAACCCTAGACCCCCTTAGAAACCCTAGACCCCTTTAGAAACCTTAGACCCCCTTAGAAACCCTAGACCCCCATAGAAACCCTAGACCCCTTTAGAAACCTTAGACCCCCTTAGAAACCCTAGACCCCCTTTAGAAACCCTAGACCCCTTTAGAAACCCCTCGCCCACCTTAGAACCCCCCATCCCCCCAGTTTAAGGTTCCGACCCCAATTGGAAAGTCTTAGTTTCTTAGTTGGAAACTAAGACTTTCCAATTGGGGTGGGAACTCTAAACTGACCCCAAATTAAAAACAAATACCTAAATAAATAAAATAAAAACAAAAATCAAAAGTGTTGCCTCTGTTAATAAATGTATATCAATACAACTGTATGACTTTACACTGTGAATGTTACAAAGTAGAATCTCTGTTATGTAATGTTATGTCTCTAGTTATGATTTAAACTAGAGTAAAGCTCCGTTCAGAACATAAATGAAATATCCTCTGTGTTCCTCCTTTAATTAAACTCATGGTTCCTGACAGCATTTTAACCCTTAGAGTTTGATCTTATTGTAGTGGCACTAAGAATGAGAAAGTGTACTGCTAATAACAGGTTATATCAAAATGAGACAATGATCCAAAAGAAGAACAAATGAGTTTCCAGGCAGTGTCGACAGCATTCAAAGGAAGAACAGTTTACAAACCGCTTACATAAAAGGTATTAGAAGTGTTTTCTATGAGTCTCAAAGATAAAAAAGAGAAAAGAAATACTTAAAAACAGAAGATGAAAGCTGCTTGAAGGTTTCTGTCTGTGTGTTGTTTGGTTATGGTTTACTTTCTCTTCTTTTGTCACGCTACAAAACATTTGGTTCTGCAAGAATAACATTAGTTTTAAATGCTCAGGAGGAAGATAAATAGTGACGTGTGGCTTCATTTCATAGGAGAATGAAGCGACTTTAATAGTTGCGCAGTTGCGCTTTAACAGTGCACACTGCACACCAAATCGCTAAATTTCCTCCCGCACACTGCACAATAATGGTTTCAGTACGCAGGAGGAAGATAAATGAAACCATCAATGACTTTTCTGTTTTGTTTATCAGCACTTTTATTGCCGCGTTTGATGCTGCTTTTATTGCGGCACTGTTCGTAAACAATCAGTTCAGTATATGAATAAACACTTATGTATCGGGGTATGAATATATCGGCGGCTTATAGTCCGGTGCGGTTTATATGTGACAAAATATATATTTTATTCAAATTTTAGTGGGTGCACCTTATATTTAGGTGCGCTCTATAATCCGGAAAATACGGTATATGAATTAATATCTACGTAAATAAAGAGGTTTTCCTTCAAAAATGCATTTAAAGTAGATGTGAAGCTTCTCTGAGGCTTCATCAGTGTGAGTTAGTCATATCAAGTGGATATCTGACACATTTACAGTCTGTTTAGCATCAAATTCCCTCTTTGTGTTTCCCTGTTGAGCTGTGGTGGAAGTATAAGAACAAAAAGAGGGACTTTGGCTCTAAAAACACTGTAACATTGAAACATATCTACTCTAGAAGCTTCATAGTAGCTTCAAGTCACATGACCTCAAGTCTCATGACCTCATTGTGATGTCATCACTCATGTTCAAAGCCTTTATAGAATAAAGGAATTCTGTTCTGATTAAAGTAGAATACTTTATATAAGGCCTCAACTCACATAAGCCCAAACTATTGCGATCAAGTACAGCTGACGAAAGGCCACTACCGTCCTCTAGAGACCACGATCATAGTCTACGTGAAAGTACAGTCTACCAAAGACCACTACTGTCGTCTACAATCTACTGCGTTATTTCTGGACATTGTCTTTGTTTTGTCAGAGCCATGAACAGAAGAAACAATCCTCAACGCTCGGTCAGATTTGCCGACGTTGCACCTGAGCCACGTCCAGACCACAACGGACCACAAGGTGGAAGACCACACTGCCAGTACTGCGACCAACTGCAGTTTTCCCTTGCACAAGCCCATAGACAAATTGCTGACTGGAACCAGTGGAATGAATCAGTACAACCCATCCTGTCCAGCGCAAACGTTGAAAAGGCAAGTTTCAACCGTAAGGTGCTCTACCTGAAGTCGGAAATTAGTAAGCGAGACACAGCTCTAGAAATGAAAGAGAAGGAGTTTGCTGTCTTACTCAAAAGGAGGAATGACACTATCTGTGAGAGAGGTTTAGAGATCTCCCACCTCCAGAAATGTCTCGAAAGGAAGAGCACAGAGCCCAAGCGCTGGAAGGAGGAGTGCATGACTGTGAAAGCAAGCTGGGAGGCAGAGAAAGAAACTGTTTCCAAGCTGAAACAGGAGAAGATGGAGATCGAGGAAGAGTGGCAGAAAAAGGTAAAGATGCTGGAAGACCAGCTCAGCCACAAAGATGCTGAACTCGTCACGCTCAGGGAGGAGAAGGAGGAGATCTGGAATACCAACATGAAAAGAGTGGAGGATCTCAGTGAGAAACTGAAGGAGACCTCCAACCTGCTCAGCAGCAAAGACACTGAACTCCTCCAGACCAAGTGTGATCTGGAGACGTTGAAAGAAAAACTTAGTGACCAAGAAGAGATCTGGGAAGCCAGCAAGAAACAAATGAATGAAGAGAAGAAAGATCTCCAGGACCTCCATCTGAAAGAGAAGGAGGATCTCTGTGAGAAACTGAAGGAGACCTCCAGCGTGCTCAGCAGCAAAGACACTGAACTCCTCCAGACCAAGTGTGAACTGGAGACGTTGAAAGAAAAACTTAGTGACCAAGAAGAGATCTGGGAAGCCAGCAAGAAACAAATGAATGAAGAGAAGAAAGATCTCTGTGAGAAGCTGAAGGAGACCTCCAACCTGCTCAGCAGCAAAGACACTGAACTCCTCCAGACCAAGTGTGATCTGGAGACGTTGAAAGAAAAACTTAGTGACGAAGAAGAGATCTGGAAGGCCAGCAAGAAACAAATGGAGGAAGAGACGAAATATCGGCAGGACCTCCATCTGAAAGTGAGGGAGGATCTCTGTGAGAAACTGAAGGAGACCTCCAACCTGCTCAGGAACCAATATATTGAATTCCTCCAGACTAAGTTTGATCTGAAGACATTGAAAGAAAAACTTACTGACCAAGAAAAAATTTGGAAGGCCAGTAAGAAACAAATGGAGGAAGAGAAGAAAGATCTCCAGGACCTCCATCTGAAAGAGAAGGAGGATCTCCAGGACCTCCATCTGAAAGAGAAGGAGGATCTCTGTGAGAGACTGAAGGAGACCTCCAACCTGCTCAGCAGCAAAGACACTGAACTCATCCAGACCAAGTGTGATCTGAAGACGTTGAAAGTAAAACTTACTGGCCAAGAAGAGATCTGGGTGGCCAGAATCACACAGATGGACCAGGAGATGAAAACACTGGAAGAAGTCTGTCAGAAAAAGAAGAAGAAGAGACGATTCTGGTCTCGAAGGAAGGAAGCCAAGACTGAAACTGAAAAACAAGAAAAGACACATAAAGAAAAACAAGAGCAGACGGAAGAGAAACAGCAAGAAAGAAAAGACAAGACAAAGACGAAAAAAGCTTTGTGGAGCTGGATGCACAAGAAGTGTGACAGCGACACTGTGGTGGAGGTGGAGGAAGCTGCTGGTTGTTCAGTGCACGCTGGACATCAGTAACTCCCTCTTCCTCTCCTTAGAAACCCTAGACCCCTTAGAAACCCTAGACCCCCTTAGAAACCCTAGACCCCCATAGAAACCCTAGACCCCCTTAGAAACCTTAGACCCCCTTAGAAACCCTAGACCCCCATAGAAACCTTAGACCCCCTTAGAAACCCTAGACCCCCTTTAGAAACCCTAGACCCCTTTAGAAACCCCTCGCCCACCTTAGAACCCCCCATCCCCCCAGTTTAAGGTTCCGACCCCAATTGGAAAGTCTTAGTTTCTTAGTTGGAAACTAAGACTTTCCAATTGGGGTGGGAACTCTAAACTGACCCCAAATTAAAAACAAACACCTAAATAAATAAAATAAAAACAAAAATCAAAAGTGTTGCCTCTGTTAATAAATGTATATCAATACAACTGTATGACTTTACACTGTGAATGTTACAAAGTAGAATCACTGTTATGTAATGTTATGTCTCTAGTTATGATTTAAACTAGAGTAAAGCTCCATTCAGAACATAAATGAAATATCCTCTGTGTTCCTCCTTTAATTAAACTCATGGTTCCTGACAGCATTTTAACCCTTAGAGTTTGATCTTATTGTAGTGGCACTAAGAATGAGAAAGTGTACTGCTAATAACAGGTTATATCAAAATGAGACAATGATCCAAAAGAAGAACAAATGAGTTTCCAGGCAGTGTCGACAGCATTCAAAGGAAGAACAGTTTACAAACCGCTTACATAAAAGGTATTAGAAGTGTTTTCTATGAGTCTCAAAGATAAAAAAGAGAAAAGAAATACTTAAAAACAGAAGATGAAAGCTGCTTGAAGGTTTCTGTCTGTGTGTTGTTTGGTTATGGTTTACTTTCTCTTCTTTTGTCACGCTACAAAACATTTGGTTCTGCAAGAATAACATTAGTTTTAAATGCTCAGGAGGAAGATAAATAGTGACGTGTGGCTTCATTTCATAGGAGAATGAAGCGACTTTAATAGTTGCGCAGTTGCGCTTTAACAGTGCACACTGCACACCAAATCGCTAAATTTCCTCCCGCACACTGCACAATAATGGTTTCAGTACGCAGGAGGAAGATAAATGAAACCATCAATGACTTTTCTGTTTTGTTTATCAGCACTTTTATTGCCGCGTTTGATGCTGCTTTTATTGCGGCACTGTTCGTAAACAATCAGTTCAGTATATGAATAAACACTTATGTATCGGGGTATGAATATATCGGCGGCTTATAGTCCGGTGCGGTTTATATGTGACAAAATATATATTTTATTCAAATTTTAGTGGGTGCACCTTATATTTAGGTGCGCTCTATAATCCGGAAAATACGGTATATGAATTAATATCTACGTAAATAAAGAGGTTTTCCTTCAAAAATGCATTTAAAGTAGATGTGAAGCTTCTCTGAGGCTTCATCAGTGTGAGTTAGTCATATCAAGTGGATATCTGACACATTTACAGTCTGTCTAGCATCAAATTCCCTCTTTGTGTTTCCCTGTTGAGCTGTGGTGGAAGTATAGGAACAAAAAGAGGGACTTTGGCTCTAAAAACACTAACGTTGAAACATATCTACTGGATTAGAAGCTTCATAGTAGCTTCAAGTCACATGACCTCAAGTCTCATGACCTCGTTGTGATGTCATCACTCATGTTCAAAGCCTTTATAGAATAAAGGAATTCTGTTCTGATTAAAGTAGAATACTTTATATAAGGCCTCAACTCACATAAGCCCAAACTATTGCGATCAAGTACAGCTGACGAAAGGCCACTACCGTCCTCTAGAGACCACGATCATCGTCTACGTGAAAGTACAGTCTACCAAAGACCACTACTGTCGTCTACAATCTACTGCGTTATTTCTGGACATTGTCTTTGTTTTGTCAGAGCCATGAACAGAAGAAACAATCCTCAACGTTCGGTCAGATTTGCCGACGTTGCACCTGAGCCACGTCCAGACCACAACGGACCACAAGGTGGAAGACCACACTGCCAGTACTGCGACCAACTGCAGTTTTCCCTTGCACAAGCCCATAGACAAATTGCTGACTGGAACCAGTGGAATGAATCAGTACAACCCATCCTGTCCAGCGCAAACGTTGAAAAGGCAAGTTTCAACCGTAAGGTGCTCTACCTGAAGTCGGAAATTAGTAAGCGAGACACAGCTCTAGAAACGAAAGAGAAGGAGTTTGCTGTCTTACTCAAAAGGAGGAATGACACTATCTGTGAGAGAGGTTTAGAGATCTCCCACCTCCAGAAATGTATCGAAAGGAAGAGCACAGAGCCCAAGCGCTGGAAGGAGGAGTGCATGACTGTGAAAGCAAGCTGGGAGGCAGAGAAAGAAACTGTTTCCAAGCTGAAACAGGAGAAGATGGAGATCAAGGAAGAGTGGCAGAAAAAGGTAAAGATGCTGGAAGACCAGCTCAGCCACAAAGATGCTGAACTCGTCACGCTCAGGGAGGAGAAGGAGGAGATCTGGAATACCAACATGAAAAGAGTGGAGGATCTCAGTGAGAAACTGAAGGAGACCTCCAACCTGCTCAGCAGCAAAGACACTGAACTCCTCCAGACCAAGTGTGAACTGGAGACTTTGAAAGAAAAACTTACTGACCAAGAAGAGATCTGGGAAGCCAGCAAGAAACAAATGAATGAAGAGAAGAAAGATCTCCAGGACCTCCATCTGAAAGAGAAGGAGGATCTCTGTGAGAAACTGAAGGAGACCTCCAGCGTGCTCAGCAGCAAAGACACTGAACTCCTCCAGACCAAGTGTGAACTGGAGACGTTGAAAGAAAAACTTAGTGACCAAGAAGAGATCTGGGAAGCCAGCAAGAAACAAATGAATGAAGAGAAGAAAGATCTCTGTGAGAAGCTGAAGGAGACCTCCAACCTGCTCAGCAGCAAAGACACTGAACTCCTCCAGACCAAGTGTGATCTGGAGACGTTGAAAGAAAAACTTAGTGACGAAGAAGAGATCTGGAAGGCCAGCAAGAAACAAATGAATGAAGAGAAGGAGGATCTCCAGGACCTCCATCTGAAAGAGAAGAAAGATCTCTGTGAGAAGCTGAAGGAGACCTCCAACCTGCTCAGCAGCAAAGACACTGAACTCCTCCAGACCAAGTGTGATCTGGAGACGTTGAAAGAAAAACTTACTGACCAAGAAGAAATCTGGAAGGCCAGCAAGAAACAAATGGAGGAAGAGACGAAATATCGGCAGGACCTCCATCTGAAAGTGAGGGAGGATCTCTGTGAGAAACTGAAGGAGACCTCCAACCTGCTCAGGAACCAATATATTGAATTCCTCCAGACTAAGTTTGATCTGAAGACGTTGAAAGAAAAACTTACTGACCAAGAAAAAATCTGGAAGGCCAGTAAGAAACAAATGGAGGAAGAGAAGAAAGATCTCCAGGACCTCCATCTGAAAGAGAAGGAGGATCTCCAGGACCTCCATCTGAAAGAGAAGGAGGATCTCCAGGACCTCCATCTGAAAGAGAAGGAGGATCTCTGTGAGAGACTGAAGGAGACCTCCAACCTGCTCAGCAGCAAAGACACTGAACTCATCCAGACCAAGTGTGATCTGAAGACATTAAAAGAAAAACTTACTGACCAAGAAGAGATCTGGGTGGCCAGAATCACACAGATGGACCAGGAGATGAAAACACTGGAAGAAGTCTGTCAGAAAAAGGAGAAGAAGAGACGATTCTGGTCTCGAAGGAAGGAAGCCAAGACTAAAACTGAAAAACAAGAAAAGACACATAAAGAAAAACAAGAGCAGACGGAAGAGAAACAGCAAGAAAGAAAAGACAAGACAAAGACGAAAAAAGCTTTGTGGAGCTGGATGCACAAGAAGTGTGACAGCGACACTGTGGTGGAGGTGGAGGAAGCTGCTGGTTGTTCAGTGCACGCTGGACATCAGTAACTCCCTCTTCCTCTCCTTAGAAACCCTAGACCCCTTAGAAACCCTAGACCCCCTTAGAAACCCTAGACCCCCATAGAAACCCTAGACCCCCTTAGAAACCTTAGACCCCCTTAGAAACCCTAGACCCCCTTAGAAACCCTAGACTCCTTTAGAAACCTTAGACCCCCTTAGAAACCCTAGACCCCCATAGAAACCCTAGACCCCTTTAGAAACCCTAGACCCCCTTAGAAACCCTAGACCCCCTTTAGAAACCCTAGACCCCTTTAGAAACCCCTCGCCCACCTTAGAACCCCCTCGCCCCCCCCCCCCCCCCAGTTAAAGGTTCCGACCCCAATTGGAAAGTCTTAGTTTCTTAGTTGGAAACTAAGACTTTCCAATTGGGGTGGGAACTCTAAACTGACCCCAAATTAAAAACAAATACCTAAATAAATAAAATAAAAACAAAAATCAAAAGTGTTGCCTCTGTTAATAAATGTATATCAATACAACTGTATGACTTTACACTGTGAATGTTACAAAGTAGAATCTCTGTTATGTAATGTTATGTCTCTAGTTATGATTTAAACTAGAGTAAAGCTCCATTCAGAACATAAATGAAATATCCTCTGTGTTCCTCCTTTAATTAAACTCATGGTTCCTGACAGCATTTTAACCCTTAGAGTTTGATCTTATTGTAGTGGCACTAAGAATGAGAAAGTGTACTGCTAATAACAGGTTATATCAAAATGAGACAATGATCCAAAAGAAGAACAAATGAGTTTCCAGGCAGTGTCGACAGCATTCAAAGGAAGAACAGTTTACAAACCGCTTACATAAAAGGTATTAGAAGTGTTTTCTATGAGTCTCAAAGATAAAAAAGAGAAAAGAAATACTTAAAAACAGAAGATGAAAGCTGCTTGAAGGTTTCTGTCTGTGTGTTGTTTGGTTATGGTTTACTTTCTCTTCTTTTGTCACGCTACAAAACATTTGGTTCTGCAAGAATAACATTAGTTTTAAATGCTCAGGAGGAAGATAAATAGTGACGTGTGGCTTCATTTCATAGGAGAATGAAGCGACTTTAATAGTTGCGCAGTTGCGCTTTAACAGTGCACACTGCACACCAAATCGCTAAATTTCCTCCCGCACACTGCACAATAATGGTTTCAGTACGCAGGAGGAAGATAAATGAAACCATCAATGACTTTTCTGTTTTGTTTATCAGCACTTTTATTGCCGCGTTTGATGCTGCTTTTATTGCGGCACTGTTCGTAAACAATCAGTTCATTATATGAATAAACACTTATGTATCGGGGTATGAATATATCGGCGGCTTATAGTCCGCTGCGGTTTATATGTGACAAAATATATATTTTATTCAAATTTTAGTGGGTGCACCTTATATTTAGGTGCGCTCTATAATCCGGAAAATACGGTATATGAATTAATATCTACGTAAATAAAGAGGTTTTCCTTCAAAAATGCATTTAAAGTAGATGTGAAGCTTCTCTGAGGCTTCATCAGTGTGAGTTAGTCATATCAAGTGGATATCTGACACATTTACAGTCTGTCTAGCATCAAATTCCCTCTTTGTGTTTCCCTGTTGAGCTGTGGTGGAAGTATAGGAACAAAAAGAGGGACTTTGGCTCTAAAAACACTGTAACATTGAAACATATCTACTCTAGAAGCTTCATAGTAGCTTCAAGTCACATGACCTCAAGTCTCATGACCTCGTTGTGATGTCATCACTCATGTTCAAAGCCTTTATAGAATAAAGGAATTCTGTTCTGATTAAAGTAGAATACTTTATATAAGGCCTCAACTCACATAAGCCCAAACTATTGCGATCAAGTACAGCTGACGAAAGGCCACTACCGTCCTCTAGAGACCACGATCATAGTCTACGTGAAAGTACAGTCTACCAAAGACCACTACTGTCGTCTACAATCTACTGCGTTATTTCTGGACATTGTCTTTGTTTTGTCAGAGCCATGAACAGAAGAAACAATCCTCAACGCTCGGTCAGATTTGCCGACGTTGCACCTGAGCCACGTCCAGACCACAACGGACCACAAGGTGGAAGACCACACTGCCAGTACTGCGACCAACTGCAGTTTTCCCTTGCGCAAGCCCATAGACAAATTGCTGACTGGAACCAGTGGAATGAATCAGTACAACCCATCCTGTCCAGCGCAAACGTTGAAAAGGCAAGTTTCAACCGTAAGGTGCTCTACCTGAAGTCGGAAATTAGTAAGCGAGACACAGCTCTAGAAACGAAAGAGAAGGAGTTTGCTGTCTTACTCAAAAGGAGGAATGACACTATCTGTGAGAGAGGTTTAGAGATCTCCCACCTCCAGAAATGTCTGGAAAGGAAGAGCACAGAGCCCAAGCGCTGGAAGGAGGAGTGCATGACTGTGAAAGCAAGCTGGGAGGCAGAGAAAGAAACTGTTTCCAAGCTGAAACAGGAGAAGATGGAGATCGAGGAAGAGTGGCAGAAAAAGGTAAAGATGCTGGAAGACCAGCTCAGCCACAAAGATGCTGAACTCGTCACGCTCAGGGAGGAGAAGGAGGAGATCGGGAGTACCAACATGAAAAGAGTGGAGGATCTCAGTGAGAAACTGAAGGAGACCTCCAACCTGCTCAGCAGCAAAGACACTGAACTCCTCCAGACCAAGTGTGATCTGGAGACGTTGAAAGAAAAACTTACTGACCAAGAAGAGATCTGGGAAGCCAGCAAGAAACAAATGAATGAAGAGAAGAAAGATCTCCAGGACCTCCATCTGAAAGAGAAGGAGGATCTCTGTGAGAAACTGAAGGAGACCTCCAGCGTGCTCAGCAGCAAAGACACTGAACTCCTCCAGACCAAGTGTGAACTGGAGACGTTGAAAGAAAAACTTAGTGACCAAGAAGAGATCTGGGAAGCCAGCAAGAAACAAATGAATGAAGAGAAGAAAGATCTCTGTGAGAAGCTGAAGGAGACCTCCAACCTGCTCAGCAGCAAAGACACTGAACTCCTCCAGACCAAGTGTGATCTGGAGACGTTGAAAGAAAAACTTAGTGACGAAGAAGAGATCTGGAAGGCCAGCAAGAAACAAATGAATGAAGAGAAGGAGGATCTCCAGGACCTCCATCTGAAAGAGAAGGAGGATCTCTGTGAGAGACTGAAGGAGACCTCCAGCGTGCTCAGCAGCAAAGACACTGAACTCCTCCAGACCAAGTGTGATCTGGAGACGTTGAAAGACAAACTTACTGACCAAGAAGAAATCTGGAAGGCCAGCAAGAAACAAATGGAGGAAGAGACGAAATATCGGCAGGACCTCCATCTGAAAGTGAGGGAGGATCTCTGTGAGAAACTGAAGGAGACCTCCAACCTGCTCAGGAACCAATATATTGAATTCCTCCAGACTAAGTTTGATCTGAAGACGTTGAAAGAAAAACTTACTGACCAAGAAAAAATCTGGAAGGCCAGTAAGAAACAAATGGAGGAAGAGAAGAAAGATCTCCAGGACCTCCATCTGAAAGAGAAGGAGGATCTCCAGGACCTCCATCTGAAAGAGAAGGAGGATCTCTGTGAGAGACTGAAGGAGACCTCCAACCTGCTCAGCAGCAAAGACACTGAACTCATCCAGACCAAGTGTGATCTGAAGACGTTGAAAGTAAAACTTACTGGCCAAGAAGAGATCTGGGTGGCCAGAATCACACAGATGGACCAGGAGATGAAAACACTGGAAGAAGTCTGTCAGAAAAAGAAGAAGAAGAGACGATTCTGGTCTCGAAGGAAGGAAGCCAAGACTGAAACTGAAAAACAAGAAAAGACACATAAAGAAAAACAAGAGCAGACGGAAGAGAAACAGCAAGAAAGAAAAGACAAGACAAAGACGAAAAAAGCTTTGTGGAGCTGGATGCACAAGAAGTGTGACAGCGACACTGTGGTGGAGGTGGAGGAAGCTGCTGGTTGTTCAGTGCACGCTGGACATCAGTAACTCCCTCTTCCTCTCCTTAGAAACCCTAGACCCCCTTAGAAACCCTAGACCCCCATAGAAACCCTAAACCCCCTTAGAAACCATAGACCCCCTTAGAAACCTTAGACCCCCTTAGAAACCCTAGACCCCCATAGAAACCCTAGACCCCCTTAGAAACCCTAGACCCCTTCAGAAACCTTAGACCCCCTTAGAAACCCTAGACCCCCTTTAGAAACCCTAGACCCCCTTTAGAAACCCTAGACCCCTTTAGAAACCCCTCGCCCACCTTAGAACCCCCCCTCCCCCTAGTTTAAGGTTCCGACCCCAATTGGAAAGTCTTAGTTTCTTAGTTGGAAACTAAGACTTTCCAATTGGGGTGGGAACTCTAAACTGACCCCAAATTAAAAACAAATACCTAAATAAATAAAATAAAAACAAAAATCAAAAGTGTTGCCTCTGTTAATAAATGTATATCAATACAACTGTATGACTTTACACTGTGAATGTTACAAAGTAGAATCTCTGTTATGTAATGTTATGTCTCTAGTTATGATTTAAACTAGAGTAAAGCTCCATTCAGAACATAAATGAAATATCCTCTGTGTTCCTCCTTTAATTAAACTCATGGTTCCTGACAGCATTTTAACCCTTAGAGTTTGATCTTATTGTAGTGGCACTAAGAATGAGAAAGTGTACTGCTAATAACAGGTTATATCAAAATGAGACAATGATCCAAAAGAAGAACAAATGAGTTTCCAGGCAGTGTCGACAGCATTCAAAGGAAGAACAGTTTACAAACCGCTTACATAAAAGGTATTAGAAGTGTTTTCTATGAGTCTCAAAGATAAAAAAGAGAAAAGAAATACTTAAAAACAGAAGATGAAAGCTGCTTGAAGGTTTCTGTCTGTTATGTTTGGTTATGGTTTACTTTCGAGGGTCTAAGGACAGAGGGTGTCACTCCTTGTACAGATTGTAAAGCCCTCTGAGACAAATGTATTTTGTGATTTTGGACTATATAAATAAAATTTGATTTGATTTGATTTGATTTCTCTTCTTTTGTCACGGTACAAAACATTTGGTTCTGCAAGAAAAACTAAAAACGAACTGTCCCATTAATGGCCTGCCTTTGTCCTTATGTGCTGTTACTGCATTTGAGGTTTTATGTATTTATGAAAGTGTTGCATGTAAACACAGTCAACTGGTTTAACATGCATGACATCCATTTATATACTGTTTACATTTAAATCAAATTATTCTACGTTGAGTTCTTGTCTTTTATAATTTGCATTTATGCTCCTTTGATATCGTTAAATATCTGCTAACGTGAGGCTCATATTGCTCAAAATCAAATGAGTATGTGATTATGTTGTTGCCACATTATCCACAGTAATCAAATACTACTTCTTAAATATGATATTAAGAAAAACATTGTCATAACTTTTTATTAATGTTCAATCTGAGCCTCACTTTAGCAGATATTAAACAATCTTCAGGAGTTTCAAGTCAAGTTTCAATATAAGGGAAGCCAGTCCCATAACATGACTGTGTCCCCACAATGGTAGGAATACACAACACACACACACACACACACACACACACACACAGCTGAGCTCAGCTGGGTTGTAAAACATCAGGAACATACACAGATTAGTACTTCTATGCTTCTGAGTACTACTCATGATGTATTCACTAGCCTTTAACCATAATGTGTGTGTGTATGTGTATATCCAGTCTACGCACAAACATACTGTAACTACATTTAGTAAATACTGCGTAAAATGTACCCAAAATGTACCTTGGCATTGCCATAAAGAAGGTTGTATGTATGTATAGGTTGTATATTATGTGCTGTACTGGCAGTACTTCTACATGTTTAGATGTTTTAAAATCAATCTGTTCTCTCCAGCAAACTTTCCATTATTTCCAAGGCCTTTCTGGCTCTCTCTGTGTTATCACGATGACCTTTGATGAAGTCATCATCATTGGCTGAGGTACCTTTTTAATTTGTTCATGTCGGTGCCCCCGGGTCACTGTCGCCATTGAAATATGTCACTGTGATTTCACAGTCCTCCCTCAATCCATTTCCCGTCTTTGTTATGGTAGCAGGCTAAGTAAGGTAGCCCGAACTCTCAGTTGTGTTCTCGGTGTCCTCGCTGCTGGACGTCACCTCAGTGTGCAGGACACATCTGAACACATCACATACATTTCCACACTCTCGGTAAACACTGATGAATAGGTGGCGATTCATTGAAAACAGTTCAGTTTTCCTGATTGAACTCTCCTGTTTCGGCAGGCAGTGTGACAGATGAGGCGAATGGACTCTGCAGCTCCGTCCTTCACAGTTTTCTGTAAATCCAGTTAACCCAGGCAACCCTGTCATGACCCTGAAAACATGGTCATATAAGCACATCACAGATTTAAGAGACAGAAACACTCTTACAGTAAAGAGACACAGGGCTTCAGTTTGTGTGTGTGTGGACTGACCCCATTTTTCAATCATCAGCCCTGCAGGACTCTGCCACTGCAAGCTTTAGCTCATACCGCTGATGTTTATACAGCCCGGGCATATTGAGATACTTAGAGATCATTGTAAGTAATGACTTGGTCCTGAGAAACAGCGGCACATGTGCACATTTCAGTCAGTCAATGTTCACATGTTAATGTTCAAACCAAATCCAGTTGTTAGCAGTAAGTAAGTAAGTAAATAAGTAAGTGGGGCGGCAGTAGCTCAGTCCATAGGGACTTGGCTTAAGAAACCGAAGGGTGGCGGTTCAAGTCCCACATGTACCAAAAATATGGAAGGTGGGCTGGTAGCTGGAGAGGTGCCAGTTCACCACCTGGGCACTGCCGAGGGGCCCTTGAGCAAGGCACCGACCCCCCCCCAACTGCTCACTGGGCGCCGGTTTGGCGGGCTGCCCATCACTCCACCATCTCTCTCTCCAATTTGCATGTCTATGCCTATACTGCATGTCTGTGCCGTTGCATGTGTGTGTGTATAAATGCATGTAAAAATGAAAAAAAAATAGAGTGATAAGAGAATTTCCCCAATGAGGGATAAATAAAGTATATCTTCTTCTTCTTAATTAATCTGCTTTGGCTTCTATGTTTATGATCAAACCACCTCACTATCAATAACTGAACAAATAAAATAAAAAAATCTGAATTCAAGAAACAATATGACAGACAGGGATTGAAACATGTAGCGGAGAACTGGAGAATAAAACACACCAAATAAAAAGACAAGAGGAGGAACAAGTGAGACATAAACAGGTAATTAAAGACAGAGACAGAGTGAGACAGACAGGCGAGGAGGAAGAGAGGAACCAACCATCTGTCTTTCTGAATGGCAGATAAAAAGGAAAGTGAGTGACAGTGACGGGCGGGCGGGCAGGTGCAGAGCGAGGCAAATTAACACATGACAAGTTCATTTCCTGCTGTCTGTGTGTGTCAGAGAGACGAGGGTTTTAGTTTCAGTTTCATTTCAGCACATCCCTCCACTGGCGGACCTGATGGAGGACACCCATCCCTCCATCTGTAGGACACTGTCCATAACAAGCTCTGTGGGTGTTTTCATACGGAACAACAGTTTAAATGTTCAATGTTCAAACTTTTAGTCAAACAGACTTTTAGATTCTTATCTATCATGTAACGCCGTCAGGTAGGATCTGGTTGGTCTCTTTAAGTCAACATGTCTGGTTTTTAGCAGCACATATGGAACATTATGTTTCAAGAGGAATAAAAACAGCAGGATATGTAAGAGGAAATATTAACTTCTTTGACAGCAGAGCCTTGTCTTTTGATGTCGCTTCAGGTACTTTAAGTAAGGAGCGGAAACAAAAGTTTGATAACGCTTCAAAATCCCACCGGAGGATGATGAAAGAAGAACGAGTTGAAATGAGAACGCGGATCTGCTATTCATCACTTGAGCGAGGACAAGGGTTGATTAAATATTCAGCTTGATATCAGATGAGTGTTTAACTCGCCTGACACTCTTTCCAGATGAGCCGCAGCTGCAGTCGTTGTGTATGACACTCAGCAGCCTGAACGCATGTTGTGACTGAACAGCGAAGGTGCATTTAAAAACTGCCAAAGACACTCGACACAGAGAAGAAGTACTACTCTGACTAAATGGTTTATATCATAAAATAAGCACACATCATACATCACGGCAGAAGTAGAAATATAACCAGAATTAGATGTTATGTAACTCTGTGGCTGACAGGGTCATTTTTAATACACACTTCTTGTTTTTATGTACGTCTGTGTTGTGCAGAAACCAGATCTCCAACTCTGCCATTTTCATGATAGATGAAGGTCCGTTTACTGGAAAAAAAACTCTCTCAACATTTATATGAAAATTGAAGGTAATTTATCCCGAGTTCTTGACTAAGCACGCTCACTCAAAAGGCCACTGCATATAGATATCATTTTTCATTGCAGTAGCATACAGAGTTAGAAATGAAACAATAACAGTGAAAGCCGGCTCGTTTAGTTTTTACTCTGACTTCAGGGTCAGATATATCGAGAAATGCAACATAGTTGGGAAAGAAGACTTCAGCTCTCTGAAGAAGTGCAGGGAAGAGACCGTGTGTGTGTGTGTGTGTGTGTGTGTGTGTGTGTGTGCACATGCCATGCTGTATTTTAAAGTCGGCTGCAGGACATTAATCAAAATATATTATAGATCCTAATCTTCTTATTACTGACTGAAAAATGCAACATTTCACCAGACAAAAGACAAACACAACGTAACTTTTGTTCTTTCTCCTGGAATTAAAATGTTATGACACCTAGTTTTTAGAGTCTAAGATCTGTATGTTTATGTATGTTTATGTTTATGTATGTTTATGTTTATGTATGTTTATGTTTATGTATGTTTATGTTTATGGACATGAACTTGAGACCATTTTGGCATTTCCACAAGTATTTCTTTTTTTTAATCGTTATCCATGTAGTTATACGTGTAGTTATCCGTGTAGTTATCCGTGTAGTTATCCGTGTAGTTATCCGTGTAGTTATACGTGTAGTTATACGTGTAGTTATCCGTGTAGTTATACGTATGTGTAGTTATACATGTAGTTATCAGTGTAGTTATACGTGTAGTTATACGTATGTGTAGTTATACGTGTAGTTATACGTGTAGTTATCCATGTAGTTATCCGTGTAGTTATACGTATGTGTAGTTATACATGTAGTTATACGTGTAGTTATCCGTGTAGTTATCCGTGTAGTTATACGTATGTGTAGTTATACATGTAGTTATCAGTGTAGTTATACGTGTAGTTATCCGTGTAGTTATACGTGTAGTTATCCGTGGAGTTATACGTGTAGTTATCCGTGTAGTTATACGTGTAGTTATCCGTGTAGTTATCCGTGTAGTTATCAGTGTAGTTATACGTGTAGTTATACGTATGTGTAGTTATACGTGTAGTTATACGTGTAGTTATCCATGTAGTTATCCGTGTAGTTATACGTATGTGTAGTTATACATGTAGTTATACGTGTAGTTATACGTGTAGTTATCCGTGTAGTTATACGTATGTGTAGTTATACATGTAGTTATCAGTGTAGTTATACGTGTAGTTATCCGTGTAGTTATACGTGTAGTTATACGTGTAGTTATCCGTGTAGTTATCCGTGTAGTTATCCGTGGAGTTATACGTGTAGTTATACGTGTAGTTATACGTGTAGTTATCCGTGTAGTTATCCGTGTAGTTATCCGTGGAGTTATACGTGTAGTTATACGTGTAGTTATCCGTGTAGTTATACGTGTAGTTATACGTGTAGTTATCCGTGTAGTTATCAGTGTAGTTATACGTGTAGTTATCCGTGTAGTTATACGTGTAGTTATACGTGTAGTTATCCGTGTAGTTATACGTGTAGTTATCCGTGTAGTTATACGTGTAGTTATACGTGTAGTTATCAATGTAGTTATACGTGTATCTTTTTTACTTTAAGGAAGTAAAAAGATGTTCTATGAAGCAGCAAATGAATTAAACACTTTAATGACTTTTTTTGTATAAAAATATAAACCCAAAGGAAGCTTTTAAATCAGGCGTTTCAGCAGTAACACTTCTCATTGCAGCATTGTGGTTTTCAGCATAACATTCACAACAGGTGTGCAGGTGTTTCTCATGCTACTTTTGAATATTCATGAATGATTTGCATGCAGTGAACAGGACACACTGTACACCTCCTCAAATCCAAACTGACTCACCTGCAACCTTTTTCACTCTTCCTGGAAATCTGTTTTCTTCTTTGATCTATTTTAATTCTCTCTAAGTTAATGTAAACTTTTTTTTCTGTACAGATATGTAAATACAGTGTTGTGAGGTAACCAAACGTTCCTCACTATATGCACGAACAATGTATGTACGCGCCATTTATTTCACACCCAACAGATTGTTACCGTTCATGTACTCATCACAGAACCAAATGCACAATAAATCTCTGAATTATTGGCTGCTGGATGGAAACACCATTAAGACAAATATAGACAATGATAAGAACCAAAGGAGAAGTGAGACAATATCCCAGGATTGATTAAATCATCACAGCCACAGACGCTGATCTATTCTCAGCAGGCTTTGTGTTGGGAGTGCAGGGAGGGTGGAGGTATGTGGGGCTGGTATAAATGTACAAAGCACCACAGGGAGCGTGTCTCTGGATTCAAACCTCCTACATCTCCTCACAGCTGTGGGAGGAGAGAGCAGCTTTCCAAATACAATACAGTAAAAGGAGGATACAGAACTGAGGTGGTTACTTCCCTCATTCACCGAACTTTCAATAACATCTGGTGCTTGTTGACCAACGGGTCTGAAGAACTGAAGGAATCACAGCAAGTCTACATGTTTCTGTTTCCACAGCTTCACATTTTCCAACAGAGAGCAAAGGTAACCATATTATAATGTGATATTCCATTGTTGTAACAGAAACAGGACTCTGATCATTCAGCAGATCAGATCCTGGTTCCTCCAGGAGTCCTGATGTGTTCACACAGAACAGGAGGCACATTTTAGACGTGTAAAAGTTGCAGCATGTAGAGCAGCGTTCGACACCACTAACTTGATCATTTTAACTCAGTAAAGTGGATTTTCTGCCTGAACCGAACCAACAGCCTGAACTGGTCGAGTAGTTAGTGTTTGGATGCATCTGCTCTCCACAGAAGTTAATGGGAAGGATTACATTAACTTTGCACGCAAAATTGGCAAATGTACTGCACACAATGTAAAAGTGTAAAGTTGTGTTATTGGTGAGACTGTGTTAGTGTTACAGATGCAGGTCAGATGTTTAATCATAAGGTTGGTGCTTTGATCCTCAAGCTGTCTTGTCCACATATTGAACCAATAACTTTGCCCCTAAACGTTGGAGTAGTTTACTGTCAGATAATCCAGTTAAAACTTTGAAATAACTCCTCAAAACTCACTTATATTCTCTAACTTTTTTAAAGTGATGTTTGCCACTAATAGTTTGCCATAATGGGGACGACTTTCCACAACATGACTGTGTAAACAATGTGAGGAATACCTGGACCACACACACACACACACACAAGACTGCAATGAAGGCGTTGGACTGTTAAATGCACGAACAGCCACTATCCATCATTCACCTCTTTGGGAATGTACACACACACACACACACACACACACACCATCCACACACACACACACACACACACACACACAGTATCCATCCATCACTGTATTGTTTGGACTTGTTCTGTAGATGGTAAAATGTCAAGCTATAAATAGAAGGAAATGGGTGACAGAACAGAGCAAAGACAATTACACTTTCTTTCTCTTCCTCTTTCTCTTTCTTTCTCTTTCTCCTCCTCAACATTTTCTTTCTTTCTTTCTCTTTCTATAGATATTACTATATATCTACTATTTAATTGGTAAGTGTTCAGAGGCATTTTAAAATGCAAGCATGTGTTCTCCATGAGAAACATCTAATCTACTATTTAAAGAAGGAAAACACAAACATCTGAGGACATATTCAAACACAGCGAACTTATTATAGAAATAACATTGATTTTACACATATTTCTGTACATATACTGTCTTTACATCATCAACAGTTTGATTGATTATCTGTTCATTTCACGCCACTTTAAATCTCCCTCACTGAACTGATGTTTGTGTTTCTCCCATCTAATAAACTGTTTTACAGAAACTATTAATGTAAGGAAATATCACTTCATTGTATTGAAACGTTTGTCAGAGATCAGCTGCATCAGGGCTCCATCCAGTCTTCATCTCTGGATTACAACCGTCTCTCCTTTCAGGCTTCGAACCTGAAACCTCTCTGTCAGCTCAGCACCAGCCCACATCTGTCTGAACAAACGCAGCGGCGTCAGATTGAAGTGAGTCGTCGATCTCAGCGGCGAGATGACATGCTGGAGGAGGAGTCTGTGGGCTGAGGAGGAAACGTTGCTCTTAATGTTCACATGTTTCCTCTCATCTGTCTGACAGCTGATTGTCGTCTTAGGTACCTCCTGTGAGAGCGTTTTTACACAGACACTGCTGCTTTGGTGAATGTTAAGTAGCTCTTTATAAATACCAAAAGATGAAACAGGTCGACTAGCAAGCGCTTCCCACGCTGGAGGAAAAACTCCCTCTGTGCTGATGTACTGAACAATAATGAGTCACAACCAGTATTTTATTTTTCTTCTTGTTCACCTTTAACCTCCCTCCGTCTCTTTTTGCTCCACGTCTTTCTCTGTTTCTGTATATTTCCAGTTTTTCTTCATCTCTGACACACACACAACCTGGAAATCTGCCCAAAGCTTCACATATTTAACCGTTTGAACTTTTGCTTTTGTTCTCCTCTTTTATTTTTAGTCCAATAAAATCAAGGCCTCTGGGAAAATATGTTTTTATTTGACTAAAAACGTGAGACATAAGATATTACGAACTTTGCACAATTAAATTGTTCTGTTATCCAAATATAACCACTAGAAACCTGCTGGTTAAGACACATATACTAACGCACAACTTTCTTCAAGACAAATGGTACTAAAACAACAACCTTTTAAATAAAGGAGAGTATTATCAGGATTATTTCCAGGATTATTGATCTGTGAAAGTTATACTTTGGTTGTTTGTAGCTTGACAGGACACCAAACTATAAAAGGTGAAGAAATCATCGCCTGCACAGACCCGACACTCCAGGCTTGGATCTGTCTAACTTTGACTCTTCTAGTCACTCTGCTGTATGAAATCCACACAGTACATCTCCAGAGACTGAACAAATAACATCTGAAATAATAAGAGAAAAATATATGCATCCCTAATCTGTCATGTTGTTGAGTAAAGAGTGAACAACAGGCTTCAGGTGTCGATCTTTAGCTGGTCAACAAAAAACAAAAAGCTCTGAAATCAACAAGTGTAACTTCTAGGAGTTCATACGTCATCAAAGCACAAACTCGTCCTGACTTAGCAGCCAGAATCTGCCTCACAACACATTCGTGTCATCTCACATTCGTGTCAGCGCCGTGCTGCTGTTGTTCCCGTCAGGTTTCTGCGCTGTAAGCCTTGAATAAAGATGATTTTCTGTGGCAGTCCTGCCTCGACAGAAACCAAGACGGCAGCTCTGTGACCACGTTTTAAAGTTAAACCTCCCTGTAGATATGGATACCTGCACAGCTTTTAATCATTTCATTTTGTTTCCCACATTCACCGCTGTTCTTTATACATGCAGTGAATTTGTGGCTCTTAATCTCTGATATAGATCACATGTTCTCAGCATATAAAGGACATGTTTTACGGTTTTACGGTTTTCTATTTGGATTAAGCTTCACTCACCTCCGAGTGTGCAAGTGAAAGAAGACGTGTCGGGTTACGTCCCTCGAAGTCGGTGTTGATTGATACTTTTTCTTGAAATAGAAGCATCTGTTCTGTGAAAACTAAAACGCTTCAAGAAACTCACGTGTGAACCGTCTCTAACACGAGCTCATTAATGTGTGTTGTCTGCATGTGACGGCCTGTAAGCTGCAGGGACACCAACGCATGCACATCCCATAACTGAAGCCACATTAATCTTAATTAATCAATTTGTGCCAAAAAGGTGACATCATTAGATCCATATAAGTATATTGTCTGTACTTCATTTATTAATATTTAATTATCTAGAAGCAGTGCTTTTAACTACAAGCCACAAATCATTAACATTCATATTACACCTTGACGTGCCTTCTCAGTGTTTGAAGTTTGTGGGCGGTAAAAAGATGAAACATTTAAAGTGATATTATTCTGGTGTGTATCTGTTTTTCGTGCCTCTCGTCTGGCTCGGACTTGAAAAATCGATGCTGGTGTGATTGTTTTCTCTCCTGGGACAAACACAACCGTCACATTTTAGAAAAGAACATTTCAAGGCATCAAAGCAACGGATAACAGGAACCTTCACAGAGATGTAGTGAAGTCAAAAGTACAATGTTTGTCTCTCAAATGCAGCGGAGTAAAAGTCATAAAATAAAGTATAGTACTCAAGTAAATGTACTTCATGATGATCATAAACATAGAAGTCAAAGCAGAGACGATGACAACGTTGTTTAAGATGAACATTAACTGGTCATCATCGAACCTTTGAGATGTTTTCAGTGCATTTCTCACGTCTTCCACTCTACATTTCATTATCTATAATAGAGCAGTTTTTATCACAGATAATAATAACAGCTTGTTCTCATCTAATAATGATAGTGACTCATACAGCTGGAACTGACAGTTTTCTGATCCCCAGACAGACAGAAAAATAAGTTTTCAGGACTGAAATTAATAAACTGAATAAACCCGTAGACAGCCTCGGCCTCATGTCTCATACATGCAGGTCATCACATGTTACTGCGACTCTCTTCTATCCTGCTGTTGTCCACTGTGTCTCCTTCTGTCTGACAAACACTGTTCAATATTAATTTAAACCTGCATCTTATACGCTTACAGTTACACAAAACAGAGTAATTATATTTAAATCCAAGATAATATAATTGTTTTCATGTCCCCAAGACACAAAAGAAAGAGCCTCCCTGCTGTGAAGAAGTGAAATATCATCCTCATCCAGAAACGACTTCAGAAGTCTCAAAGGTTGCAGAGATGTCACCGATAGACTGAAGTAAACATGTCTCATTATGTTTAAAGTCGTTATCTCGTGACCTCAGCGTCACCCCACTCATACTTACTGAGCTCCATGCAGTTAGAAATTAAAATAAAGTAATGCATGATTTTCCTGGTAGAGAGATTTACAATAAAATAAAATAAAAAATCATCTTTAAGACTTTAAAGTCAATTCAAATCAAGACAATCATATTTGTATCAGAACAGTTGCAACATTAAACTTAATTTAAATTAATCGAGAAACTAAAAACCACAGTACAGTATGATGTCATGAAGTAATCAGTTAAAGGCAAACAGGTGAGTTTTAAGTTCAGGCTTAATGACTCGACACACTCTGATAGTTTGATGTCAGGAGGCAGATTATTTCATACAAACAGGAAAAAGCCACAACTCAATATTTGTTCTGTATGTCACTGTGTTTTCATGCATAAAACACGACAGCAGTGTTTCTGCTGCTGATACAATAAGAAGGACGGCAGTGTTTGACTGCTGCTGACAAACTGCCTCAACAGGTGTGTAGCAAGCACACAGGATGATGATGATGATGAGGATGATGATGATGGTGAGGATGATGATGATGATGATGATGATGATGATGATGATGATGATGATTATGAGGATGATGATGATGATGATGATGCTGAAGGTGAAGATGGTGAGGATGAGGATGAGGAAGATGATGATGATGATGATGATGATGATGATGATGATGCTGATGATGATGATGATGATGATGAGGAGGAGGAGGATGATGATGATGATGATGATGAAAATGAAGATGATGAGGTTGATGAGGATGGTGATGATGAAGATGGTGATGAAGAAGAAGATGATGATGATGAAGATGGTGATGATGATGATGATGCTGATGAGGATGAGGATGATGAAGATGATGATGATGTGTCTCCTTGTTTCATTTGATGTTAGAATAAAACAACTTCACACTTAACTCTAGTACTTCATTAGAAGTAAAAATCCTGCATGAAAAATCCTAAGTATCAGTACATAAGTATGTATTATTATTATACAAGATTTACCTCTGACATGTAGAGGTAAGTAGTGTAGTACAGTGGAAGTATAAAGTACCAGTAAATGGAAATACTTAAATAAAGTATGGATACTTTAAAATTGTACGCGATTACAGTACTTTAGTAAATATACTGGCTTTCTTTCCACCACTGTATATAACATGTACATATGATTTATTGCTACTATACAAAGTGTAAAAACACTTTAAAATCCATTTCATGACACGTTCACATTACGGCGCTCACTTACCCTGTATTAATAAATATGACGAGTTTTTTTAATATTAATGGTTTGACCATGTCAGCAGTGACAAACCTTGCTGTGCAGGACGAGTGGAGCGGCTCAATGACAAGAAAGATGAACAAATAAATGAATAAATTAAGGTTTTAATGGTGTAATAAAGTACATTAGCAGTAAAGTAGCTCAGTAAACTCTGTCTTATTTAAACTTTTATGCATTTTCAAATTGATTTTTTTAATCGATTCATTGATGAGATGACAGCATCATCTCTTTGTTATCAAATATTCCTTCAAAATAAGAAAAGAAAATAGACATTTGGCACTTGCAGCTTGGAGCAGTAACACATTAGCTGCTCTCAACACTGCTGGTAATGTGTACTTACATGCCCTTTACTTTAGAGAAAAACATGAAAAAGAAGTCGATCCAGGTATATCTCCTTCTGTGTACCGGTGACAGCAGTAGCTTAAGGCTTCGGTAATAAAAGCTTTTCAACACAAAGTTTCCGCCTTGGATTTTAACACCTGCTGAGAAATCCTCATGTCTGGTGAGTCTCTGCTGCTTTGACCTCGGCTCAGCTTCAGTCTGCAGTCGCTGTGATTTATACGAGCTGACTGCCTGAGTCTGGTTCAAACTTCCCAAACAGCTCCAGAGGAGATAACTTCATGTGGTTGAAGTGCCTTGCTCAGTGGCACCGTGGCACCATGTTTTTTAGCTTTGACCTAAAAATGTCATGAAAAATATGAATGTAGAAAGAGAAAGACTGAAGTTTTTTTGTACTTAATGGCGTATTGTAGCAGCCATTTACTCTTTATATGCATATAAAATATAATGCTATAGACCAGTGTACCAACATTTATTGATTTTATATATTTTCATTATGTTATATCCTTGCTGCCTCTTAAGTTTGGAGGATGGTGGTGTGTGTGTGTGTGTGTGTGTGTGTGTGTGTGTGATCTACACCATCAAATTCAGCGACTAATCTCCTTGGAAGCCATGTTGTAGCAGCACTTTAGCTTTCTTCTCAAAGAAGGATACTGTTTATAACAATCTTAGTCACATATGAAAGCGTTTCATGTGTCTTTCCAGCAACCACAAAAAAGCCAAGAAAAACATGGTTCACATCCCAGCTCGAGGCCACCGACATCCGCTGAATACTCCAACTGACTCCCATTCAAAGATTCAAAGCCTAAGATACACAACTCTTCGCCTTTTGTAGAGACGTATCTGTGCTTTGGTCTTATATACTGATTAGTGGCGCCTCAGAGGAAACCTGGTTGATTTGAAGTATTCTGAATTAAAAGCGTGACACACCATCCTGTATATAAAGACAATATAATGAAATGGGACCCGTGAGCTTATTTTCACGCACATGGAGCAGCTACTACTATGTTTTTATTGAAACGTTTCTTGACTAGATAGAAGATTTTTATCTTTAAACATGAGTCCACATGTTACTGTATCGTCGTCATATCACAAAGAGTAGAGAGACGGTGCACCCTGCACCCTGCACCCTGCACCCTGCGCTCAGCTCGCCAGAGAAGTTACGAGACAGTACTGCCACCTACTGATGCAACATGGGATGACATGAGGAGATTTTCCAGCGACAAAACTAAATTAAAAAAATAAAACTACTTTTCATAGGATATCCCTCTGTCTTTGATAAAAAAACCCTTAAGATGAAATGGAAGGAGATGATTTAAAGCTAAGGATTGAAATCGACATGAAAAAAGGTGCGATGAAAGAAGCAGGAGGAGGGAAGAGAAAAAGACGAGAGAAGAGCGCGTGTCAGCTTCCTGTGAACCATGTGGGAACAGAAAACAAGGCCATCATCTGCAGAGTGAGGTGACAGCTGGGGGGATGTTTGGCTGCACGGTGTCAGTTGATGCTAAAATAGAGCAAACGTCTCTAAAGCACCCGATCCCACCACTAAACAGAGGATCAAGAGGTTTTATGAAAGGCGATGGATGGTATGGTTGTGTTGCCTTGTTTCCTCACCTGGCACTGCTGTGTTCAGGAATGACACTGCTGTGTTCAGGAATGACACTGGCACAAAGACACACTCGCAGGGTTTTGTTCAGACATCTGTTTTAAAAACAAAAACCTGTACGTCTGATTAGGTTTCACCCTGAAAAGAGGCCAAGGTCTTCATTTCAGTCAAATACAAAATAAGTTACTTAAATGTGAAGGACTGTGGATTTAAATTTAGCTGCAGTTACTGTGTGGTTGATGCTCCTCTGTCCCACATATTCAGTTCTATAAATATGTAAACAGGGAATAAAACATTTTGTTTTACTCCAACATCACCGTCAGCTTTGTAATCCTTTCAGTATCGACTGGTTCTGTTCTTTATTTCACCAGTCTGCAGGTCCTGTTGACCGTCCAGAGAGTGAATCTGTGAAATATTGAACTGAAATGACTGACGGACGAGTCCTTCAGTCAGCTAAGCTTTAACCAACAGGATCAATATCTTAAAGGCCCTTGTAAAGGTTTTCATTGAGTGATTATTTGTCTTTTGGGCATCCAGCGGATCTCGTCCACATAGTCAAACCTCCGCTCAGAGGATTAGAGCAGCTGCACGCCGTAATGATCGGGCTGAATCAGAAACCACGCTGAATCAGGTCCCAGCGGAGCCGAACCGAATTATGGGAGCATGTGACCTGCATGCCGGTGACAGGACTGTGAGGAAATGAAATAAAAGCTAAAAGTAAAGTTTACGAGTTTTGTTCCAGAACTTAAAAACAATCATCATCTTGTGCTGGATGTATTTTATGTTAACAAAATGTCTGCATTTAAACATGTTGTGAGTCATTGCTGTTTGCAGTAAAAATCACTTTTTGAAATGTCACTAATAAATAAAGACTCTCGCAGCTGGACATGACCACAACGTTCCTCTTGTGCTTGATAGAAATAATGTGTTTGCCGAACTTCACATTATAATCACAGAAACATGAAAGTTTCCTCCTTGTCACCAACTGCTGCAATTTGGGCTTCAAGTATTGTGGCCTTTAATGGAGTCTCTGCAGGGTGATCAATATAATCCTGAGGGCTGCAGACGAGCGAGTGGCTGGGAGAAAGGCTCCATTTGAACCTCTTATTAAAATATGCTCTGTGATAAGACACACTATCAGAATATTGATCGATCTGATCATGTGTCCTGCATCTGCATCAAGATTATTTTTTTTTGCATTAATCATAAAAAGCAGGCAGGAGTCAGAGAGTAGTTCGGTGAACGAAGGCTGGACGGTCATTTCAGGTGAGACTGCACTGCCACAATTTACAGCCGGTGGTCATTTTATAAGATACACAAACTCCTGCAAACATCCAATCTGAAGCTGTATTTCCACATAATCAAGGACGCGTCGGGTTGTAGATTCTTGTAGATTAAAGAGGAGGATGGCCGTGTACATCCTGCAGGTCAGAAGTAAAACTCCAACCACACCCTCCAACCGCAGATAAAAAGACCGAAACGATCTGTGACAGTTTAGTATCACGTTTACATGTCGATGTTTCCATCCTGCTGCTCTACTGGAGTATCTTTGCATGATTTACAGTTTCAAACTATAGTAGAAGGATTTCATTTCTTTTTATTGGTCTTTATGCAAATCTACTTTTGTTGTGTAGAGTTCAGTCCCCATATTTTTAGTAAAAAGTGGAGAGGTCATGACCTCTGTGTCCCCGGAGGTTGCTCTGTATATGGAGTCTCAGTGGGGAGTCACTGACTCAACTTAATGACTTAAAGTTTCTATGCTCACACAATTTGTCCTGCAGAGACCAAGTTAAACGATGACTGACGTCAGGAAATGAACAGTCTGCATGTAATGATTTGCTGCTTACATAGTGAGCAGTGTTGTGTTTAGTGTTTTTCACTGTTCGCTGAGAGCCGGCTGGTTATGATGGAAACGCTCCTGCAGCTGTGAAGGACTTTGATTCAGTCAAGTATCCCCTATTACTCTGGCTAAAACACTCACTTAATAATTCATCCCTGCACCAATTCACCACAACAAATACCTGTGATCCTGCTCCCCAACACACACACACACAGACACACACACACACACACACACACACAGACACACACACACACACACACACACTCTCTCACACACACACACACTCACAGAATGAGTCACCAGGCTTTTCCCTTGTTAGCTCAGGTTAAAAATACTGAGACAAACCTCGGGGCGTGGGGAGAAAAACCTGTGCAGAGACATTATTTTTGTATAATAAACAGTGAACCTTTAAAGAAGCCTGTGAATGCATAAAAGGTTTATTCACTTAATGAGTATGAAATATGCAAATGATTAAATTATATGTGAATTATATATAAGATCAAAAATGAAGCCCTCAGTCGTGGATACACACACACACACACACACAGAGGCTCACACACACACACACAGAGGCTCACACACACACACACACAGGCTTACACACACATACACACACACATACACACACACACACACTCACAGGTTTGGTTTACATGGAGTACTACATTGTACTTTAAAATGACTTTAGTGTAATATCGGAGGCTTTGATACGTAGCACAACAAGCTAGTGTGAAATCTTTTCTGGTGTTATTTCATGACCATAAATCTGTGTTGTCCTTTATATGATCACAGCTGAACTTATAATGGTGTTTTACAGCACTTCTGAAGTTAGCCAAGGGTAAACCCAACGCCTTGAGCAGCTGTCTTATGTCCAAGGTTTCACTGTCTTATGTCCAAGGATTCACTGTCTTATGTCCAAGGATTCACTGTCTTATGTCCAAGGATTCACTGCCTTATGCTCAAGGATTCATTAATTAAAGGCTTTGATTTTATTATTTTCATGAACGAAAGAGGCTGGAAGATAACGATGTATTAAAATCTCCAAAATTCACATATTGATGTCAGTGAATTATATAATGATAATGAGGAGAAGTTTAGGTATAAAGTTGAGTGATCAGAATAAGTAAAAATTCACTGAACCTAGACTCTGTTTTATGAATATGTAAACACAGGATATATCAGTCGGTCTTTCTCTTCTTCAGGTGACCTGTTTTTGACAGATGATCTGTAACAGCGCCCCCATCAGTATAACAGTGATAACTGTTGAAGACCGTCAGTAAGGACAGAAAGGACGGTGCTTGTGTACATGAAGTGGTTAATGGGAATTACCAATCACACACCCTGTTTCATGTCCATTTAACTTCAATGACCGATCATCCATATAGACGTTAAAAAGAAACTGACTGCCTGATGTTTCGAGTGGATCAACTGATCAGAAAACATACAGCGTTTAAAAGTTTCAACTGTTATTTTATTATTTTATTATTATGGCGTTTATGTAGCTTAGTAACAGTCACTGGCTTCTGACAAGGTCACATTAAATTATAGACCAGCATTTTAACTCTTACTGTGAAAGTTGTTCATATTTTTTTTCCTCTCAGTGAACGACGTGATGGCCTCTAAAAAGAGCTCTTAATGGCCACGAGCTAGAACACATGCATAACTCTCAGGTGTAAAACTGCCTCAATCTCTCATCCTATCCTACACACACACACACACACACACACACACACGCACACACACACACAGACTCTCACTCAGAGACAGAGTGATGGTTTTAGTATTCGATGATACTTGTTTTCACCTTTTTTTTCAGTTTTTTAATGTAAAAAAGTCACTGAGGTCATTTAATGAGCACAAAACATGAACACACATAAACATGAACACATTGGTACACACAAACAGAGGTTCACACACACACACACACACAGGTTTGGTTTGTCACACTCCTTCACTCAGTTTATAGGTCAGGCTCGTCCTCAGCTGTCTGTCCTCACCTGTCTGTCCTCAGCTGTCTCTCCTCAGATGTCTGTCCTCCGCTGTCTCTCCTCAGATGTCTGTCCTCCGCTGTCTGTCCTCACCTCTCTGTCCTCGGCTGTCTGTCCTCACCTGTCTGTCCTCGGCTGTCTGTCCTCACCTGTCTGTCCTCACCTCTCTGTCCTCGGCTGTCTGTCCTCACCTGTCTGTCCTGTTTAACCATCGAATAAAGAAAAAACATTTCTCTTCTAGAAATTCTGGAAAGTTTTAGCACATTTTTGCTTCCCAGACGATGATTTATTGATGAACACTGCAGCATCTAGGAGCAACTTATGACTGGTAAAAAGTGAATGAACCAACCTTTTCGGTTGTTTTTTTCCTTTTTCAATTTTGATCAGTCTTCACTGGTATGTGCTGCTTCAGGGAAATTATTCAGTACTGCAAACCCGTATGCTCAACCTGACCTGGCAGCTGGTCAACCAGCATGAACTCTGCTGGGAGGCTTCTAGGGTTCGACAGACACCTTCATGTTTCAGGTGTCTTATATCTCCTGGTTCAACCCTCCTGAGGTCAGAACTAAAAGGCAGCCTTCAATAATTACTCCCCAAAACGATTACAGAAAAGAATATTTAATATGCATTTCCATCCAGCACTATGTATATGTATTAACAGATGATTCTCCTATCGAGTGCACTAAACCACAAAATGAAGATGGTGCATTGCAATGATGTAATTAATAGATTAATAGATCTAAGCTGAAGCGATACATATAGTATTTAGATTTCTTGGTCTAGTTTGAGTCTGATCCCAGCCTTAAACAACACTCACTGTCACAGATTGGTTGATGGCTGGATGTTTGTTAATATATTTAATCATTATTATTCATAATTATTTTTTCCAGTGTGACTAAAAAGGTAAAAAATTTGTATTTACAGTGTGCAGATATGTGTGTGTTTAAGACACACTATAGTACAGTATTTACCGCTGCTGTTCTTCTACCTGAAAGCTGGCCGATTGATTGGCAGCACTGTATTCCCAGGATAGACCGTGAGGTGGCACATACATGTTCAATAATACATACTGTCCTCAAACAACGTGTTTCCACAGAAAACAGGCTTTCTCAGAAATGCTGCGTATCACAGGTTATTTATGCTTTTTATAGACATATAAACAATATTGTTGATTTAGTTTGGTCCCAAAGTGACAACAAGTGTCCTTCAGAAGTCTGCCGTCAGCTGACAGAGTTGAGTTTCTGCATCAATAGAAACGTCCCCAACCACAAAGCTCCTGTCAGTCCGCAGTGTCCTCGTAGCTTCAGGTCTTTCTGGTTTGATTTCAGCAGTCGACGTCGTCTCCTGCGTAGAACACATGAACGTAAAGACGATTCAACTCTTTCAAAACGGAGCGAGAAATGTCAAAAACACAGGTGGAAAAAAGAAACTGAAATGTTAAAGATCCACAGTATCTGCATGATGTATAAAATGGGTAATGTAAATATTTTTAATTTTTTATCTAAATGTTTTACTGTGACGTTCCCGACATGGAATAACTCTTATTAAACCCGATCAGCTGATAATCAAACAGAAGCTGCATCAGGCAACTCGAGGCTGCATAAGCTGGTTTACTCTGCATCACTTCGGTCTACATAATTAGATTCATTGGAACTTTCTTATTGATTTATGCCATTGAGGTTCAATCTGAACTCTGACAGATCCTCCACGAACTCAAGTGTGGACTGAACTGATAAAGCAGCATCACAGTCTCCTCCTCATACACATAAACTCACTCTGTTAACATTCAATCCAGGTCTACAGTTGGAGAGTAAATGAGCGACCCAAACGTTGTACAGCTGAAGTCTGGACGGTTGACCTGACCGAGTTCAGCACTCCTCCACAAACCGTGTTCAAGATGTTGAGAGAAAAGGAAGAAAAGTGTGCTGCTGATGATAAAGCTTCAGGAGTCTGCAGCCAAGTGTTGAAAAAAAAAAATCAAAGTTTGGAGCAAACCAGGTGAAAAAGATGAAGATTAAACTAAAAACCATGAATCAACGAGCGAGACGTCGATCAGATCCACAATATGAACAACGCAACACGATGTGAACAACACGATGTGAACAACACGATGTGAACAACACGATCTAAACAACACGATGTGAACAACACAATGTAAACAACACGATGTGAACAACACAAGATGAACAACACAATGTGAACAACACGATGTGAACAACACGATGTAAACAACACAATGTGAACAGCACGGTGTGAACAACACGATGTGAACAACACGATGTAAACAACACGATGTGAACAACACGATGTGAACAACACAATGTGAACAACACGATGTGAACAACACAATGTGAACAACACAATGTAAACAACACGATGTGAACAACACAATGTAAACAACACAATGTAAACAACACAATGTAAACATCACGATGTGAACAACACGATGTGAACAGCACGATGTGAACAACACAATGTGAACAACACGATGTGAACAACACGATGTGAACAACACAATGTGAACAACACGATGTGAACAACACGATGTGAACAACACAATGTGAACAACACGATGTAAACAACACGATGTGAACAACACGATGTAAACAACACGATGTGAACAACACGATGTGAACAACACGATGTGAACAACACAATGTGAACAACACGATGTGAACAACACGATGTGAACAACACGATGTGAACAACACAATGTGAACAACACAATGTGAACAACACAATGTAAACAACACAATGTGAACAACACGATATGAACAACACAATGTGAACAACACGATGTGAACAACACAAGGTTCTCCGTACGTCAGCTGTTTGTGGGCATGTGTGAGCAGTCATCACAGGAGGAAGTAGAGGTAACGCAGAGCAGCTTGAACCCTGAGTTTTGTCTTACAGGGAGCATTTTTACGTCCAATCATTCGACACTGATGTTTAATATCTGACATCATAACAGGATATCACAAAAAGCATAATATGTTGCCTTTTAGCAAATTTAGCTCAACTGAGACGCTGACATATGATTTAATCCGCAGATCAACACAGTAGAGCTGTGATGACGAATTTAAAATGCCAATAGTTAGTTTCAGGTTTTCAACTGTGATGCTTTGATAGTTTCCTTTGTCGTACATGATAGTAAACATATTGAATATATTTGAGTTTTGGACATTAGACATTAAATCACCTCCATGCACATATTTAAACCTACACACCAACACACACACATATTTAATCTAAACAGCAAGATGAAGTCTGGCACCGCCGACGCCTCCCTCCCTCTACACTCCCTCATAAGAGTTCAACTCAGCTGCTTAAATATTAATAGTCCTGCTCTGATCCAAACAGAAATGTTGGTCTAATAACACTAATTTGTTTCCCTCCTTCATAACAACAGAGACATTGGGTGTGTTGTGATGTTTGCTGTGCAGCTCGGTATCAGACGTTCTGATAGCAGAGCGAACAGCTTCTGCACGGCGTCTATCAGCCTCTAGTCGAACCTTTATTGCAGCCTGAATGGCCTCATTAACCTCGGCCTGCCCAGGCGTTCCATATTAACATGGAGATTTAATGAACTGTCAAACTTTACTGGAAGAGACGACTTCACCGCACGCGTGTGTGTCAGACTATTATTACCGCGCTTGTTAGATAGGCACCTGTATGCATCTACCTGAGCCGTGTGTGTGTGTGTGTGTGTGTGTGTCATGTAGTGAATATTATAGCACACAGAGAGCAGATATCAGGATGCTCGACATGTCGTCGTCGTCTCATCAAAGCGTCATTCAGGAACATCGTCCACCTTCCTTCCTTTCCTCATATCTGACCCTCCTCTCCTCTCTTTTCCTCGTATCCTCACTCGTCAGCGTTTTCTGTTTTTCCATTTCCTCTCCTGCCTTTTCACTTCACTTCCTCTGATAATCCTTCCTCTTCACTTCTCTGATCTTTCTCTACAACTGAAATGTGCAAAGTGTGTAAAAAAAATAAATAATAAAATCTGTTGGAGAAGGTAAACTTGTCATATTATTTAAGTTTATAATAAAACTTTAAAAGTTGTAATAAACAGTATTATTCTTTGAAGTAAATAATACAATAATTTACCATCAGTACCAGTTATGAATTCATTTGGAAATGTGGATGTTTTGTGCAGCAATAAGATGGTTTTATGGGTTTTGTGTTGAGTCTGCTTATAAACAGGTTGATTGCAGCCGGATGCTCGTTGACCAGACTCTGTTCTCTAAGAGCTAATTAACAAACCTGCCAATCACACATCGGAGGTCGTGTCATTGGAACGGGAGTGACCATAAATATTTTAACTTAAATCCATCAGTTTTTAACTGGTCAGAAACAGAAACAGAGAGTTTGAATTAGAAAACATTTAGTTTCATATGTTTAAGATATCTAAAATAACAGCGTTTGTGTCTTATGCAGATTTTATTATTTTAGTTTAGTTTTTTATTGGTGTGGAAGAACGTGCATGTACCTGAAGAGTAAAGTGTGTATTTACTGCTGTGCTTTTAGTTTTAGGTGAAGCTCAGTTCAGTGTTACAGATTTATACTCTTAACCCTAAACATCAACTCAGCTGCGTCTTACTTTTGACTTCTGAGACAAAATAATTACAAATTACGTAAATAAACCAAGCCGATATATTAACTGTTCATCTATATGAAACATGGTTCTGCTAATCAGGCAGCATATTTAAATGAATCATTT